>JAVSCE010008279.1:0-31130 GCA_032199065.1 Smutsia gigantea | reverse complement strand
ATTGTTCATTGTCAGATAGCTCTAAAATCCTATATCAAGGAGCTGTCATAACCATGCAGGAAAGTTATTTCAAATAACTTTAAAACATAAAGTGTTGACCACACAGCTCTATCAGAATATGTCCTAAGGATAAAACAAACCACAAAGAAATATTAAACTACATTCAACTTGTTGGTTAGTATTCTTATTTTGAGACGACTATTCTATATATTGAAGGGTAGATATATATAGCCTATATACTTTGTAGGATAAAGCAAATAAGAAATGGTGTCTATGGGAACCAAGCATTTTGGTAAAAAATAATTATAAAATCAAAGAAGTAAATATCCGGTTGTTACAAACTTTAACTAGAAATACTAGTTTTTAATAATGACTGACATCTCTCTTTCTACAAATTCAGTACTATTTAGCTTTGTTCATAGAAAAGGCCTAGACACAATGACAGTCCAGTAACAATGAACACTCTCACTGACAGACTTTGGTTTCTAAAGTCTGCCATTTCCCATTACAAGGAATCAGGGCTTCTTGGAGAGATGGTTGATTCTAGGTCTGTGACAGGAAAAAATATACATGATGATACTGAAACCTCTTGTTGTGCCAGAAAGTGAGAAAGCTCTGCAAAGGGGGTGTTCAAATCTTTTTCCATACTTTACTCTTGATTTTTAGGATTTGTTATATATAATCTAGATGAAATTCCTTATCAGATACAGGCATTGTGAATATTTTTCCCAGTGTGTGTCTTGACTAAACAATTTTTAATGGTATGTTTTGATTAGCTGAAATTTTAATCTGGATTAAGCCCAATTTATCACTTTAAAAAACTGTTAATGCTGCTTGTGTCCAGTCCAAAAAATATTGCCTACCTCACTAGATTCTCTTATTTCTTCAACATCTGTATGATCATAGACTGAAATGTAAAAGCTGGAGCCATAAAGCTTCAAAAAGAAAACATAGAAAAAAATGAATAGACATTCTACAGACTGGAGAAAAATATTGATAGTACATATATCTGAAAACTGTGCCCAGAACACATATAATGAACCCCTACAAATCAACATAAAAAAACACAATGTTTAAAAATTGGCAAAAGAAGATATACAAATTATCTAAAAGCACAACAGAAGGCGCTCAATATTATCAGCCATCAAAGAAATATACATTTAAACTACACTGAGGTGCCACTTCAAATGTACTAGATTTGTTTAAAATAAATACTGACAATACCAAATACCGGCAGAGATGCAGAACACCTGGAACTCTCATTCAGAACTAGTGGGACAGGAAAATGGTATAAACGCTTTGGAGACCTTCTTGACAGTTTCTTAAAAAGTTAAACATACATCTTCCCTATATTCTAGCTATTCAATTCTTAGGTACTTAGAATTCCAGAAATCAAAACATATGTCCAAAAGAGACTTTTACAGAATATTCATAAGAGTTCCAAATTGGAAATAACCCAACTATCCTTCAGCAGAAAAATGAGTTTCTTTTAGTTGAAAGAATAAAGCATGTAAAGCATGATTCCATTTATGTGACATTCTGGAACATACGCCCATGGTGACAAACATCAGAATGATTGTCTGGAGTGGGTGGTAAGACAGATGGAGAGAACTAATAGGAAAGGGGCAAAGGGGGGCTTTCTCAGGCAGTGGAAATGTTCAATATTGTGTTTTGGGAGGTGGTTATAGGGGGATATAGAACTGTGAAATCTATCAGGCTGAAGACTGAACATGTGTGCATTTTATTGTATTAAATAATATCTTAACCAAAACATGAATGGGCCAAAAAAAATCAATGACTGTAATGGACTTAGCCACAAAAGATATATATATATTTAAAAACTTTCAGTCCATAATATTACTGGGGAAAAAAAGACCTCGTCATTTTTGGAGGTTGCTATGGCACCAACTCATTGTTCTTAAGATGTTTGAATAAAAGGAAAGGATTAAGCATTTATCCTGCCTTTCCTGTTAGAACTGTCCTTCAGAGTATCCAAATAGTCGAGGGAATGTTATTATTTAATAGAATTACAGCTTATCAAATGCAGAATGAATGTAGAATTTAAAAAGCACCATTTCCTAAGCCCTAATGAAATAATGGGTCTAGGCAATGATCATTAGCCCCTGCTCAAAGTATTAGGTGAAAAGGTTGAGGAGGCATTTTATACTGGATGAATCAGGCTGACAACGTGTGAACCCACTACGGAATCTTAACATCACCAAGTGTGAAACAGCCAGACATTATGTATCCCCTGATGTGATATGATAGGAAGTTTACTGCACCACTTGAAGTATTCTTGCCAAGAAGGAAGGAAGGAAGGAAAGAAGGGAGAGGTGGAGACAGGAAGATGTGTTTAATCAACTTACTAGATCTATTTACAGTAGTCCCCCCCTTATCCACAGGGAATATGTTCTAAGAACCCCCAGTAGACACCTGAGACTTCAGATAGTACCAAACCCTATATGTAATATGTTTTATGCTATACACATACACCTATGGTAAAGTTTATAAATTAGGTACAGGAAGAGATTAACAATAATCATAAAATAGAACAATTATAATAAATACTGTAATAAAAGTTATGTGAATGTGGTCTCTCTCACTCTTTCAAAACACTTTATTGTATTGGACTCACCCTTCTTCTTATGATGATGTGAGATGACCAAATGCCTGTGTGATGAGAGAAAGTGAGGTGCATGACTTAGGTGTTGGGACATAGCGTTAGGCTACTCTTCACCTTCTGATGATACATCACAGGGGGGGTCATCTGCTTCTGGCGCACGGTTGACCCCAGGTAACTGAAACCATGAAAAGAAAAACTGCAGAATTGGGGGGGACTAGTGTATAACTTAGAGAAAATGGAGATTAGAGGAACAGGTTAAAGACACCATGAAAGGATTTTGCAAATACAGATTGTGCAAAATTTTACAGGACAAATGACTTGGTGTCCTCAACAAATGAATGACAAAAGAATAATAAAAGTGAGAGAAGTGTTATAAATTAAAAGATATTTATGAGATATATCAACCAAATGCAATGTGTGGATCTTGTTTGGATCTTAATGTGAGCAAATCAACTGTAAGTATATACGTATTTTTTGAGAAACATGGACTGAGTATTGAACTTTACTAGTACAATTTTAACTTGAGCCTATGTTTTAAAAAGTATTTATATGTTGGAAATGCCCTCTAAAGTTTTTATAGGTAGAATTATATGATATCTGGGGATTTCCTTTTAAAAATCTGAGGGGCAGCAGCTGAAAAACACATAGAAAATGTTGTTTGTTAAAGCTGTATCATCAGCACGTTTGGACCATTAGACTGTTCTATTTTTGTATAGGTTTCAATTTTTCCATAAGAAAATGTTAAATTAAAAGAGAAATTAACATAAAATGTAATAACTGAATTCTTCATTCTCTAATTTGATTTGAAGGGAAAACACAGCAAGAGACAAAATAATCTAAACCCTTCATCCACTCAGGGTGGAATTCCCAGCCTGTGCAAAATTAGCATTAAAGCGTTTTAGAAACTCTATGGTGGCCCTTGTATTCTACAACTGGTGTCACATTGCTGGCTGTCCTTTGGAAGATCTCTTGAGTAATGTTTGCTGTTTGCCTGTGTGTATGTTTTTAGCTTTCTACATATATGAGCCTATTTTTCTTCTTTAAGAGGATGGCAGAATACTTTAATAAACAGCAAAACGGCCATCTGTTTAACTTAACTTCCTCCTGCGGTTTCTGTGTCTTAATAAAACACTGTTCTGCACTATGGTGAGAACGTCATACAGCAGTGAAATAAGAGCAAGGTGTCACTGCGGATTTTAAATCTTTGCTGGGAAGTGGCTTCTCAGCTGTGACCCTGGCGGGTCCTCACTGTCCCCTTTTGGGAGGCACCACAACGCAAATGAGTGAACACAGTGGGGGATGGATGGGCAGCTTGGAAACTCATGAACTTGCGTGAAATTGGAGTACAGAGCAGAGGTGTGAAAGTTCATCTTAAAAAATGAAGATCTCTTCTCAGAAACATTTTTGACAAAAAGATGAAGTATCTTCAATTTCAAAAAAACACTGTTTTCCTAACTCTTCAATTCTCCAGGTGTACAACATATGGCAACTACTTGCTGCAAGCCAGTGGCTCAGATCATACAAGAAGCCCACCACATCGTAGCTTCTTTAAGTCAGCCCAAACACCCTATGCACCTCAGACCAGCAGACCCCAGTGGTGAACAACCTGCACTTGTCCTGGAACCCCTCTACCAACTCCTACCCTTGGCTGGGACCTCACCCTACTCCTCTGCCCCCTTGACATCTCGCCATCAGGTCCTAGAGGACTGTACTCAAACCCAACATTTGTAACATGGAACTTCTGGAGTCCCCACCTATAGACTTTCTCTGCCTGTTTTCTCTGAATCCACCCCAGTTGCTGGGAAACCTGGGAGGCATCCTTCACACTCCCCTCTCATTTTATCCTTCATGTTCGATCACCCAGCAGGTCCTGTTAATCATACCTCTTAAATGGTGCCCACAGCCATCTCCTGCTCTCCATGCCTACTGCTTCCAAGATCAACTTTGGGTACTTAAACACACTCTTCTCTCAGCTGACAAAAACTCACTCTCTTCGTTTTTCTCTTACTCTGATTCACTTCTACTCAGTCTCTTTTCCAGCTGCTCCTTCCATGCCTTAAATGTTGCTTTTTTTTTCTGGACTTCTGTCTTATTATTTCCTCCTTTCTTTAGATAATCTCTTCCCTCCCACAGTACTGCAAATATGATTGGTGTACCAAAGATGCCCAAGTCTATCCCGGCCCTAGTTTGTTCTTCTTAGTTTAATCCCTACACAGCCAACTGTTTACTGGACAAACTGGAATGTTTCAGAAACTTCAGGCTCATCACATTTAAAACAGAAAACATCATCTTTCCGTCTTCTTTCTCCCAAACCTCCTCCAGTGGTGTTGCTTATCTCAGAAAATGGCATCAGTGTCTCCTGTTGCTCAAGCAAATAATTTGGGAGTCAGCCTTGACCCCCACTTCCCTTTATCTCCTCCACACTCAGTCCTCAGGTACTGTCTCTTTACTTTCTGAATTTGTCCACTGGGCTTCCACTGCCCCAACCATAGTCCCAGCTCTTTCGCTGTCCCTTCTTCTGAGTTGACTCAGTCTTATAATTCATTCTCCACATGACAGTCATAATGATACTTTATTTTTTTTCAAGTCTGATAACCTCACTTTCAAAGGACCTGGGTGAGGGGTAATGGGGCTTCAAATACACACACATACTTATTAAGAAGTTCTTGTTTACAAGTCCTCCATAATCTTGGCCACCCCAAATTGTTGTCACTATGTCTAACACGTTTTCCTCATCCCTTCTCTGATCAAGCCATCAGGAATTCCCTTAGTTCCCAGAACACATTTCCATCTCAGAATTCTAAACCTCTGCACATGCTTTTCTCTCTGCCTGGAATGTTCTTTTTCTTTTTAAACTACTTTATTGAAATATGACTGACATGCAAAAAGCTATACATACTTAACATATACAACTTGATGAGCTTGAAGATAAGTATGTATCTGTGAAACCATCACCACAACCAATGCTATAAAAATATCCATCACCTCCAAAAGTTTCCTCCCATATTCCTTATTATTATTATTATTATTTATTATTTTTTTAATATAATTTATTTTATTATCATTAATTTACAATTACATGTGCAACATTACGATTATTAAACTACCCCTTCATCAGGTCCCCCCCACCAACCCCATTACAGTCACTGTCCATCAGCTTATTATTTTTTTTATTGTTATTATTTTGTGATAAGAACACTTAAGTCATATGTTCATCTCAATAAATGCAGAAAAGGCATGTCAAAATTCCATGTATATTTATGATAAAAACTCTTAATAAATTAGGTACAGAAGGAACATACCTCAACATAATAAAGTCCACATGTGATAAGCCCACAGCTAGTATCATATTCAATGATGAAAGATTGAGAGTGTTTACTCTAAGATCCCTAAGAACAAGACAAGGTGCCCACTGTTTACACTCCTATACAATACAGCATGGGAAGTCCTTGCCAGCACAATCAGACAAGAAAAAGAAATAAAAGGCATCAGAATAAGAAAGGAAGAAGTAAAACTGCCTCCATTTGCAGATGACATGATGTTATAGGTAGAAAATCTTAAGGACTTTACAAAAAAAAACATTAAATTTCATCAATGAATTCAGTGAGGTTGCAGGATACAATTAACAAACAAAAATTAATTGAACTTATATATACTAACAATGAATTATCTGAAAAAGAAATAAGGAAATCAATCCTATTTATAACAGCATCAAAAACAATATAACACTTAGGAATAAAGTTAGCCAAGGAGGTGAAAAATTTCTACTCTGAAAACTACAAGACATTGATGAAAGAAATTAAAGACACAAATAAGTGGAAAGGTATCCCATGTTTATGGATTGGAAGAATTTATATTAAGATGTCCATACTACCAGAAGCCATCTATAGATTCAATGCAATCCCTATCAAGTCTCCAATGGCATTTTACAGAAGCAGAAAAAAATCCTAAAATTTATATGAAACCACATAGGACCCCAAATAACAAAAGCAATCTTGAAAAAGAAGAACAAAGTAGGAGGCATCACACTTCCAGATTTCAAGCTATACTATAAAGCCATAGTAATCAAAACCAGCATAAAAACAGAGAAATAGATCTATGGAACTGAACTGAAAGCCCAAAAATAAACACAACCTTATACAGTCAACTAATATTTGATAAGGAAGCCAATAATACTCAATGGAAAAAAGACATCTTCAATAAATGGTGCTGGGAAAATTGGATATGCATATGTAAAAGAATGAAACTAGACCTCTATCTTACACCATTCACAAAAAATTAACTTGAAATGAATTAAAGACTTAAATGTAAGACCTAAAACCAAGAAACTGTAGAAGACACAGGATAAAAGCTGTTTGGCATGGGACTTGGCAAGATTTTTTGGATATGACACGTAAAGCACAAGCAACAAAATAAAAAATAAACAAGTGGTACTGCACCAAATGGAAAGTTTCTGCACAGAAAAAGAAATAATCAACAAAGTGAAAAAAATTACTGAATGGGAAAAATATTTGCAAACCATATATCTGATAAGGGGTTAACATCAGAATATATGAATTCACACAACTCAATAGCAAAAACAAACAATCCAGTTATAAAATGGACATCTGCTAGAATGCCCATCATCAAAAAGAGAGGAAATAACAAATGCTGGCATGGATGTGGAGAAAAGGGAACGTTTGTGCACTGTCGGTGGTATTGTAAACTGGTACTATGGAAAACAGTATGGAAGATCCTCAAAAATTTAAGAATGGAACTACCATATGATCCAGCAATTCATTCCACTTCTGTGTATATATACATAGGAAATGAAAAGATTAACTCAAAAAGATATCTGCACCCTGTCTTCACTGCAGTATTACCACAGTAGCCAAAACATGGAAACAACCTAAGTTTGCATTAAAGGATGAATGGATAAAGAAGATGTGGTATATGTATATGTATCCAATGGAATATTATTTAGCTATAACAAAGGAAATCCTGTCATTTGCAACAACATGGATAGACCTTGAAGGTGTTATGGTTGAAGGCTTTGTGGACATTATGGATTTGCAGGGCTAAGTGAATTAAATCAGACAGAGAAAGAGATACTATATAATTCCATTATACATGGAATCAGAAAAACACAAAACAAAAACCAAACTCAGAAAAAAGAGATAAGATATGGGTTACCAGAGACAGGGGGTCAGGGGAGGGAGGATTGGAGGAAGGTAGTCAAAGGTACAAACTTCCAGTTTTAAGACAGATATGCACTGGGGATGTGACGTACAACGTGATGGCTGTAGCTAACACTGCTGTATGGTGTGAGGAAAGTTAGGGGAGTAAATCCTATGAGTTCTCACCATCAGGATAAAAACTTTTTTCTTTTTTTAAAAATTGTATGTATATGAGATGATGGATGCTAACTAAACTTACGGTAGTAATCATTCACAATATATGGAAGTCAAATCATTAGATTGTATACTTTAAACTTAGTGATGTATGTCAATTATATCTCAAAATAAATTTTAAAAAAGAACACTTAAGAGCTACCCTCTTAGCAAGTTGTCAAGTACACAGTACACTGTTGACTAGAGGCATTAGGCTGTATAGTAGATCTCTAGATTTTGCATAATTGAAACTACCTGGAATAGTCTTACTCCCACACTCCACTTCCACACCTTCTCTGCTATTTAAATTCAACTCCTTTGAAAGTTCTAACCATCATTTCCTTAGGGAGGCTCTCCCCAGCTCCCTAAACTGTTATATCCCCTTGGTAGGTTGTGTTTTTATACTCTTCACATTGCTAATTATTTGTTAAATGAATGTTTTTTCTGCCTGACTATAAATTCCATGGGTATGGGGACCTACTGTGGTATTACCAGTGAAAGTAACTGCTGGAGTGGAGAAGTTTCCATCACATTCCAAAACATTCCATGGACCTTTTAGGCACCTCTAAGATATGCATCTAGATTAGAGACCAGTCTGAAGATGAAAGGACTCCACTATCCTCAGACAAGGCCAGGAACGTTGCTCTGGATTCTATCACAGATACACTGTAACCCTGCACTATGAAGACATTCCCATAGCCAGAGATGATCAATGCTGCAGGGAAGGGAGATCAAAGACTCTTTCAATCTAAGGATTACAAAAACTGAGGGGAACTGATGGGCTGGTCCCCTCCAGGAGTAACCATATATAGCAGCTTTGAACGCAAGAATTCCAGATGGAAGACAAAGGTCACAGGAGGCTTCTGGACACTGGGGATCTGGATGTGGAGGTCTCAGAGAGGACAGGGAGAATCTATGCTGGCTCAGGTGAAAACTGGATGATGAGTCCCAGAGGGACAGAGGAGTAGCTGGAGTGGGGATCAGAGCACCCAGTCAGTAGCACTTACCTGATGCTTCTGCACGAACTAAGACAAACACCTTCTCCCACCCTCAGATATCAGCACTCCTGGTTCTTGAACTCTGAGATTCAGACAGGGACTTTATATACCATCAGCCCCCTGATTCTCGGGACTTCAGATTCAACTGAATTATACTGCCTGTCTTTGTCACAGACAAGTGACAAGGTGGAGCAAGCAATGAAGAAAAGACAGGGCAGAGTGGGAGCAGGAAAGTCCATGTTCATCTGGGGACCTGGGCTTTGGCCCTAGACAGCCCATTGGGAGGCAATGTTTCAAATCTACTGCTGAAGTTGTCCCATTTGGCTCAAGGAGTGTGATGGCTTGAGCCTGTGGGTGACCCTGAAGGTCTTCAGTGCCTTGAGTTCCAGTGGACTGAGACAGGCAAGATGGCAAGGATGCCAACCTGGGGCCCACTGGGTCATAAGCATGGCATCCCACCTCCTCAGGAAATGGGGTGGCTCAGGGGCATCATGAACTGTGCAGCAGCGATAGCGGCCCCCAGGTCACACTCTGTTTCTTAAGAACACTCTGGTTACCCTGTGCAAATTAAAATACACATGTCCTTTGCCCATCATTTGCAATGACACGAGTCTGCATCCTTTACCTGCGGTTTCTGTGGCGCCTCCTGCAAAAACTGCAGCAAGGGGAAGCCCTGGGGCTGGGCTGGGCAGGTAAGAAGGTTATCACACCTGTGCCTCCCTGCGCTGTTTACTTACCCCCATCACGGGTGGTTGGTCTCACAACTGCTTTTAACAATGTACACACACAGGAATTCTGCTTTTTATTCGGTTATTGAGGCTCTTGACTGAGCTAAGACATTTTTTCTGATAGTTTGAGGATCTCACAGTGTCTGCTGTCTTCCTTTAGGAATGGCTCCCCAACTACTCAGTAGTCTTGTCTGTCACTCTTATGTAAGCATTCAGAATAGGAGAGTGCCTTTTCCTCTCAAAGAAGACCGATGTAGTGGGGAAATCTGGAGCCATCTGATTTTGCACCACTTAAAAGGTAATCTGCTTGGTCTTCTCTCCTTGGAGAATTTTTTTTTCTCCTACCATTTAGCCATGTTACTATAATATGCCTTGTTAATAGTTCAGATTAATGTTACTCAGAACAAGAGGAAACCTTTCAATTTCTAATCTCATTTATTTTCTCAGTCCAGGAAAGCTTTTTTTTCCTTCACTGTATTGATTGTTTTGATTGCAGGCAAGCTGCCTTTCATCCAGCAACAGCCCTAGAGTCAACCGTGCTAGGTTTTTTTCCCCCTGAACCACAGTAAGCCTTTTATTCTTCTTATTCTTGTGACACAGCTATACTTACTGAGGATGAAATTAAAAGGTAATGAAGAATTTCAGAGAATAGTTAGAAAGATCTCAGTTGGACCTATTAGTGAAAAAAATGACAAAGAAAAGAGTATTCTCATAATAAAATTTTCCCACTCAACTAAAGCATAGGATTTTGTGTCATTTCTTGTAGGTGAATTTGCATAAATGCATGTGTGTATATTATGTGAAAATTATATATATATATATATGTATATATGTGTGAATATGTTACATACACAAAGCTCTGATTTTTTTCAAGCACTGGGGATGGTTTTATTAATAATGTCTTTATTATTCACCTAGTTTGTGCTCTGAGCAGTATGAAATGTTGCAAAAGAAAAGGAGAAGGAATATAATTTATAAAACAAAGCACCTTACAGAGGTCACATATGCAGAAGGGAGCCCTGTCACCTTGCAGGCACCTGGTCCAGACACCTGTACCCGAAGTTAATGAGGACAGAGGTGGTGCTGCCCACGGGGACCCAGGCTGGGTGGGCTGGCGGGAGGAGAAAGGACTCACAGTGGGCCCGCTGTGATGGTGAGGGGCACCAGACAAGGGCCTGAAAAGATGAGCTCTTTTCTGAGAAAAGCTATGTATTTGCCAGGAAGCTTGCTACGGTCAGAGTGTAGACCAGGAGGGGACTGGGCAGTTCTGTTTAGTTAGGTGTGGCTCTCCAACTTGGGTGTGTAACAGAATCAGCTGGAAGGCTTGTTAAACCCAGGTCGCTGGACCCCACCCCAGAGTATCTGATTCAGTAGGTGTGGGATGGGGCCCAAGAATCTGCATTCATAACAAGTTCCCAGATAAAGTCGATGCGGCTGCTCAGGGAAGACACTGTGAGAACCACAGATACTGTGTGGACACTGGCTATGTGGATCGTGATCCCAAGCCTTGATCTTTATGGCACCAACAGCATTTAACTCCTCCTGTAAGAATTAGCAGAAAACCTAGGCTTCTGTGGGGCGGCAGCTGGCAGCTTGCACGACAACACGGCCTATGGGAAGCAGGAGGTATAAATATTCCGCATCTCCAGTGTGGATGCTGGGTGTGCCTGGGTGTACAATAAGAGGCAGGTAAACTGCACATGAGGGCAGCATCCGTGTCTGATCCTTCAGACACTCTTGTAAAGATGTGCAAAGAGCAGCCAGGTGCTGCACTGCCAGCGGGGCAGACAAGCCAGGGAACAGGTTCCGCAGGTCGTTCACTGAAGCTTGTTCACAGACAGCAGGCCAAGTGGAGCTGGTGGTACAGGGGCTGTGGGGTACTGGGCTATGCTGTGGGGTGGAAACAAATGATCTCCCTTCCCTCCTCAAGGAATGGGGCAGCCACACAGGACTGCACCACCATTATCACCGTGTCTAGCAGGGCAAAGCAAATGCCTTCAAGAGTGTGGGGAGACCAACATCTTAGCAAGGCTCAGCAGTGGGCTCTCCTGTCACGGCCTGCAGTGGCAATCAGATCTGCAGGTCCTTCCTGTCCCCATCATCCTTGCACTTGTGGCCCTGTTCCATCCTTCATTCTGTTCTGCCCTCTGTTGGTGATGTCTTACCCTTCACTGGCCTCCTTTTTGTGGCATGGAAGAATAAATCTCTCTTAGGAATAAGAAAGAAAGAAGGAAAGAAGGTAAGAAAGCAAGAAAGAGAAAGAAAGCAATAAAGCAAGGAAGGAAGGAAGGAAGAGAAAGCAAGCAAGCAAGCCAGCTCAACTCCTTCAGTGCAGGGCTTCCTTCCTTTCGTAGATAAGGACCTGGAACAAGTTTCACCGCCCATTTACCCATCAACTCTTTCCAATCTGGCTTGTCTCCTCACTCTACCACTTCTTCTCCTGCTAAGTTTCCAACAGGCATTAATCTAACAGGTAGATACCCACAGAGCCATGTGCCAAGCATGGTTCTATGTGCATGGGACCCAAAGGTGAGTGAGCACCACAAAGATCTGTGCCCCTAAAGCTTGCAATTACTGTGGGAAGGTCAAGAAAAGCATACACACCGTGAATAAATTCGATGGCATGCTGCAAGTTGATGAGAGCTAAGGAAAGAGCAGCAGAGCTACCCAGCAGGTGGGAGGAAATGAGAGGGCAGGAATAGGATAGAAACTGAAGTCACAGGCCCAGTTTAACATGCTGGGCCCAGATCTTTTCCTTGAATTAAATTCCAAATGGCAAGTGACAAGTATATTGCCTATAACATATTCATGGGCTTTTTAATTGCAGGACTTTACAATGAAATCTGATGCAAATTTCATGCAGGAAAGAATACAGCCTGAACCAAAGCACCAAGGGAGTCTGCAGTCTCCAGAAGGGAGGGAGTTTGGATCCAGGGAAGGTCCCCACCACTCATTTCACTCACGCAACCTGGATATCCATTCCATCATGAGGGCACAGAGCCTTTCCTTTTACAAAAGGGGCACAGGTACAGATGAGGGGCCGATGGGGTGTCTAAAAGGTACTGAGTAGCTAAGGATAAATGACTGAAATCAGATGCAGGGAACAGGCTTTGATTGGGTTCTGCTCTAAGTACTTGCCTGCTTGAAGAAAAATGAGAAAACAGCAGGCAAAGGCAGAAGAAAATCAATACAATTGTGAAATTTTAAAATTGTGTCATGAGTTGTCTCCAAGCCCACTTCCCAGGGGCTCAGGTATGCAAAAGTTCAGGAGAGAGCACAGCGGACAGAGACTCCAGCTGCGGGTCTCCTGGGCACCTGCTCTTCGTGGTTTGGAGAAAGATGCACCAATTAGAGGTCACCAGGTCCTCCCTTGTCCCTCCAGAAACCTAACTCTAAAATGAAGAGGTTGGAATAATGCAACAATATGCCCAACTTAGTTGCTTTTTTTACAGCAGGATTCATTTTTCAAATAAAATCTTCAGCAAAACCCAGCACATAAAATATCTAACAGTGTTGCTGATCCAGGTTTAGGGCCCAGCAGGAGGCCCATTCTTCATCTTCCTCATTCCCCTCCCCCCACCACCCTCGCTCCCCTCCCCCACAACATCCTCGTTCCCCTCCCCCATCATCCTCCTTAGAAGCATTTCTGAGAAAAGGGAGGGTCGCACGGAACACCTCTTCTCTCCTCTGGCATTTTGTGATTCTTTGATGTACATGAATCATCAAAATACAGAGGATGGAGATACTAATTTAAGGAGATAATTTAATTTTAAGAAAAAATTAGAGAGAATGAAACTGGATGGGAGTGGGGACCAAGTTCTCTGGCTAATGTTCAGATTGGGTCACCAAGGTATCGAACATATTGCTCTACCTTCAGAGAGGGTAAAGCCCAGGCTCCCCTAAGGAGGCATGACAACTGGATGGAACATCCTCGGGAACAGGGTGGGGCGAAGTGAGTTGCCAGCTACAGAAGCTTTAGACACACATGGAGGATGACTAGGCAGCTGTGCTCACAAACACGAAAAGACAAAGAGGAAAGGATGCCGTGTTACAGACCTTGATTCCAAGTTCGATATTTTCTCCTCCATACACATCCATCCCAGGGTCCAGAAGACCGATTTCACCAAAGAACTTCCTGTTGACCACAAAGGAGCAGCCAATCATGGCTGGTGTTCTGTGGGAGAGAGGAAGATGCTGGAGTCACGTGGTATATACACAGGAAAATATTATTCAGACAAAGAAAGAAGGAAATGCTGCCATTTGCACCCACATGGATGGACCTTGAGGGCATTGTGCTAAGTGAGATAAGTCACACAGAGAAAGACAAATACTGTATGTTCTCACTCTTCTGTGGAATTTTAAAAATCCAAACTCATAAAAACAGAGAGTAAATTGGTGGGTACCAGGGGCTGGGGTGGGGGAATTAGGGAGTTGTTGGTGAAACAGTCTAAACTTGAACCTACAAGATGAGTAAGTTCTGGAGATACTAATTTGCACAATGCACAGCATTGTAATGATGGTAAAAAATATTGTATTATATACTTTTAAGTTGTTAAGAGACTAGATCTTAGAGGTTTTCACCACAAATTGAAATGATAATTATGTGTTATGATGGAGGTGTTAGCTAATGTTAGGGTGGTTATCATATTGGAATACGTAAGTATCAGATCAACACGTTGCACGCCTTAAACTTATACAATATTAAATATAATTATGTTTCAATAAAAAAAGAAGCGAAAGTCATTAAGGTGTTAATACTAGAAGCCGTTCTGTGACACTATTCCACTTTGGCAAACTGAGTAACTTCCCTGAAGGTCTCAATTCCCACACCCCCTCTCTCCATAAACCTATGTTTTAGCTTCAGACAAACCAGGGGACCCAAAGCATCTCAGGACAATAGGCTCCTTGGTAGTTTGCACAAGGATGGGTCTCACACATCATACATGTCTGCAAACATGGGACCTGGTCCTCACTGCACTCTGGTGACAGCTGTGTGACAAGATGAGCTTCCACGGGCAGTCAAAGAAGCTCTGAGGGCAGCAAGGAGATGGATCTACTCCCTGACCCCGGAAGAAGAGCTTTACAAGCCAAGGGTGTGAAGGGAATTGAGAGAGAGAAAGGTTAATGGAAATCGGTCTAATCACCACATCCTGGTGGGAGAAGGTGGATCAGGGTGCTGGTTCTTACGGAACGGAGAAGACTCAGCCAGGAGACCACTGATACCTGAAGGGGCCAATAATAAAGTGCAAAGAGATCCCCTCAGCCCACCGAGAAGGGGCGCTGAGCAGGAGAGAGAAGTATCTACGGGGGGTGGTGTGTGGTTGTGTGGCTATAGTGTCTGGAAACAAAGATCAATACTTTATTTTTGTTTATATTGATTCCCTTGGTTATTTCTTCTGGTGAAGGCCACAGAAACAAGCTGACTCCATGCAAATCAGAGATAAAACCATCATGGAAGCATGTTCAGGGACTGATAGACATGCAGCCTGGATCTACCGTATTCACTGCAATTTCCTGTGGCACAGAGCCACACATTTCTAATGAGGGATGACATACTGGTATGTATTACATATCATATTGTATTAAATTGAATTACAACCTGTATTGCAGTGTGGTATCAATAAATCCTTTATTACATCTTTTTCCCTCTGTTTCCAGACTTTACAGGGACCCTTGTACAATAAATTCATTCAGCAAATACTTTCCCAGCATCTACCATGTCAAAGGTCTTTTACCGGTGCTGTAGGGGCTAGAGAAACATATAACATATTTCCTATGTTCAAGTAGCTAAGAGTATAATAATAATCATTGTTGATAATCATCGTCATCATTATTGTCGTACTTACAGCCATTTACTGAACAATTACTATGTCTCGAGTACAAGTGCAAAGCACTTTTCACACACTGCGTCATTTAAAAACCTCCACGTCTTCTGTGAAGGAGGTTAGGACCATCTCCATTTAAGAGCTGAGGCCCTGGGATTTAGTGACTTGCTCTGAGCGACAGAGCCAAGCTCATGAACTTCAAAGCCCTTGACTTTGCTGCTTCTGCTTCACTGCTCTCTCCAGGAAAGGCTTCGTGGGAGAGCTGGCAAACACTTGTACTGCCAAAGGCCAGAAATGCCGTTAAGATACTCACTTGGGCAAAGGAAACGTCCCACATAGGCACCCCAGTGAAACTCCACAGGGGCAGCCAGGAAACTATTGGTGGGAATTCTCTTGGGCTGAAATGTAAACCCCAGTGTTTGATCCTCATCTGCTCCTTCTGATTTTGAGCTTGACTTTAATGTCCAGATTCTGCCTCCATGGACTACCTCTTGGTACCTGTGGGGTCAAGCAGCAGTGGGGCACGCTGGAAAAATCAATGTTTGCAGTTGGGCAGACTGGTTTGAATGCTGGCGCTGCCTCTGTAACCGTACTTGCGTTATGTTACCAGGGTGCTCTGGGCCGCAGTAAATCTCCACAGAGCGCTGCTGTGAAAAGACACACCGTGTGCCCGGCATGCAGAGCAGGGGCTCAATAAATAATGCTCCTGTGCCTTCTTGCTGCGAGGCCAGTCGGCAGTGATTTCTGGGAAATCGCACGCCAAGCCCTCCTCTGCACACGGAGCACTGCCCTCTACAGGCGCAGCCCTGCACCCTGGCTACCCCCGGACTGTGAGCCCATGCCCCGCCTCCGTTCACTGAACCGGGAAGAGGCACAGGTTTCACACCGGGTCTTCAAGGTATGTTTTCCCTGGAATGGAGACAGTGCTGGGAACCAGAACCGGATTGTCTCACCCACCTGTAGGGCCCAGGTGGCTATTCTGGGGCCGCTCTGGGGGCCCCATGTGCGCGGATGACTGAGCACAGGAAGGAGGCAGGTGCCCAGTGGGGGTGTGAGACCCCGGCTGGGGGCGGCAGGTGCCTCGTGACAGTGGCCTCCCATCAGCTGACAGGCCTGGCTCTGCTCTTTGCCCCTGGGTCATGTGATGGCCCCTGAGCCTTTGGTGTCTGTCCTCCTTGACTTTAATCACGTCAGTTATGGTTTCTCTTCTTTTCAACCAAATGATGACAATGGGACAGGCTCCCTTCGTACTCGGGACTTGGGCAGGAAAGACACTGTGTCGCACAGCCAGGAGGCAGAGCTGCAGCGAAGATTCCTTCTGGGAGAGCCAGGATCCAGCCTAAGGACAGGGATGCTTGGAGCGGGAGGTGCAGCCTGGGGGTGCAGGAGTCTGCAGACAGGGGCAGGGCCAGCACAGGCGCCACCTCAGTGCTGTGGAGAGCAGGTGCCCAGCACACCACGACGTTATGACAGGTCAGGGCAGCGTCCTCCACAGCCTGTGCTCCGCATCTGGGAACCCCCACATTGACACGCATGTGCAGCGAAGATCCTGCTCCTCGAGCTGGCCTTCTAACCCCTCGAGGGCAAGCAGGGCAGCTAAACCAGAGGGCAGAGTCAGCCAACAAACAGTCTCGCAGGAGTGGACTCGGGCACAGCCCCGAGGGTGGAAAGAATGTGTCTCTGAGATTGGCTCAGGACCACCCACGCCAGCAGCACCCGGATAGCTCCTTGGAAAGGGCACATGCCGGTGCGGCCCCAAACCATGGAACCTGACTCACAGAGATGGGGCCGTGGAGTTTGTGTTTGTGCCAGCAGAGCCATCCTGTGGAGCCATGTCCCCCTCCGACTTGTCAGGTCCCCGAGAGCACAGGTTTCCCCTCTAATTTCCCACAGTCTCAGGAGCGAGTGTCTTGCTGCCAAGAACCAGGCAGTCTCCAGCTACCGGTGAATAGACGAGTGGGTGTGACAGATCCGGGTGACAGCCCCTGGGACGGGGGGAGCTCCTGGTGCCTCTGGGACACGCTGGCCGAACAGAACCAACAGCAGGGGAGTGTTGCTGTAGGGGGCCCTGGGACGGAGCAGGGAGAGGAGAGGAGGGAGGCATGGCTCCAAACTCATCACTCTCACTGTCAGGGAGCATCACACGGGCTGCTTACTCCTTCCAGATGCCTCTCAGATTGCCCTTTGGGAAACAACTTTCCCTATCAAGCAGCCTGGTATTTTAATAAAACTGGCTTTACCTGGATGGTATTTTCAGTTATGGTGGGGAGAGAATTCACAGGACACATTGGTCCCCTATCTGCTGCTGTTCTGTTCAGCACGTGCAACCAGGTTCTTGATCAGAAGGCCTGGGATTCCTCATGAGAGAACGGAGAGGTTGCCCAGTGCCTTCTCATGAGAACTAGGCCACAGCAGCCTCCCAGGCTGCCCTTAGGTCCCAACAGGAGGTCACAGCAAAGCAGGCCTCCGTCTGCACCCTGCATGAGCCATCAGAACTCAAAGGTGGAAGGCAGGAGGCTGGCCCAGTGCAGTGGAGACATAGAACGAACATGTGGCCATTCCTGCTTTTGGTGGCATGTGGAAAGGTCTTCTAAGGTTCATGGCAAGAAATCTGCCACAGTGTCTAGAAGGCTTCAGCACCATTCCATGCTCTGGTGCCCCAGGGAGGTGGCACCTGACAGGGATGGCAGAAAAGAGGCTGGAACCAGCCTGGAGCCAGCCTCTCAGAAGGTGGCTTCTCTGCTAAGCAAAGTCCCCAGTCCTATAACAGCAGGGCTCCGAGGCCCACCCCACAGTGCTGGGAGCAGGGCAAGGCTCCTGGCAGGTGGCTAACATATAGCTGGCAAATGTGGAGATCAAATAATTAAAAACATGTCCTCGCCCCATGGTTCAGCCAGCCAGCCTTGCTGGTAAATTCAGTGGGACAAGTGTTCTGGGCTCGGGAGCTACCAGACTGGACTGACCACGAGCCGCTGTTTCTCAGCATAAGGAGAAGTGGGTCCCCAAAAGACCACCAACTGGCCCTCCTGGGACCCACTGCACCGGTGGCAGGGTTTTAGCCAGGCCTGTTCTTGCAACCAGAACCGAGAGCCAAGCTTGGCCGCACTTCCCCCCTGAAGGCTTCCCTGCCACCTGTTCAGCCACGCCAGCCACAGAGACAGGGCTATGGGGCCGACTAGATCCTAGAATGTGAGCTACTGCTCGTTCTTCCAACTCAGCTGCGATTACCACCCTTAGTACAAACATTTCAATTCAAAATCATTTAAAAATATAATCATATTAAGGGATCTGCCAAACCCTAATAGCTCCATTACAGAGGAGAAGAACAGAAATTAAAAATAATCAATTTTATTGTTGCTGTTACACAGAATATAGGCAACACACACAAGAGTTCCCGCTGAGAGAGTTGAGAAAGGGGGAGAGAGATGAGGGAGGAGAGGGCGGTAGTCCTAGGCATTTCCCCCAGCACATGCAAAGCTTTCTCAGTGCCTCTGTCTTCTCATAGGTGGCAAAGGGCGCATCTGTGTGCTAGCTATTTACCCCCCTCAGAACCCTTCACCGCTCCCTATGCTCTCCTGAACTAAGTACCCGTTCTTCCTTGGTGTGTCTGCCCCCCACAGTACCCTTCCAGCCATGTGCCCCCTAGGTTCCACTGCCCGGCCACCCCAGACAACTCATTATTCAGGAAATGTGTCCTCATTTGTGCCTGCACTTCCTTCGCCAGTATGTCCTGCATGAGACCACTTGTATCTATCCAAATCCCACTCACCGTTCAAGACACATTTCTTTCTTTTTGAAAAAAAAATTGTATATTACATAAAACTACATAGCTCTTATAGTAAATATACCCCGACATAAATAAGAACACAAAAAACTCATCAGTACTTACTGACCACTAGCACACAACTCTCTAATTACCATCCCCTATCTTTCCAACTCACCTCCTCAGGTACCTCGGATCCACCCATGTTTCTCTCCCACTGGACCTCCATCCACTGGCCCTACCACCTTGACAGGGGACCCCTTCCTACTGAGCCCAAAGCCATGTTTGGTGGTCTCAGTGGTGCCCTGGCACCTGCCTCTCACTTCATTGTTCTCAGCTGGCAAAGCCCTAATGCTGATTGATGCAGCGCTCCACCTACTCTGCAGCTGGACAAAGCTACAGACACACATAACCCCAAGGGCTGTTTTGTTTTAAATTCAGGGCCTTGAGTCTCCAGTGGGTCCTCAGTACCGCCCTCCCATCCTGCTACAGGCCCTGTGCTACTCCTCTGTCACTGTCCTAGAAGATGCTGTCACACCTTCTGTCCCCACTTCAAACCTCCAGCACCACCGCCACTTCCCTCTCCCTCAACTGATGGCCTTGCTTTCTACTCCCTTAGAAAAGTAGCAAACAAAAGAGAATGTCTCCACTTCCCACAACTACCCACTTGGTGCTCTCTGTCACCTGCCGTGCCCTGCTGTCCTTTCTTTTGCTTAGTTGAACTGTCTGTGCTCTTAGCTGAAGCCAAGCCCCCCGCACATCCTCTCCAGCTACTCAAGCCCCTCACTCCAGCAGACCCCCTCCCCTAAATGCACCTGCATTAAATATTTTTCTTATTTTTGTATTCCTTATGCTTTGGCATCTGGGGCCTTGCTGACGGGGGAGAGACTGCCCCTCCCAGGGCTAGCTGATTCTTAGAGACAGCGGACGAGCTGCTGGGGAACACAGCTTTCCCGTGCGAGCTGACCCACTCAGAGTCCGCAATCCCAGCCACCTCCTCTCTCTGGCTCTGACACTCCAGGAGGCAGTATTTCTCTGCCCTGATCATCCCAGGGCCGTGAACCAGACAACCAGAGACAGCATCTATACCCGAGAGCCCACCAAAATTATTCTGACTAGCCAATCCGAAGCAATCAGCTGCTTACTCTGCCTTGTCCATTCCTTCTTGCCAAAACCACAGTAAAGACTCCTGCCCACGTTTTCCCCTCACTCCTTCTGCCTCCTGAGTGACACAGGTGCCTCCCCATGTGGCCCTGTGTGGCGTGGCACACCTCCTTCTCCTGGAAACTGTGAGTAACCAGCTGTCTGCTCAATGGCAATCCTCTTGGTCTCTTGTCCTTACCACGCCTTCAAAAACAATTCCATGTACCTTTTAGAATAGCACTATACATTATCAGCTTCCCTCTTGGGCTGGATAACTCCTAGAATCTTACCTAGCCTACAAGTCCCCCTTTCTAACCACTCCCTTACAGCTGCCCTTTCCTTGTATTTTTGTTCCCCCGACAGCAGAGCCCCTTTAAAGAACTATCTATGTGTGGTGCCTCGGATCCCTCTCTCCAGCTCTCACCTAAACCCACTCACCAGGCTCTCATCCTCACCACTCCATGGCAAGGGCATTTCACATTCTGCGATGAGTCACCCCAAGCCCAGTAGCCAATCCCCAGCACTCATCACGTGTGCTTGCCCGGCTGCCTCTGACACACCAGAGCACACATGATGGCCGTCCCCTTGTCCAAGCAGCTGGACCTTCACTGGGCAGCACAGGCTTGGCTGTCTCCCTGGATGCTCCTTTCGGTCTTTTTTGCTGACTCTCCCTTTTCTCTCTGGTGTTCAAGGTGAGAGGACTCCAGGGCAGAGCCCTTGGGTCTCTTCTCCACCCACACTTACTACCTGGTGGCCTCATGTGCTCTCACAGCTTTCCATAATGCTTGAATTCCTATGCTCTCAAATTTACACTCCCAGCCTGAATCCTTCCTCTCACCTCCAGACTAGTCTATCCCACTGCTTCTTCAGCAGCTCCACTGTATCTAAGAGATCCCTCAAACATGGCTGAAATGGAATTTTTAACCTTCTTCCCACTCAAACCTTCCTTACCCACAGTTTTTCCTATTTTAGATAATGTTGACTCCATTTTTTCAAATGCTGACATAAAAACCTTGGTGTCAGCCTTGGTGCTAATCGGAGGAAAATTCTTATGGCTCTACCTTCAAAATATATCTGGGATCTGCTGACTTGTCACCACCTTTACCACCACTGCCTAGTGCCAGCCATCATCTCATAATCCTGGATTACCACAGTGGCCTCTCAACCAGCTTCTGCTTCCGCCTTTGCTCTCCTTCAGTCAACTCCCAGCACATCAGAATGATTTATTGAAACACAGATTAGATAAGGCTGTGCCTCTGCTGGAAACCCTCTAATGATTCCCCATTTCCTTCAGAGTAAAAACCAGGGTTGCACAATGGCCTAAAACTCCATCTAGATAGTCTGTGTTCCTGGGGCTCCTTGACCCCCTCTTCTTGTCAATTCTGCTCCCACCACATTCCTGAGTACACGCTCAAAATATAACTGAAAATGTGTCCCAACACCAACCTGTATACACATGTTCATAGCAGCATTATTCACAATAGCCAAAAGGTTAAAACAATCCAAATATCTATCCATCAATGGATGAGTGGATAAACAAAATACCATGTACCCATACAATGGAATATTACTCAGTCATAAAAAGGAATGAAGTACAAACACGTGCCACAATATGGCTGAACCTTGAAAACATCATGCTAAGTGGTAGAAGCCAAACACACATATTATATGATCCCATTTGCATGAAATTTCCAGATAGGAAAATCCATAGAAATAGAAAGCAGATTGGGGGTTGCCAGGGCCAGGGGCCAGGGACTAGTAGGGAGTGAGTGCTTTATGGGGATAGGGTTTCTATTTGGGGTGATGAAAATGTTCTGGAAAGAGTGTTGATGGTTGGACAACATTATGAACTTATTTATGTACTTAATACCCCTGAATAGCACACTTAAAATGGTTAAAATAGCAGATTTTATAATAAAAGTGTATTGTGTATTTCACAATAAAAGTTATGGAGCTGGTGAACAATCCTCAAGGTTGCTTTGATTATCATAGTACATTATAAATATGAACCCCAAATTGCCACTGGAAAAGAGGGTGGGAGACTGGAGAGAGTCTTCTGTCTCCATTCCTACCTTTTATTCTTGGAGACTGGCTCATAGCTCCTTGGGAGCTTCCTGAGTATAACCTGAGTCCAGGCGAATGTGTGTGAAATCCTGCCTCCCCACTGTTCCTGGACCTGGTCCATGCTGAATGCCTTGTCATCTGCAGGGGTCTAGTGGAGATTAAGTGTGTTTGCTCATTTGTTACTCTGGTCAACAAGCAGGGATGCCTTTCTTAGACTAAGTCCCAAGAACTTGAAGATATAAAAACACACATGATAACCATCCTAGTGAGCAAGCAAACACCATTTTTTGTTGTTCCTAAAAATGGTTACTGGTTGAAGCCACGGTGCCCCGCTATAAATGGGTGAGCAAGGCCATCGGAGTGGGAAAAACAGGCCCCATGCTGCAGGGGAGCAGGAGCTAGAATAGGGAGACATGTGGGTCTGGGGGCCAGGGGCTAGCTGACACGCTGTCTTCAGAATGAAGCCTCCATCGGGAAGGGTCTTCCCTCTGACCCTTTGCAATGACTGCTCCAACCAGGGTGTGGACACATCCTCATGCAGCTGGCAGATTGGTCACCACAGAGGGTACCGGTGCTGGGTGTCTGCCCCTTGCTTTGCTCTGCCTGCCTTCTATCTCCTTGTAGGTCCCAGCTACCTCCAGCCTGTGTCTCTGGTGGTCCCATCTCCAAATTCACATCAGGCTGGTGGTTCATGAGCCAGGGATCTGGGGCTTACCCCGTTTTCTCCTTTCATGATTCCAACTGGCCTGCCTTCTTGGAACTCACTGCCTTTCTCTGTCCTCAAACTCAAGCACCTGCCATTTTCATTTTCATTCCAGCTCTGCTTCGGCTAATGTCCAGGCCTGTTTGCTGAGTACCTTCTAACGCCAAGACCCTGCTTGTAGGAAAAGCATATAAAACTCAACACCATCCTTGACGTTGTCTTTGAAAGCTTTCTGCAAAGCCCATTCTCAGGGTAGAATGAGCTCTGGGCATTTGGGTGATGAAGTCAACTTCTTTGGCAATAGTTAGCTTAATTAATCAAAATGCACTTATTTCTGTGCATTTTATTACAATATCATACACCATGAATTCTTTTACACCATTTCCTAATAAACAGAATAAGTGTCCCCTTCTTCTGTCACCCTCTGGCACAGACACTGATTTGTTAAAGTGTCCAAAACACAGGGCAGGGATGGCAGAGGAGAACCAGGAGGGCACTGCACCCCCCCCCCCGGCCGGAAATGCCCTGAACTGAACAAACGGATGCATCTGGTGTTGCATTAGGACAAGTCATCCTTCTTTCTGATCCTCAAAGCAGCTCTGCTTCCTAGGTGTTACTAGCCCCCTTTCCCGCCAAGAAACTGAGGTCAGAGGTAAGTGAACTGGCCTAAGGCAGACACAAGCCAGTAAGTGCAGAACCTGTGGTGTCTGGCCCCACGCCCTCCGACATATCCTGCTGCCACCCTAACAAGATCGCCAGAAACTGGCGGCAGCTAACAGCTCTCACACTGGGTGGAATAAGTGGTCCCGCTTTGAATATTTCTGGAAACTTGCAGCTGCTAAACACTAAAAATACGATTCTGGGGAAGGAGTTGGTTGACTTGCATAGAATTCTCAACTGGCATAGTATAGTAATTTAATACTCAGAGTTCCATTCGCCTCTGCTATACATATAAATACCAAAAGGCTAAGTAACGCTGCCTTTTTAAAAATCAAATGCTGTATCCAGCACACAAATATCTCACAAGAAAATAGGACCCAAAGGCCAATTCTTTGCCTGTTAAATGGAGGTCGCACTTTCCCTTTTGTTGCTGAAAAGATAATTCACGCTGAAACAACAATTTTCTCCAGATGGGGAAGTGAACTGTCTAGGTATTAAGAGCCTTTCCTTGTGGAAGATAAAGGAAATGCTCTTATCTCTGGAGTGTGATTTTTCACAGATGCAGAAGATGCCAGTGGGGATTGAAGCTGCCAGCACTGAACGCATTTCCTTGGCTGACTGATTTTGCTTGGGCTTGTTTTATTAAAACAAAGACCATATCGAAACTTTCTAGTAAGATGTTTCCTATAAGCAATTTTCACAACATAACACTTGGTCTTTGCTAATCATATTTTCTTTAGGTTTTGAGAAACTGATTTGCAGATAATCCTTTGAAGATGACTTTTGTAAAAGCACAAAGTTTCAAAAAAAGAAGTGTAACACATTAAGCCATTATCAGCCATCAACACTTTATATGTATGTATGTGAGAATAATATATATATATACACACTTGTTTAAAAGTGCCTTGTTAGCTATCCTGTGAGATGAAACATAAGTTGGGTAAATGTTTAGGAATAGGAGTCAGCAAAATACACTGTCTGTTTTTGTCCAACCAAAGTGCTAAGAATGTTTTTTACAGATGAACATGTCGATTTGAAGGTGGAAACACTAGCTTTGAATATTAGTGAAGCAAAATGTAACAAAATTCAGTTATCTTCATTAGGATATACCTGAAATGTCCCAAATTACACTTTGGATTTCCTCAATAAAATATTTGTGGAAATTTGTTTTCGCTCTTGTTTCTAAGCACCTACATAATAGCCTTGGATTTGCCTCTTGGCTCATAAAGCCTAAAATATTTACTTATTTGTCCTGAAACAGAAAAATTTTGCCAAACTCTATTCTAGAACATGAGCCCTGGAGGGGAATGCAGACTCCACATGGAGCAGCATAGTGCATGGGGATTGGCGGGAAGGTAACTTTGAGGAGGATAGATAAGGAACTTAGGAAGAGATGATGGATGAGCCCTCTTCTTATCTGAAAACGGGGATAATAGTCCCCCTGTATCTTCCAAGGCTGATGTCAGAAATTTGGTAAAGGCTTGGACCGAACATGCAAAAATGGCTTCAGGCTAGTAACACACACATTGTTCTGTAAACGAAGTGAAGGGGAGCAGAATATTCAACCCCAAAATATTTCTCTTTGGCATAAGGATTATCTTAAGCTGGTTATTTTTGAGAAGTAGCAGACACTGGAAAAGGTATGAAACCTAGAAGTTACCCTTTTGAAAGAGAAATTTATGTTTATAAAGGAAATCTCCATTTGTCAGGGTGTCTCCCTCTCTGTACTAGGAAGAGCAGAATGACTGAATCTCTAGAATCTCTCGTCCGTGAAGACACTTACTTGAGTCTCCATAACAAACCCTGCCCTTGTTTATTGTGCTTTTCCTGTCACCTCCCTCTAACGTCTTCTTTGCACATACCTGAAGATGGTATTTAAGGGGATAGAATGATGCCAAGGGTGAGCTTAGCGCACAAAATGTGTACTTAATAAAGGTGGATCACAAATACAGCTCTACGCTCTCTTGTAGCCACTGCAAATCAAATCGCTGGAATGATCTGTCGTGTCTATGAAATTTTTGAAAGAGAAGTACAGCTACTTGGCCACTAAGACCCAAGAGCAATTTCTCTACTGTGTTGACTTAGTGAGCAGTCTGTTTGCAATATTGCTTCAGTAATACAGCAAGCTCCAGAAATCTGTTTCTTAAAACATTCCTCAGCACTGGTCCACAGCATTTACCCAAGTATAATAAGAAGAGAATAATTGTTTTCAAGGCCAAAATGAGGTCAAAGTAAGAATATAGCTTCTGAAGGCCTTGCTTATTTGTGGGCTAGGTAAGTAGTCAAATAGTTAAATAAAGTTATCAAATAAAATAATATGTTTTGAAATATAAGAGAGGGCTTTTCTATTCTGGATTTGCTGTTTCATAGCTTTCAGATGGGTTAAGACTGTTAGAGCTAGGATGAAGAGAAGCAAAAAGGATATTACTTTTTGATTGTGACCATAAAACTGAGTCTTGAAGCTCGCTTTGGGAATAGTCTTGAAGCCAGAATTTGAAGTGCATGAGCCATGCACTGGAGAAAAATGCTTTCTAAATTCTATACCTCCCTTGAAATATCAGCAACAGCAGTCAGGCAAAGCCAGAGGACAGAGGCTGTGACATCGCTTCTGGTCTCAATGGTGGCTCACCTTAGGAGCACCTGGGGGGCTTTGAAAAATTATCTGTGCTCACTTCCCAGCACTCAGATTCAATTGGTCTACATCCATACTGGATTCAAAAGTGCTGCCAGGGCTGAGAACCACTGACGTACAGAATGTTCCCAATCCCAAAAGGAGGCTAATTCTTGGCGGGTTGGGGGCAGAATCTGAAGAGGGTGGAGAAGATGAGACAGGCTTGAAGTCAGACCTTCTATGAGGGAGTTTTAGCAAAGTCTTACTGCTCGAGCTAGAAGTCAGGGTGTGGGGAGAGAAATCCTGTAAGCAGACTTGATGCTCGGAAGGTGAAAGAGATGGATGTTTTGCTTGCTGCCTCATACTCTGTGGGATGGAGGAAGCCCTGCAGAGTCCCCATACAGTGGAGCAGAGATAGTGGAGTGATGTTCTGGCAAGAGAAGACCTACAGTAAGTGCTCCCAGCGCCTACAGCCAGAATTAGGATGCAGGAAATTCTGACATTACTGCACTCCCTGGGGCAGTGGTAGCAAAAGGCAGAACTGACTGGATCAGAGAGGAGTCGGAAAACCAGAGGGCATAGAATAGGTGGGTACTATGCCAAGAGTTCAGGACTAAGGATATCAGCAGCGAATACAAAGGGGATAAAACTCTGAAGATGGCGAGGTGTGAGAAAAGTCAGCAGGGGCCCAAAAGGTTCCAGAAGATACTGCTTCCTATTACTGTAGTGCAGTGACAGCTGCACCTTGCTCCCAGGAATTTTTCAAGATGGGAGGCAGAAGAGGGAGACCCTTCCAGGGGGAAGAGCAATGCTTGCAGAGAATAGCTTGTTTAATTCCAATTTAACTGAATAATTGACTTCAAAAGATGGGAGTTTTAAATTGGAAGAAACTGAGTTACCTTGAAATGACAAGGTTAATTCTCTTTCCCTTCATCAATGGGGACTAGAGAGCTAGCTGAATTCAAATATGAAAAAAATAAGTCATTTTTTTAACCTCTGCCTTGCAACTTCAATTTAAAATCTGCAACAGGTTTCAGAGTATTTAGAAGAAGGAATGGATTCTAAGACACCAACAAAAAAATAGGAGGGAAATAGAACAAAGGAGTCACGTAACTAAAACAACTTTTCTGGAAAATAGTTTGGCAATATGTCTCATGACACTTAAAAGTATACATGTCTTAAACCTAGAAATCCCACCCCTAGGAATTTATCCTAGAGAATAATAATGATTTCTGCCATTAGAATGTCACATTAGGTGATTTGAACACCTAATTTCTCTAGCTTCTAGATTCCTCTAGCTGAAAACAATGAAAGAAACTGAGTAAAAATTTTAAGATCTTAGTACAACCATTAAAGGTAAATGAAATGGAAATAATTGAGTTGAGATGTGGCTGAGACTGGAACAAAGAAAGAGAAGTCCAAATCAGGTTTGTTCCTGCCTGGAGCTATGTACCAGTCCAAAGAGGTCTGGCAACCTCAAAAAGCCAGGGGATTACAATTTGGACTTCAGTGCCTACTTTCATGCATTCAATGATCCCATTCAAGTGAACTCAATAAATAATTTTTTCAAATGTAATCTCTAACACATAATCAAAGGTAATCAGAAATGCCAGGAGTCAAGATCCTAAAAGTCAGACCTGTGGAAATAACAGAAAGTTGAAAGGTTGGCACAGGACCTCCAGATGTTGGACTATCAGACACTAATTGCAAAATACCTGTTTACTGTGTTTACAATGAGGAGATAAAAAGCAAGCTTAAAGATTTCAGCAGGGACTTCCGGGAAGATGGCGGTGTGAGCAGGACGGCAGAAATCTCCTCCCAACACTATATTTATCTACGAAAACACAGAAAATACATCTATTCCTAAAAGAGAGACGAGAATACACAGGAAAGCGCACAGCGTGCAGCTACACCCGAGAGGACTCGGCACCCCAAGAGGCGGGTAAGATACGGAGCCGCGACCCGGCGGGACCCGAGCCCTCCACCACCCCGGCACACCGGCGGGAGGAGAGGAGTCAGAGCCGGGAGGGAGTGGAAGTGCACCCCGCGAAGTAGCCAGACCCGGTGATCTGCGCGGGGAGCGCTGACCCACATTGCGCAGTGCAGCGGAGATTGAAGAGAGAGAGGGGCAGGATCTGAGCGGGGAACGCGCCAGGGTGCTTGCAGCCGGCTCCCTGGAAGGAAAAAAAAAAAAGTGCGCGCTTTCCTCAGCGGTCTTAAAGAAACAGGAGCCCAGCGGAGGAGCCAGATCGCCCCAGCACACTCAGCCCAGCAGGCTGGGAGTCCGGGGGAGTTTCAGACGCCTTAGCTGGCGACTGAGGAAGCGTAGCCATACTTAACACTTCTCACTGAGATCAACAGCCTCCTATTCGTTCCCACCCCTGCCAGAGCAATAAAGGGCCCTGCGGAGCGGCACAGTCACAGCTGTGGAATAGTGGGGCAATAGCGCCACCTAGAGCATTCCCACAGAATCTATGTCCGGTGGGCATTTTTTTTGTTTTTTTGGTTTTGTTTTGGTTTTGGTTTTTCTTTTCTTTCTTTTTTCTTTTTTTCTTTCTTTCTTTCTTTTTTTCTTTTTTTTCTTTTTTTTTTCTTTTTTTCTTCTCTTTTTAAAGTCTTAAAGAGCCCAGCTGACATACGTGGCAACTATCAGTGACCAATTATACAGCCAAGAAAAGACAGAGGAATATGGTTCAGAACAAAATCAACCAGACAACCCCAGAGAGGGAGTCTGAAGGGATGGAAATGCACAGCCTCCCTGAAAAAGAATTTAGAATAAAAGTCATAACCATGCTGATGGACCTACAGAGAAATGTGCAAAAGCTGAGGGAGGAAGTGAGGGAACTGAAGAAAGACAATACAGAAATCAGACAAGCGATCGACGGGCTTAACAGCAGAATGGATGAGATGGGAGAGACTGTTAATGGAATAGAAAACAGAGAACAGGAGTACAGAGCAGCTGAGGCAGAGAGAGATAAAAGGATTTCTACGAATGAAAGAATATTAAGAGAACTGTGTGACAAATCCAAACGGAACAATATTCACATTATAGGAGTACCAGAGGAAGAAGAGAGAGAAAAAGGGATAGAAAGTGTCTTTGAAGAAATAATTGCTGAAAACTTTCCCTCGCTGGGGAAGGAAGTAGTCTCGCAGTCCACCGAAGCTCATAGATCTCCCAACACAAGGGACCCAAGGAAGACAACACCAAGACACATAATAATTAAGATGGCAAAGATCAAAGAGAAAGACAGGGTATTAAAGGCAGCTAGAGAGAGAAAAAAGATCACCTACAAAGGAAAACCCATCAGACTATCATCAGACTTCTCAACAGAAACCTTACAGGCCAGAAGAGAATGGCATGATATATTTAACGTTATGAAACAGAAGGGCCTCGAACCAAGAATATTGTATCCAGCACGATTATCATTTAAATATGATGGAGGGATTAAACAATTTCCAGACAAACGAAAGTTGAGAGAGTTTGCCTCTCATAAACCACCACTACAGGATATCTTAAATGGACTGCTCTAGATGGAAGCACACCTAAGGCTAAAAAGATGTCACCAGAGAAAAAAAATCATAGCAAAGAAAGCAGACCATCCAAATACTAACTAAAGGCAAAGAATAAAACACCTATTATAGAAAGAATGGAGGAGGAGGAATAAGAAGGGAGAGAAAGAAAGAAACATCAGACTGTGTTTACAATAACTTAACATGAAAGTTAAGTTAGATTGTTAGATAGTAAAGAAGCAACCCTTGAACCTTGGTAACCACGAATCTAAAGCCAGCAATGGCAATAAGTACATACCTATCAATAATCACCCTAAATGTAAATGGACTGAATGCACCAATCAAAAGACACAGAGTAACAGAATGGATAAAAAAGCAAGACCCATCTATATGCTGCCTACAAGAAACTCACCTCAAATCCAAAGATATACACAGACTAAAAGTGAAGGGATGGAAAAAGATATTTCATGCAAACAACAAAGAGAAAAAAGCAGGTGTTGCAGTACTTGTATCAGACAAAATAGACTTCAAAACGAAGAAAATAGCAAAAGATAAAGAAGGACATTACATAATGATAAAGGGGTCAGTCCAACAAGAAGATATAACCATTATAAATATATATGCACCCAACACAGGAGCGCCAGCATATGTGAGACAAATACTAACAGAATTAAAGGAGGAAATAGACAGCAATGCATTCATCTTAGGAGACTTCAACACACCACTCACTCCAGAGGACAGATCAACCAGACAGAAAATAAGTAAAGACACAGAGGCACTGAACAACACACTAGAACAGATGGACCTAACAGACATCTACAGAACTCTACACCCAAAAGCAACAGGATACACATTCTTCTCAAGTGCACATGGAACATTTTCCAGAATAGACCACATACTAGGCCACAAAAAGAACCTCAGTAATTTCAAAATATTGAAATCCTACCAACCAACTTCTCAGATCACAAAGGTATAAAACTAGAAATAAATTTTAGAAAGAAATCAAAAAGGCTCACAAATACATGGAGACTTAACAACATTCTCCTAATTAATCAATAAGTTAACGACCAAATCGAAACAGAAATCAAAGAATATATGGAGAAAAATGACAATAACAACACAAAGCCACAACT
>JAVSCE010008278.1:0-395726 GCA_032199065.1 Smutsia gigantea | reverse complement strand
TGATGGCTGTGCAGAGGGGCCCAGAGGATGGCTGTGTGAGACGACTGTGCAGAGGCCCAGAGGATGGCTGTGTGGGACGACTGTGCAGAAGCCCAGAGGACGGCTGTGTGGGATGACTCTGCAGAGGCCCAGAGGACGGCTGTGTGGGATGACTGTGCAGAGGCCCAGAGGACGGCTGTGTGGGACGACTCTGCAGAGGCCCAGAGGACGGCTGTGTGGGATGACTGTGCAGAGGCCCAGAGGACAGCTGTGTGAGACGACTGTGCAGAGGCCCAGAGGACGGCTGTGTGGGATGACTGTGCAGAGGCCCAGAGGACAGCTGTGTGAGACGACTGTGCAGAGGCCCAGAGGATGGCTGTGCGGGACGGCGTGCAGAGAGGCCCGGAGGACGGCTGTGTGGGACGGCAGCAGAGAGGCCCGGAGGACGGCTGTGCAGAGAGGCCCGGAGGACGGCTGTGCGGGACGGCTGTGCAGAGAGGCCCGGAGGACGGCTGTGTGGGACGGCTGTGCAGAGAGGCCCGGAGGACGGCTGTGCAGAGAGGCCCGGAGGACGGCTGTGCAGAGAGGCCCGGAGGACGGCTGTGCGGGACGGCTGTGCAGAGAGGCCCGGAGGACGGCTGTGCGGGACGGCTGTGCAGAGAGGCCCAGAGGTAAAGACCGGCTTGCTGCATCCGAAGTAGCAGTGATAACGCAGACTCGCTCTGAGTGAACGGGATTTTAGTGACTGACCTGCCACCTGGAAATAAAGTTGGGTATAACCTTTTTACCCCAAGAACCCTTTGCTGTAAATTTCTTTGGTCACAGTGGATCTATAGCGAACTTGCCTGGAGCTGAAACTCATTTGCAAGACACTCATCCTCGTATCAAACTGAAATGACTAAAACCAAGTCCTCCAAGTTCTCTGGAATAATGTCTACCCAGTGCCCAGCTCTTAGTGTAAGACTTTATCCTCCATTTACCCCATGGTCCCAAGCACATGGGCCGGTGAAAATCTTGCCTGGACTTGCCTCACCTTTCTGCCCCTCCTCTTAAAATCCAACCTCCAACCAGATGGTTGCCCCCACCCTTTAAGACCCGATTACCAACGTCTCACACCCTACTCCTTAAAAAACGCGCTTCCTCACACACAAGCTGCTGCTCTCTCCCTTCCGAGACAGCCATTCTGTCTGTTTGTCTTTACAGAGAATAAAACCACGCTGATGGAGTTCTCGTGTCCTTCTTCCCTTGCGAGCGAGCCGGGTAGCTAAAGAACCCTTTCACTTAGAAATCTACATTGTCTTGGCTGCAAACCCCTATCTTAAACATTTCAGGACCTCTCAGGTGACTGTCCTGTGTCTCAGCACCCACCAGAATCAGGCAGATTGTTGGGGTACTTCCTTCCTTGAACATTGGAAAGGTTCTTTCCTAATATTTCTTTAGAACCCATGACATCATTTAGAGAAAGCTTTGGCTCTCTCACTGCTTTCTGTTCACATGATATACTGAGTCAGATAAGCTCCCTATTGCCTGGTTGTATTGCAGATACCAGTAGAGAGGTCAGCATTTCTGGCCTTAGCTTTCGGAAAAGAATTCACTGTGCTGGAATTGAGAGGCCTTTAACCAGGAGTGACCTGAACAGATTTTGCTGTCTACCTTGCCCTGTAATTATAATGAACCTGAAAGTGGAACAGAGCCGTCCTCCCCGTTAATAGACACTCTCTTTTGCCCTCTCACTCCCTAGCAGGTTTGACTTTTGATGTTGGGAAGGGATGGCAAGAGTACACTGATACATGGACACCTGGCTTCTAGTTCCAGCTCTGTTATTAACCATGTGACTTTGGACACATTCAAAGACCCTGGATCTCAGTGTTCTCCACTTTCAGTTTTCCTTCTGGTGGTTATCTCCATTAGAGGCCTAATTTTCTTACCCTTAGAGGTCCTTCCGTTTGTTAGGATAGGTCATCTCAGCTTCCCATCTGGTCTTGGCCCGATGAACCTGGTGGTGTCCCTCTTTCTAGCTTCTTTGGGTTGTTCTAGATAGTGACATGAGAGAAAGGACAGTTTAAAAAAGATCACAGTAATCTCAGATGGAACTGGCAGCTATCAACAAAAAGCTGCCTTCATTTATCCATTGCAGTTGCAGGGAACTGTCCCTGTGTTCCTCTCTGTGGCTGGGACTGGTGTCGAAAGGGTTTCCTCAACATCCCTGGACATTAGCATAACTCAGGGAATTCTATGTACCTATTCTATGTACCTTCTGTAATGTAACGTGCCTATGACATCCTAAGCAAAAAGCATTTTTCCTCAAGGCTCTGCTGGTTCAGGAACACCTTGTTTGAGAGGGCCCTTAGGTCAGTACACACCTCCATAAGGCTTATGAAAACGGCGCCTCCTGGCTGCAGAAGAAAAGGAACGCTGAGCACCAGAGCGCTGGGAGGGGTTCCGAAGTGGGGTTGTCACTGCCTCTCTCTATGGGGAGCTGTATGTACGTACTTCTCAGATGGCTTGGGCAGCTATCTGCTTGCTCCCTCCCTGAAACATGTAGGGTAGGTAGCATTTCTTAGATTTTTGGAACCACTGGTTAACTAGGAATCGTGTCCTTAAACATTTTATTTATTTGTTATTAAGGTATCATTGATATACACTCATAATGGTTTCACATGAAGAACATTGTGGTTACTACATTCACCCATATTATCAAGTCCCCCCCACACCCCATTGCAGTCACTGTCCATCAGTGTAGTAAGATGCCACAGAGTCACTACCTGTCTTCCCTGTGCTGCACTGTCTTCCCCATGATCCCCCCCACACACCATGTGTGCCAATCATAATACCCCTCAATCCCCTTCTCCCTTCCTCCCCACCCGCCCTCCCCTTCCCCTCCCCTTTGGTAACTGTTAGTCCCTTCTTGGAATCTGTGAGTCTGCTGCTGTTTTGTTCCTTCAGTTTTGCTTCGTTGTTATGCTCCACAAATCAGGGAAGTCATTTGGTACTTGTCTTTCTCTGCCTGGCATATTTCACTGAGCATAATACCCTCTAGCTACATCCATATTGTGGCAAATGGTAGGATTTGTTTCTTTCTTATGGCTGAATAGTATTCCATTGTGTATATGTACCATCTCTTCTTTACCTATTCATCTACTGATGGACACTTAGGTTGTTTCCATATCTTGGCTATTGTAAATAGTGCTGCGATAAACATAGGGGTGCATATGTCTCTTTGAGTCTGGGATCATGTTTTCTTTGGGTGAATTCCTAGGAGTGGAATTCTTGGGTCAAATGATATTTCTATTTTTAGTTTTTTGAGGAACCTCCATATTGCTTTCCATAGTGGTTGAACTAATTTAATTTCCCACCAGCAGTGTAGGAGAGTTCCCTTTTCTCCGCATTCTCTCCAGCATTTGTTGCTGCTTGTCTTTTGGATGTTGGCCATCCTAACCGGTGTGAGGTGATATCTCATTGTGGTTTTAATTTACATTTCCCTGATTAGCAATGTGGAGCATCATTTCATGTGCCTGTTGGCCAGCTGAATTTCTTCTATGAAGAATTGTCTGTTCATATCTTCTGCCCATTTTTTAATTGGGTTTTCGGCTTTTTGGGTGTTGAGGCATGAGTTCTTTATGTATATTGGATGTTAACCCCTTGTCAGATATGTCATTTGTGAATATATTCTCCCATTCTGTAGGATGCCTTTTTGTTCTATGGATGGTGTCCTTTGCTGTACAGAAGCTTTTTAGTATGATGTAGTCCCACTTGTTCATTTTTTATTTTGTTTCCCTTGCCTGAGGAGATATGTTCAGGAAAAAGTAGCTCATGTTTATATTCAAGAGATTTTCTTCTAAGAGTTTTATGGTTTCATGACTTACATTCAGGTCTTTGATCCATTTTGAGTTTACTTTTGTGTATGGAGTTAGGCAGTAATCCAGTTTCATTCTCTTGCATGTAGCTGTCCAGTTTTGCCAACACCAGCTGTTGAAGAGGCTCTCATTTCCCCATTGTATGTCCATGGCTCCTTTATCGTACATTAATTGACCATATATGGTTGGGTTTATATCTGGGCTCTGTAGTCTGTTCCACTGGTCTATGGGTCTGTTCTTGTGCCAGTACCAAATTGTTTTGATTACTGTGGCTTTGTAGTAGAGCTTGAAGTCGGGCAGCGTAATCCTCCCAGCTTTTTTCTTCCTTCTCGGGATTGCTTTGGCTATTCGGGTCTTTTGGGGTTCCATATGTATTTTAGAACTATTTGTTCTAGTTTGTTGAAGAATGTTGTTGGTATTTTGATAGAGATTGCATTGAATCTGTAGATTGCTTTAGGCAGAATGGCCATTTTGACAATATTTATTCTTCCTATCCTTGAGCATGGGGTGTATTTCCATTTATTGGTGTCTTCTTCCATTTCTCTATGACTATCTTATAGTTTTCGGGGTATAGGTCCTTACCTCCTTGATTAGATTTATTCCTAGGTATTTTTTTTTTTTGATGCAATTGTGAATGGACCTTAACATTTTATTTAGGCATAATCTCAGGGAGCTTTTGGACCCCTAAAGATCCTGAATTTTTGTCCTGGTTAAGCATGCATTTCACTTTTAGAATCATGAGTTTAAGGACATGCTGTCTTTTCCAGCGAATAACTGACAAATTGGATAGCATTGGCATGTCTGCTCATTCTTCTTACCTGCTTCCTACCATTCCATAAAACGGGGTAGGATTCGTGGGGTCATCGCCATGAACCACATTCTTGACAGCGCACCCTCAGAAGAACTTGCCTTGCTGAGCCAGACTCCTCTACCTTTTCACTGCCGATTCCACAACAGTAGTCACTGTCACCAAGAAGGGGCTGTCCCATCTCCACAAGTCACCCCCCTTCCCCACACCTCTTCCTGTGTCTAGGGGGTCTACCAGCTTGGCTTTATAACATGTATCCCTAAGTCCCCAAAAGTCTTAAGAAAGACTTCCCATGAAATGTTATAAAACCCCAGAGCTCTAATTATAGGGCCACTGTGGGCTAGAACTTTGGTGGTAGCTAAAGGTGAGTGACTCCACTGTGAGTGGAGTCCTCCAGGGGGAAATTAGCTCTTTGATGTAGAATGACGAATAAATACCATACCTTTCTCAGATGGCTGAAGACTTTGTAAAATTAAAATTTGATCAAGTAACTTTGCTTAAATCTCTTGTCGATTCCCCTTACCTCAGGGAAAAGCCCACACTCTGTGATATGGTATACGGGGCCTTTTGTTATGTTGTCCTGTCTCTTGCTCTGAGTCCTCTAGAGGCTCTTGTGCTAGTCTTACTAACCTTTTTCTACTTTTTTGAATGAGGTGTTGCTCTCCATTGCCCCCAGGCCTGTGCAGGTGTAAAGATCATCTGCCTGGAAAGCCATGCCCTGTCCTTCATCTCATCCCACACTTCAGGCCACAGCTTTCATAAGCAAATTCCTCTAATCTATTTCCCATTTCTGTGACTGGATCACATGTCCCAGCAATGTACTCTCAAACACGTTGGATTTTTTCATCATAACCCTTAAGTTTATATTTTAGGTGATATCCAGTTCTTCCTTCTACCAAGATCTAGTTCTCTTTACACCTTCCATATCTCCACTTACTGTAGCCTGTCTCAACCTGCATCACATACAGCACCAATAAAAACGGTTCCTTCATCAGATCAATTTACCTCCTGGAGAATGACAGCACATATTCATCAAAAGCTCTGATAAGTCTTGCATAAAAGGACAATCACCTGAGTGCTAAGCTATATATGGCTGTGGAATACTTTTTTCATAACATCTACCAACATCTTGAAGAAAAGAGTTTTGGAAATACTGACCCAGATATATCAAAAGACACAAAACTTAATTTTCACTTTTATAACCTTAGAATAACAATGGATGTACTGATCTATTTTCAAAAGTCCTTCTGTTTATCTAGCAGACACTATTTTTTCTTGTTACAAGGAAACTGGATTTTCTCTGCCTGAATTTCTCAAAATTACGTTTGGGGCAGATGAAACAAATACAAATCATTCTTCCTGGAGCACAATCATAAAACATTATTCTTGGATCATTCTCCAGGGGGACTATCAATTTATTCTGTTATTTTACTGGTTGTTTGTAATTTACCTACCTTGATACATGGTTCATCTATATAATTAGCTACTTTTGGAGAGAGGATAAATTCGTCTTTTGAATAATTCCATCAGAAAAATTCTGATGAATATGTGTTGTCCTCTGCCCATTGAGTCTAGTGTTGTGGGTTGAATTATGTCTGCCACATCCCCCGCAAAAATATGTTGGAGTCCTAACCTCCCAGTACCTCAGGATGTAACCTTATTTGGACATAGAGTCTTTACAAAGATAATAAAGTTATTCAGATAATTAGGGTGGACCCTAACCTAATAGACTGGTGTCCTTCTAAAAGGGAAAGGTGGACACTCATATGCCATGTGAAGAGAATGCTGTGTGCACATGAAGGTGGACATCTACAAGCCAAGCAGAGATGATGTGACAAATCTTCCCCTAGCAGCCCTGAGAAGGAACCAACATTGCTGACACTTTGATTTTGGACTTCCAGCCTTTCTGTTGTGTAAATCCCCCACTTTGTGGTACTTTGTTCCAGTAGCCCCAGCAAATTAACACATCTAGTGATCATGAGAGAACCATGCCAGGTCCCCTCTAAAATGCTACTTCTCTGACTGGTTCCTAATAACAAAGTTCTGCAGGATGGTCTTTAATATAATAATAATTACTGGCATTAATTGCATACTGTGTCAGGGGCACCACTCTAAGAGTTTGATCCTCACAGCACTTCCGTGAGATTGATGCTTTTGTGACTCATTTCATGGATGAGAACATGAAGGAATAGAGAAGTCCTGTAACCTGCTCCAGGACACACAAGTTAGTAGATTCTAGATTTGACCTTGGTACTTGGTTTTTTTCTTTTTTTTTTCTGGTACAATTACCTTTTTTTGTTGTTATTTATGTATTTATTTATTTTACTGAGGTACATAAAATGCACAGATCTTAGTGTAAAGCTCAATGAATTTTGACATGTGCATACACTCATGCAACCATCACCTATATCAAGATATCAAACATTATCACTAATTTTTTTCTCCTTCATCTCTTTCACCCATCTCCCCACTTCCCTCCCCTATGGCAATCACCAGTCTGTTGGGCGTTTATGATTCTATTTCTGTTTTGTTAATTTGTTCTGTTTTTTAGATTCCACATATAAGTGAAATGTGGTGTTTGTCCTTGTCTGACTTACTCACTTAGCATAATACCTTCCAGGTCCATCCATATTGTCACAAATGGTAAGATTTCGTTCCTTTTTTTTTTAATGACTGAATAACATTTCATTAATACATCTTACCTATTCATATATCAGTGGGTGCTTAGGTTGCTTCCATATTTTGGCTATTGTAAATAATGCTGTAACAAACATAGGAGTGCATATATCTTTTCAAATTAGTCATTTTATTTTCTTCAGGTAATTTCTTAGAAGTGGAATTACTGGGTTGTATGTTATTTCTATTTTTAGTTTTTTGAGGAAACTCCGTACTGCTTTCCACAGTGGCTGCACCAATTTCCATTTCCACCAGCTGTGTACAACAGTCTCCTTTTCTTCACATCTTCACCAACACTTGTTATTTTTTGTCTTCTTGGTAATAACCATTCTAACAGGTGTGAAGTGGTATCTCATTGTGCTTTTGATATGCATTTCTTTGATGATAAGCAATGTTGAGCATCTTTTCATGTGTTTGTTGGCCATCTGTATGTCCTCTTTGGAAAAATGTCTTCTGCTCATTTTTAATTGGATTATTTGTGGGTGTTTTTTTGTTGTTATTGAGTGTATGAGTTCTTTATATAATTTGAATATTAGCCGCTTATCAGTTGTATGATTTGCAAATATTATCTCCTATGCAGTAGGTTGCCTTTCCATTTTGCTGTTGGTTTCCTTTGCTGTGCAGAAGCCTTTTAGTTTGATGTAGTCCTACTTATTTATTTTTGTTTTAGATTCCCTTGCTTGGGGAGACATATCCAGAAAAAAAATTTACTAATGCCAGTGTTCAAGAGTTTACTCCCTATGTTTTCTTCTAGGGGTTTTATATTTTCAGGGCTTATATTTAGTTCTTTAATCCATTTTGAGTTTATGTTTGTGTATGGTATAAGACAGTAATCCAATTTCATTCTGTTGCCTGTATCTGTCCAGTTTTTCCGACACCATCTATTGAAGAGACTATTTTTTCTCCATTGTATATGCTTTACTCCATTGTCATATATTTATTGTCCATATAAGTGTGGGTTTATTTCTGGGTTCTCTATTGTGTTCCATTGAACTCTGTGTCTATTTTTGTGCCTGGACCATACTGTTTAGATTACTGTAGCTTTGTAGTATAGTTTAAAATCAGGGAGTGTGATGTCTACAGCCTTGCTCTTCTCTCTCAAGATTACTTTGGTTATTCAGGGTCTCTTGTGGTGCCATACAAATTTAAAAATTCTTTGTCCTAGTTTTGTGAAAAATGTCATTGGTTTTTCCATAGGGATTGCATTGAATCTGTAGATTGCTTTGGGCAGTATGGCCATCTTAACAATATTAATTCTTCCCACCCATGAGCATGGAATAGCTTTCCATTTATTTGTGTTGTCCTCAATTTCTTTCATCAATGTTTTACAGTTTTCAGAGTATAGGTCTTTCACCTCCTGAGTTAAATTTATTCCTCTGTATTTTATTGTTTTTGATGCAATTGGAAGTGGGATTGATTTAATTTCTCTTCTGCTAGTTCAGTATTTGTTTATAGAAATGGAACAGAATTCTGCACATTGATTTTGTGTCTTGAGACTTTACTGAATTCATTTATTAATTCTAGTAGTTTTCTGGTGTTGTTGTTAGGGGCTTCTATATATAATATCATGTACTCCACAAATTGTGAGTTTTACTTGTTCCTTATGAATTTGGATTCCTTTTGTTTCTTTTCCTTGTCTGATTGCTATAGCTGGAACTTCCAGTACTATGTTGAATAACAGTAAGAATGGGCATCTTTCTTTTGTTCCTGATCTTAGAGGAAAAGTTTTTTGCTTTTCACCACTGAATAAGTATTAACTGTGGGTTTTTCATATAAGGCCTTTATTATGTTATGTTCCTTGTATTTCCACTTTGTTGAGAATTTTTATCATGAATGGATGTTGAATTTTGTCAAATGCTTTTTCAGCATCTATTGAGATGACCAAATAGTTTTATCCTTTCTTTTATTAATGTGGTATATAACTGATTGATTTGTGGATACTGAACTTCTTTGCATCCCTGGAATAATTCCACTTGGTCATGGTGAATGAGCCTTTGAATGTATTTCTGAATTCAGTTTGCTAATACTTTGTTGAGGATTTTGCATCTATGTGCATCAGGAATATTGGTCTGTAATTTTCTTTTTTTTTGTAGTATCTTTGGCTTTAATATCAAAGTGATACTAGCCTCATAGAGTGAATAAGAAGCGTTCCTTCCTCTTCAACTTTTGGGAATACTTTGAGAAGGAGAGGTATTAAGTCTTCTTTAAACATTTGGTAGAATTCTCTTGTGAAGCCATCTGGTCCTAGGTTCTTTGTTGGGAGGTTTTCGATTACTAATTTAATTTCATTACTATTAGATCTATTTAGTTTTTTTTCTTTCTTCCTGATTCAGTTTTGGAAGGTGCATGTTTCTAAGAATATTTCTGTATCTTCTAGGTTGTCCAATTTGTTGGTATATAAATTTTCATAATCATTTTTTTTATGTAGGGTCAGTTGTAACATCTCTTTTACTTCTGATTTTATTTGAGTACTCCACTTTTATTCTTGATGAGTCTAGCTAAAGGTTTATCAATTTTATTTATCTTTTCAAGTAACCAGCTCTTAGTTTCATTGAATTTTTGTATTTTTGTCTCTATGTTATTTATTTCCACTCCGATCTTTATTTATTATTTGGGCTTTATTTTTTCTTCTTTTTCTAAGTCCTTCAAGTGTAGGATTGTTTTATATTAGATTTTTCTTGTTTCTTGAGGTAGGCCTGTATCACTATAAACAGACTTCTTAGAACTGCTTTTGCTACATCCCAAAGATTTTGAACCACTGTGTTTCTATTTTAATTTTTCTCCAAGTGTTTTTTAAAATTTCCTCTTTGATCTCTTTTTGAACCATGGTTGTTTAGTAGCATGCTGTTTAGCCTTCACAGGTTTGTGTTTTTTCCAGTTTTTTCTTGTAATTTATTTCTGGTTTCATACTGTTATGTCAGGAAAGATGCTTGGTATGATTTCAATATTCTTTAATTTATTGAGACCTGTTTTGTACCCTAACATGTGATCTATCCTGGAGAATGTTTTGTGTGCACTTGAAAACAATGAGTATTCTGCTGTTTTGGGATGTAATATATTTATTATAATATATATTACATATATGTAATATCATATTAATATATTAACTCCAATATATTTATATGTTTGTATATATCTATTAAGGCCATTGACCTAATGTGTTCAAAGCCACTCTTTCTTTAATGATTTTCTGTCTGGATGATCTATCCATTCAATGGGTTGTTCATGTCCTCTACTATTACTATATTACTGTTAATTTCTCCCTTCATGTCTGTTAATATTTGCCTATGTATTTAGGTGTTTCTCTGTTGATATGTAGATATTCATTATATCTTCTTGCTGGACTGAGCCCCTATATGATGTTCTTCTTTGTCTCTTGTTACAGTCTTTGTTCTGAAGTCTATTTTTTTGGTATATGTATTGCTACTATGATTTTTTTTCACTTCTATTTACATGGCATATCTTTTCCCATCCCTTAAGTTGTAGTCTGTGTGTTTGTCTGAAGTGAGTCTCTTGTAGGCAGCATGTAGATGGGTCTTTTTCTTTAATCCATTCAGTCATCCTATGTCTTTTGATTGGAGTATTTAGTCCATTCACAGATAATTATTGATAGGTATGTACTTATTGCCATTTTGTTAAATGTTTTCTGTTTGTTCTCTGATCCTTTCTTCTTTTGCTCTGTTTCCTTGTGCATGATGACTTTCTTTAGTGCTGTGGTTGAATTCCTTTCTTTTTGTTTTTTTTTTATGTATCTATTACAGGTCTTTGGTTTCTAGTTACCATGGGGTTTAGATATGGCATCTTACATAAAAGCAGTTTGTTAAGTTGATGGTCACATAAGTTTGAATGCATTCTAACAGTACTACATTTTTTACTTGTCTTCTACCACATTTCCTGTTACGATGTCTTCTTTGGCACCTTTTTAGTGATTCCTTAACTAATTTTTAGAAGTGAGTGGTTTTATTACTTTTGTCTTTTAACCTTCATACTAGCTTTTCACTGACTGATCTACTGTCTTTGTTATATGTTTGCTTTTACCAGTGAAATTTTTTCTTTTCATAATTTTCTCACTTCTAGTTATGGCCTTTTCTTTTCTTCTTAAAGATGTCCCTCTAATGTTTCCTGTATTGCTGGTTTAAGATTCTCTCTTGTCTTTGGTCTTTGACATTTTAATTTATGTGTGCTGTTGTGGACCTCCTTGGGTTCATCTTGTTCGTGGCTGTCTTTGATTCCTGGATCTGGATGTCTGTTTTCTTCCCAAGTTAGGGAAGTTTTCAGCTATTACTTCTTCAGATAAGCTTTCCATCCTTTTCTCTCTCTCTTTTCCTTCTGGGTCTCCAGCAGTGAGAATGTTAGGATGTTTGATGTGATTCCAAGGTCCCTTAATCTGTCCTCATTCTCTTTCTTCTTTCTGCTTCTCATCTTGAGTGCTTTCCATTGCTTTGTCTTCTAAATTGTTGAAACAATTTCTATATCCTCTAATCTGCTGATTCCCTCACAATTTGTTGTGTTCTTCACATCTGATTGGTTCTTTCTTATATTTTTTATCTTTTTCTTGAAGTCCTGAGTTCATCCATCTTCTCTCAAGTACAGTGGGCATCTTTATAACCATTGCTTTGAACTCTATACCGGGTAGATTGCTTAACTCAGATTCACTTAGTTCTTTTTCTGATGTTTTGTCATATTCTTTTGTTTCAAGTATACTCCTCTGTCTCATTTTATTTGACTTTCTGTGTTTGTTTCTATGGATTATGTGAAAGGATTGCCTCTCCCAATCTTGAAGGCATGGCTTTGTGTAAGAATGTCCCCTGAGCAGGCTGTGCCTGGTGGCTTTGGCTGGCTGGCTGGAGGCTGGGTGGGCTGGGCTGGTGTGTTCCCATGCTAGGACTCCCAGGCCATGGTCTGGTGGTCTCCTGGGTGGGTGTCAGCAAGGGCCATGTTGGTGGGGAGGCCAGTGTTGGAGGGATGCTATGTGGGAGGCTCCCAGTTGGGTGTTGGTGCAGGCTGTGCTAATAGGGTGGCTGGGGATGAAAGGGCCATGGTCTGGGGGCCTCCCAGGCGGGCGCCAATGGGACAGCTGGGGAAGCTAATGGGTGGCTGGAGGTGGAAAGGGTGTGTTTGTGGGGTGAATCCACGTAAGCGCTGTGCTAGTGTCACCTTGTGGGATGGCTGGATCTCTGGTGGGTGTGTTTAGTACGGGCGGGAGCCGGGAGTCTACCCGGTCATGTCTGGAGCTGGTGGGTGGGCCCTGACCCCACTCCCATCTGCACTATTGATGTGTGGGGGCAGGGATGTAAGCAGTGGCACTTACCTTTCTCCCGTCTGTACTATCAGTGTGTTTGGGGAAGGTAAACAACGGTGTTCTATTAGCTCCCATCCATATCACCAGTTCGAGGAGGGAACGTAAACGATGACCCTCACTAGTACATCTGGTCGCAGAGAGAGTTCTAGCAGTTCCCCTGTCACGGGGTGGGTGCTTTATTTCTGAAAATTGGTTTCTTTCACTTATAATATGGTTTCCCTTTAAGCTTTTTTTCTGTGCCCCAGGTCAGGTGAATCTGAGCTCCGGTTGCTCAGTGATAAGCCTCTCTACTGCAGGGTTGTGCTGGAGGTGGGGTCCCTCTATTGCCATGGTCTGTCTCTCCTGCCATCTTTTATGTGGTCTTTCTATGCTTTATTGTGCAGAAGTTGTTCGTTAAGGCCTCCATTCTTCCTTGGGAAGAACTACTTTGTGTGCAGGTGTAGAATTGGTGTCTATGTAGGAGGAGGTGCGCTCAGGCTCTTTCTGGGCTGCCATCTTGGACCCACCTTTGCATTCTGGGTTTTGAGATGTGTGATTCTTACATTATGCTCCTTGTCATGTAGTCAGGGTGTGGGGTTTATAAAACAGACAGGAAGGATTCAAGAAAGAGCAGGGCAGGAGATTAGTGAAGATCCCACCTAGGTTTTGTGGACTGGATGGAGTGGAACTGGATAGCAGGCACCTGGCTTGCTTCTCTCTGGGGCCCTGTATTGAAAGAGGAAAATGACTGCCTGACCCAGAAATGTAATCATGCTGACAGACTACTTCTGGGGTTCCTGTAGGTGGGGTGGTAGGGAGCAGGAATCCCCACCATCCACCTCTCAGTAGGGGAGCACTGTTCTTGGAGCAGCTAGCAGAAGGAGGCTGGCTGGTAAACCCAGGAGGGGATTCTTATTGTAGCTGGAGTGCCTCTGACGACTTCCCTGCATCCACCCTAAGCAGTCCTCTCATATGTACCCACATGGCCACACTGTGGTGCTTTCAGCTAATGCTTCTTTTTATGAAGTCAGCTTTGCCTTTAGTGCAGATGCCCTTCTCTGAATAGACCTTTGCCCTTCCCCTCTCTTCCAGGTCCAAACTGGATCTCAGTGCCTACAACTATAGGAAGTACTACATTTTTTCAGCTTTAGAAGTCTCAGCAGCATGGACTGTATCTCAGCCTTGGATAGGACACGGGAGAATATTAGCATGTCAGCTGAGAATCATCTTCTGGAATCACCTGGAAAGTCCTGCCTCTCATTTTAAGGTAAAAATAGGCATTTAAAGTTGTTCAATGGTTTACTGGATGCTGATATAGCACCCAGATCCTGCTGGGTTTGTGTATCCAATCTGATTTCTTGAGTGTTGGCCACTTAGCTGCCGTAGTCTGCAGAGATTGCTTCAGCCAAAAGGTGCCCCTCCTTTCCTGGGAGGTGATTTCCTTACTCTCTCCTCTCCCCCCTGACAAGCTCACAGTCTATAACCACTGACTGGCTGATAAGGGGGTACAAAAGGTCAGCTGCCATATTCCAAGATGCAAAGAACTCTAGTACAGTTTGTGCACCCTGTGGGTTGGGCTGAAGCTCCCACTGAGATAAAATTCTAGCTTAGCTTTCTTCCTCTGCTTGCTTCCCTCACTCTTGTACTCTGGAGAGCAGGCCCTCAAAAAATTACTTATACGAGAATCCTGTCTTAGGTACAGCTTTTAGAGAACCTGACTTAATGCAGAATACCTGCTGAAAAAATTAATGAAGACCCAAGATCTTCTTTGTAGAATAAAAATTGACAGCATATTGGCTTCAGCTGTGGACACTTGTACTTATATTTAGGCGGTAATTGTACTTACATTGTTACCTAATAATTTAGGGAAATAACTTTATAGATTTACAGTTATGATTCTCTAATTGAAGTGTTAAATACAGATTTTTCTGTCACTAGATATTTTATTATCAAGTATAGACCAGTTGTTTAAAAAAGCATGGTACGACTGTACCATTTAAAACAAATTATGTCATTTTGAGAACCTTAATTTGTTCTCTCTCAATTTGGAGCTGCAGTAGTCAATATGGGTTCAGTTAAACAGCTGATCATTTTCCCTGTAGTTGTCATTTGCTTTTCACTACATTCCTTGAGGGACAGGGTCTACGTCATCCGGCTCATCTCTGTGTTGTTCCCTATGGCGTCCAGCACAGACTATTGTGAATTGTCGATGTTCAATATCTGTGATGGATTCAGTTGAATCAGGTCCCATAAAAATACTTTTCTTGATAAGTTTAGAAGAATAGTCTGTTATTTTGGGGCATTTTTGTTAACTTTTGGGGATAAATTTATCCCTGAGAATCATATCTATGCTTTAAAAAAAATTGTTGACTACATTTAACACAATGATTTAAATATTTTCTTTAAAGAACATTTTAACATGGGGTATTTTGAGCTTCAGTTGTTTTATTTTATCTGTGATCCTCTCTATGATTTGTGAAGGTGCATTTCTCCCTCGCCCCAGAGTTTCACAGAAAACCAGGCACACATTTTGAGGTGCAGATAGCTTGCTTTATTTTGTTGTTACTATCAAGGAAGTCCAACAATTACAACTAACACTTGAAGTTATACCTGCATGAAAAGAACTACATCAAATTGACATTTGGGCAGTTAGTAATGTTGTTTTTAATTTAACAACAGCTTTGTTTTGTTGTTATTTCTTTGCTGTGGCTCATTGCTTAGTTGCCCTGGTTTCTCAGCTGTAATTTAAATTTAGAGCTACCACACAAAGGCATTGGCTGCACCCCAGGACCTCCAAGAGCTGGCACTGCTCCGCCATAGGAATACTTGAATAGCTTGGTTAAATGAGGGGATGGCCAGGTGATGTTTCTTTTCCAAGCCAGGCAGGCACTCTCTATGGTCAAAGACAGTGTAAAATGAGCGAACAAAGTGTTGGCCGTTTCACTTTGCTCTGGTAATATTTAAGTCATGATAATTTTGAGTGTGACATCATCAGAGAAAATATAAGACATTAAAGTGTTGCTTACAGGAGGGTAAATGCAAACATCACCAATGCCTTATATTTCTGATTCAATAGTTATTGGTGCACATGTCCAGTGATGTGCACAGCATCATCTTCTAGGTGGATAGGACATCTTCAGTGGGGAATTTCTCAACCCACTGAGGCATACTTAGACATCAACATTACGTTGAGGCACAAAGATTGGCTCAGTGTTGAGCAGGGTATTCGTTCCATGAGAAACTTTCTCCTACCAACAGTTAGTTTCAACAGTTACATTGTAAAATGTCATAAAATAAATGGTACAAAACCTTATAACCGTTAATCCGGCTATATACAGTATGTACATATCAGTAGACAATGTGTAATATTCTTAAGCCTACAATTATGTAAAGATTGAAATGCATATTTTGAACTTTGACTCATTTAGGTTGATACAAAACTACGTTTTCTCTTTAATATTTACAGATCAGAAAGATTAGTCCATGTGAATCATTTGTAAAAGGTTAAGGATGAGTATGAATATGAGAGCACAGGCCCTCTTAAATAGATCGAATATTTATATTCACAGTGGCAGAGTCAGATCCAAATTCATTCCCTAAGCTCAGGGTATAAAGTCCACCATCTTGTTTCTGGACGTCCATGATGATCAGAGTTGTCAGGTCATCTGTGTTTTCAATATGGAATCGTCCTTGTTCTAGATTTCGAATTTTTCTTCCACCACAGGACCATGTTATTTCTGGGGTGGGCTCGCCCGTAAAAGCACAGGCTACTGTTAAAACTTTGCCCTCATCAATACTGATGTCAGAGGGAAGAGCTTCAATTTTAGGTGGAATTCCTAGATGGAACAAAAACAAAAAGTAATTTTAGGATCAAAGAAAAAATAATGATTTGCTTTCTATGGAATTGTATATGCTAAACACTGTAACTATGCTACTAGACTTGTCGACCTCTACCAGTAATTTCATTGCTCACCTCTTATGCCTGCTTTAAGCATTCTACTAGTTGAGCTTTCCAGTTGTGTCATACTAGATTTTCCCATAAAACTGCTGGAACTCATTTCTACAATGGACTCTTGCATGGAGGACATGCTTTGGGCAGACATGCTTGCAAATTTCATTTCAGTCATGCTGCTAATAGCACTGCTGCTGAAACTGCTGAAGGAGGCCTCCTGCTGAGAGGCAGACATTTGGACAGACTGAGACGAGAAGCTTCCTTGCAAGCTTGTATCACCGCTGGTCCTCAGTACTACCTCTCTGGAAGGTTCTTCAATTAGAGCTGTGGAGCAGAGCAGATACACAGTGAACATCAATGACATCTGGTTAATTGTGACATCTGACACTGACTTCCAGAAATGGGAAACTTAAACACACACACACAGAAATATAACCCAGACCATGTGCTGTGGAAGCATAAGTAAATACATACATACATCAGTCAAGAGCTAGCTCAATGTCGCCAGGAAATGAATCCTTATATCTCTATCATTACATGACAGGCAGGTGCTATAATCACTAGGAGAAAAATGATTAGTCATGTAGAAAACAAGTTATAAATTATACATTTTGAAAATAAATGTAACTGGGCAGTTGGTAGCTTTGCTTTGAAGGTTAACTTACCCATGTTTCTGTTTAGCTGTAAAGAAACGTTGACCACAGGGATGAATTCACACAGAAGGCCAGGCCTCTTATACATGGAATTTAATGAGGTTCCTAAGAGTTTGCTGTGCTTATTACACAAAGGCAAAAAGACACATAAAGGCCTTAAGCAGGTGAGGAAAGTGGCAAAGATATACTTACGAAGGACCGTTAAGGAAGCAGTTGCTGAACACTGACCACGGAAATTTTTGGCCTTAATTGTGTACTTCCCACTGTCACTTACTGATGCATTTCGGATTTCAAGAGAATATACATTTTTGGATCGATTTATGCTGATATTTGAAGAAACAGAAATCTAAAACAAAGAAAAGTGTTTCTTTGAGCTCTTTAGGAGTAGATCCAGTATATCAAATTTTCTTCAATAATATATTCATAATTAAACTTACTGGCAGGTTGTTTTTAAACCATTCAATTTCAGGAGAGGGTTCACCACTGATTTCACAGGAAAAGAGAACATTTTGTCCTTCATTAATATTTTGAGATCTGGGCTGTGAGATGAAGGCTGGAGCATCTGAGAGTTCTTTGCTCAGGGTCAAATCGTACTGACACTTGATGATTCCTTGGCTGGTTTTGCCAATGCAGGTGAGGATTCCTTCATCCTTGTGGCTGGCCTGCTTGATGGTTAGGGTCTGATCGCTGCCTGAGACACCATATCTGTACTCCTCAGAATTAGCGAGCTCTACTCCATTCAGTACCCATTTCACATCAGTGGCACCAGCAATATTGGCTTTTAAAGTCACTTTCTGACCATCAGTTATGCTCATCTGAGTAGAAAGTGCTTTAATCTCAGCATGAGTTCTGATTTCTTCTGGTGCCTGTGATGATTTAGTGATTTCCTCATGGACAATAGATTTTTGCAGGGAGGTTGCTTCTGATTTCTTGACTTTTTCGGAAATGAGAGCCTTTGAAGCTTTCTCCTTGAGAGCTGACTTTTCTTGAGCCTCTACCTCTGACATCTTGATTTCTTCAGAAATTAGGGCTTTTTGGGATATTTCCTCTTGGGCAACTTCCTTTTTCTGTGATGTAATTTCCGAAGTCTTTTGGGTAGATACTTTCTGTGCCTCAGTGTCTTTTACAGCTACAAAATAAACATCTGTAAGGCAAACTTAATTGGAAAGAGGCCCCACCCTTTACTCTCTTGTGGATTCTGCAAGTGAGTAATATACAAAGAAAAAGTGAATTCTGCATGTGGTAGTAGGTAATACCTAATTCTTTCTCAGTCCCAGTTTTAGAAAATTGTCATGTATGACTTTTAAGATCAGTGGAATGATTCCTTAAACTAAGTTGAAGATGATTCTTATGACTTATGGGGAAAAAAAGTCTTGAATAGTCAAAGTATTTAGGAGATGTGTGGATTTAGGAAATTTTGATTAATAAAAATTTTTTTTAGAAAACTGGGGTATAAGAAACCTAATTCTAATTAGGAAACCTGATACAACTTTTTCATTAACTTTGCAGTACTTTCAAAAATGAGCAAGAGTGAAGGTTATGGAAGCAGTACCATTTTGCATATTCTCCTGACTGTATTTTTAAACAGTAAGGGGGTTTAAGGCTGGCTCTATGGAATCTTTAAGGCAGTCAGGGGCCTGGCTTGCTTTATGGAATCTTATATAAAACTAGGTACATACAATAAGACAATAAGGTTTTTATGCTAATATGAGCATATGCTAATTTCAAATATGCATATTTCTACATTTGTGTATATATGGTGTTCTAGATTTTGGAAATAGTTTTAATACTTTCTTATATATGTATGTGTGTGTAAGGGAGAATATTTAGAAATGTTTCTTTAATATCGTTTCTGAAAAATGTTAGGAAGAACAAAAGCCATCCTACCTTTTATTGTTAATTTGCAGTTAGAGGACACAGATCCAGCTGAATTTGTTACTGTACAAGTATAAAGCCCGCTGTCAGAAGTGTCAGTCTTATGAATTTCTAAGAGGAATCCTCCTTTGTCTTCAGAGAGTTTGTATTTATCTCCTTGCATAATAGCCTGTAGAATGCAAGTGATTTGACTTTTAAAAAGTGATTTAATTTTAAACTTTCTTTGGGAGATGGGGATAAGGGAAGAAATAAATTTTTTAGAAGATAAAATTAAGAGACATTTAAAAACTCCTTACCTTCCCATCCTTTGTCCAGGTGACAGTTGGCCGGGGTTCACCAGCAGCTTTAACTGTAAATTTAACGATGCTGTCTGAAGAAACAGTTGTATCCTGCAGCCCAGCAACAATTACTGGTTTTGAGGAAATTGCTTCAGGAGCTTTTGGTTCAGTTTTCTTGGTTTCTGTTGACGCAGCCGTTTCCTGAGCTGATTTCTTGGTTTCTGATATGCCTGACACCTGCTCTTGAATACTCTTGAAGGCTTGTCCCTTAAACTGGAAGTTAGTTTTGGAAGTTCCACCTTCGCTAGAAATCTCACAAATGTATTCGCCACAATCAGATTCAGTGAGGTTATGGATTTTGAGCTCATAGGTACCATCTGCTGAATAATGAAACTGGAAATGCCCGTTTTCCTTCAGTTTCTTGCCATCTTTGTACCAGGTGACCTCTTTTGCACGTAATACACTGCTTTCAACAGCGCAGGTCAGCTTTGCAGTATCTTTAGAAGCTTCTGCTTTCAGGGACTGAGTTATCTTGGGCGGGGCAGAGACTGGTAACTGCTGAACCTTCTCTGTTGGTGTGGGTTTTGTCTCTGTGGGTGATACGACTTTTGGGTGAGAAGTCACTGATTCTGGGGATTTCACTCGTTTTGGAGACTTAACTGCTTCTGGGGATTTCACCCGAGGCTCTGGAGATTTGACTCGTGGTGGTGCTGTCACAGTCTTTTCAGTGACCCTGGCCTTGTGAACAGTCAGAGTAAACTGTGCTGATTGCTTCCCTTCACTGTTTTCTACCACCACACTGTAGCTGCCCTCATCGGAAGCCTGGACTGAAGAGATCTCAAAGGTTGACTTGTACTTTGTGGTGGTCACTTGGTGGCGGGCAGAAGTACTTATCACTTGTCCTCCACGCAGCCAGGTCACAGTTGGTACTGGCTCACCATCTGTATCACAGGAAAACCTTGCAGACTCGCCTTCATAGATGGTTATGGACCTTGGTTTTGTTAGAATTCTTGCTGCCAAAGTTGACTTGATTTTTCTGTGTGTGGATTTTTCTTCTAGTGATTTTTCTTCTACTGCAGCCCTTTTCATTTCTGCAGATGCATGGTGTTCATATGATGAGAGACTTTCTCTTGTCTCTGTCATCTGTGATTTCACTTCCCTGACTGAAGAAGCAGCTTCCATCTCAGATGTTCTCTTAAATGATGAAACCGCATATGCCTCTGTTCTTGTCAGCTCAGGGAAAACAGATTGGGGGACGTCTTCGTCTCTGCGCCGGGAGGCATAGGTGGTGTAATCCCCAACTGTTACATCCAAGGTTGCATAGTCAGAAGCTTCACCTTTGTAGTTGGTGCACACAGCACGGTATGTTCCCCTGTCGTCAATATGACAGTCCAGAATTTCCAGGGTCAGGACCCCACTCGTGTTGGTGTAACGAATCTTACTGCTCTCTTGGAGTTCTACACCATTGTGGTACCATTTAACCTCGGCAGTTGGCTTAGACTGTACGTTTAAGATAAAGCATGTATTTTGGCCACATGGTATCCTGTGGGAGCGCATTCTCAGTGTGATTCGAGGGGCATGGTCCAGTGTAAAAGGCTGCTGACTCAAAACTTCATACTTCCTTTCCGATGTCTTCTGAGTCTTTAAAGCGGCTTTCATAGACTCATACCTGGAAAAGATATCAAATCTCGCAGACCTCTCAAATCTTGAGAGTGATCTCTCACTAGACACAGGACTAGGGGAACGTGGGCGAGTTCTCTCTGGAGTAGGAGACCTTCTTTCTGTGTCATCTTCGTATTCCTCAGCCGGGGGTGCACGTGACCGGATCAGCTCAGACACTGGCCTCATTAACTCAATATAAGTCGGAGACAGTGAGCGCCTCCGTCTCAGTAGTCTAGACGTAGATGAGGATGACTCTCTGTGAGCATGTTTTGCGATTTCATATTCTTCCTCAATTTCTGTTATTTCTGTTACTTCTCTCTGTCGTCTTGATTTCTTTCTAGACTTTTCTTCCTTTGACATGTGGTCAAGTTCACTTTTGTATTCCAAGAGACGCTGGGTGGTAGTAACTGGACGCAGCAACTCTTCATCCTCTTTCTCAGCCATGATTCTCTGCCGTTGTTTTGGCTGTCTGTATGAGGCCCGGGCATGTCGTTCCCGCAGTTCTGCATACGTTGTACTAGTCTCAGCCTTTGTGGGGATATGATAAATTGAATACTTGAAGTCTTTTCTTGTTTCCTCCACCTTGACTTGAGCTTGTGGTGAAGAGTAACGCAGACTAGAAAGCTCAAAACGTGGAGGGCTTCGGCTGGGGGGTGAAGCTGAAAAACCTAATTCAAGCTCTTCTTCAAGACGCAGCCTCTCTTCCTCTGTTCTCTTCATCGCCAAGTAGTCATCAATGGGAAGGAGTAATTCTTCATCTGTGATGTCACCAAGAGAACGTCTTCTAGGTCTGTAATAAAAGTCATAATCAGGAGAAGGTGTACGCCGGCGGGCTGGTCTCACCATTTCAAGATCATCTTGGGACAGTTTGGGAATACGCCATTTAGGTCTGTATTGATCTGTGATGCGTGGAAGAGGCATCACATAGAACTGTTCCCATCTTGAAAGGCGGATGCGCTTGGGTCTTTTCTGTACAATTCTGTCCATTTTCCCAGGCATTTCAAATTGATCACGTATCTTTTTGTACCACTTCATGTCAGACATAGGCACAAAGTGCTTAATGTGCTGGTCTTCTTCTATGACAGTCTGTTTGTACTTGCGTGGCTCCGGTACTTCATAAGGCATACGGAGTTTTCTCTCCTCCTTCTTTTCTTCTGTCTCAAGCCGGAACTCCCCTTTTACAGTCTTGGTGCTTACAGCTGGCTTGTAAAGGATGGCAGCTTCTCTTAAAGCCTCCTGGGCTACCTGTGTCAGTGGCACAGATTCAGTTCCAGAAAGAATTTCAGCCATTCTTAGTGTCTTGTCAATTTGCTTTTGTACATGTCGTTCACGCTCCTCCTTGCTCTTGAATTCTTGTTTGACATACCTTAAGCGTTCCACTTGCAGGTGAGCCTGGCAGCTCGTGGATCCAGCTGTGTTTGTGGCTGTGACCCTATAATAACCTGTGTCTTCAGGAAAAGTATCCCTAATGTGCAAAGCATAATAATCCAAGCCTTCATGGATAATTTCAATGTTAGGCCCAACGGACAGTGGCTGACCATCTTTCTCCCATTTTAATGTTGGTGTCGGGATGCCAGACACTCTGATCTCAAAGCAGACACTTTGGCCTTCTTGGCATTCTGCATTTGCCAGTAGCCGTTTGAACATGGGTCTTAAGGTAGTACCTGTTGGAGGTGGATGTGGGGTTACAGCCAGCTTTGCTTTACAGCTGTCTTCACCGAATTTGTTCCTTGCCACAACAGTATACTCAGCACCATCATCTGTAGTTACATTGCTGATTGTTAACTGGTAAAGACCCTTGTCAGACTCAAATATGTACTTTGTATCATCATCACCCGGTTTGATTTTCTGACCTGATTTATACCATGTTACACGAGGCTCTGGGTGGACAGTTATAGTTACTCCAAATCGGACACTTTCGCCCACATAAGCAGTCTTGTTATAGAGAGGTAGGGTAAATTCTGGTGGCCTTTCCAGGAGTCTCATTGTGTCAGTCCTGCGCTTAATTTTCTTCATGGTTCTACGGAAATAATAGTCATAAACTTCTCTCACCCCTTTAACAAATAGCTCAGCATAAGAACTGTCCTCCCCATAGTCATTGACTACTTTGCATCTGTAGGTACCATCATCGAATTTGGTGATGTGTTTGATATACATGGTGGCCACTCCATCTGCATAGGTGATTTCATATTTCTCACTGTTTTCCAGCTGTCTAACACCAAAGTACCAGGTCACTTGGGTAGACTGATCATAATTTTCAATCTTGCATACATATTTTACATATCCTCCTTCTTCACCAATTGCGTGCATTATCTGTCCAGAAACTGGGCCAATTTCAACAGATGCTACTTTAACTTTAGCAACACTCACTCCTTTCTGAGATCGAATTGCACCACCACAGGAGATACGGGCTGCGGACACAACCATATTGAGGTCTTTCTTGATCAGAGTGTGGTAGTAACGTCGGTGTTTTAATGTTCTGATAACTTTAGTACTGACTCTTTCTATCTTCTGCATCAGCCATGGGTGCCGGAGTGCCTCAGATGCCGTCATGCGAGATTTTCTCTCTTTCACTAACAACCGGTCAATAAAATCCATGGCTTCAAGGCTAATCTCTTTGAATGCTTCTTCATCAAAGGTGTATTCAGCATTCATGATGTTCTCAATTATCTGTTGGTTAGTTTCAGCCAGGAATGGATTGGTACCACTCAGGAGCACATATACCAGTGTTCCAAGTGACCACATGTCTGTGGCAGTGCTGACGACGTCATGCTGGTGGACTTCAGGCGCATAGTATTCAGGGGCAGTGAATACAAGCCTAAAGTTGTCCCCTGGCTTCAGCTGACGGGCTTGACCAAATTCTATGATTTTAATAGTGGAGCTCCTTCTTGTTTGGTAAATGATATTTTCAGGTCTGATGTCAAAGTGTCCAATATTATGACTATGTAAGAATTCAAGTGCTTCACAGACCTGGCGAATATAACTTACAATTTCTCTTTCATTAAGTTCAAAAGCACTTGTGTTAATGCGTTCAAATATGTCAAGTCCTGATATGAACTCAAAGATCATAACTAATTCTTCCATGCTTTCAAATGATTCATGGAGGTATAAGATGTTTCTGTGTCTGGCAATGTTTAGAATGGAAATTTCCTTCTTTACCAAAACCTGATCAGCTCCTTTGACTTTAACAAATTTGGCCATGTAAGTCTTCTTTGAGGATGTTTCAACACAACGGTGGACTATTCCAAACTGGCCACGCCCAAGATCTTCAGCAATCATATATTTCTCATAGAGTTCCTTGGTTGAAAAGTGAGATGCTTTAGTCATGGAAACTTCCCTGGTCTCATCTACCTCTTCATCGTAGTTCATAGCTCTGGTCTTATCTTCTTTGGTTATGGTTGGCTCTGAAGGCTCAGAAGGTTTGCTCAGGCCAAATTTATTTTCGGCTATTACACGGAACTGGTAACTTGTTTTTCCAAATAAGTTGATCACAGTGTAACGTGTCTCTCGGGCCTGTCCTACACGGAGCCATCTTTCTGCCGTAGTTGCACATTTTTCAACAATGTAGTTGGTAATTTTGCTGCCGCCATCAGAAGCCGGCTCTGTCCATGTTAAGTTGACAGAATCTCGTGAGATGTCACTAACTTTGACCCCTCTGGGTGGATCAGGAACATCTGCCACATCCAGTTCAACTGTCTTCTGATCAATTCCAAATCGATTTTTAGCACAGACCACATAGAAACCAGCATCTTTTCTCTCCACTCCGTTGGGGAAAACAAGTGAAGTGAAAGATCTTGTGACAATAACTTGGTAGTGGCCATTATTGTCAATGAGATCTTGTCCTTTCTGCCAGGTGATCACAGGATCTGGTTTGCCACTGAAAGGGATCTTGATGCTGAGCACCTCACCTCGGAGAGCGTGAACCGCTCCCATGCCTTCAAGAGTTTTAGGCAAGTGTATCTTAGCTGGAACTGTACCCGAATAAAAGAAGAAAGAATATAATTTAGCAATACCTAATACTAAATAAGTGCACCCCTCTCCCCCAATTAATAATACTTCATCTACACCAATGAATAATATGTTATCTAGCACCAATGAAATTGGTTAGTGATGTGCTTTTTACCTTCCACTTCCAAGGAGGCAGTGCCAGACACAGATCCTCCCTGGTTGGTAGCTCTGACTTGGTAAACTGTGGCATCGTCATCCGTGGCACTTGCAATGATGAGCTGGTGGTAGCCACCCTTAAACTCTTGAATCCTGTACTTTAACCCATCTGCGATGATTTCTTTGCCTTGTCTGTACCATTTCACAATAGGTTTCGGATGACCAGTCACTTTGCAGACCAATGTTGCATTGCTCTGATATCTGACATTTAGATTTCTCAATTCCTCTTTGAAGTGTGGCGCCTGAATTGGAACATCAGATCTGGGAGTGACAGGTTCTGATATTTCACTCCATTCACTTTCCCCACCTAGGTTTTCACATTTCACGCGGAACTCATATTCAAGACCTTCAATTAGGTTTTGCACTGAAAGGACAGTTTCTCGAATTTCATCTGTTGTCACAGCAATCCATTTGTTCTGTTTCTTCTCACGCTTCTCAAGGTAGTAATTTCTAATCTTTGCACCTCCATCACTGGCAGGTGGCTTCCAAGCCACAACACAAGAATCTTTTGTGACACCAGTAATAGTTGGTTTAGCAGGTGCACTTGGCTTTTCTATTTAAAACAAACAAAAAAGAATTTGAGTTGTGAGGTGAAACAAGCAGCTTTATTAAAAGCTTATTTTGAAAAAGAAAATGTTATGAACTCAAGTTCTATTAATAGCTATTACAGAAAAATGAAATTGGATACTTTATGCTAAGAATCTTACTAAAATACAAAGTTCCTTTTAAAGAAGAAGGAGACAGGGTATGTATTTGCCCTTTTAGATAAGCAAAAATTAAATTTAACTGAGATAAGAGGTGCTTGTACTTTACCTCAATCTTTGCTATTTCCTTTCAAAATTTACTTCCAGTAAAAAGAGTTTCATATAAAGATATAGTTTGGCCATATGAAGATTGTAGAGCTTGTTCAAGAGGTTGTACTCACCAAATTGAGTCTTAATGATCACAACCGAGGAAACCTCTAGAGGCTCACTGATGCCAAAAGTGTTCTGAGCGGAAACCCGGAAGTAATAGCCAGCATTTTCTGTGAGGTTCACAATTCTGCAGGTCGTCACTGAGATGGCTGAAGACACCAATTGCCATTCAGCCCCTTCCTTTGCCTCACATTTCTCCACCACATAATTGGTGATCCAGGAGCCGCCATCATCTGCAGGTGGTTTCCAGCTGATCACTGCAGAGTTCTTCAGTAGGGCTTCAATCACCAGTGGTCCTGTAGGTTTGTCTGGCTTATCTGTTGGGGGAAAATACAAATATAGTGTTCTTTGTAGTGTGTCTCCCAAGAATTTTTTTTTCTTTTAAAATAAAAAACACTGAAAGAGAAAACAAAATACCTTGTATTTGCACATCAAGGATGGCATCAACCGTCCCAAGAACATTGCTAAGCTGGACTTTGTACTTCCCAGCATGAGTCTTACGTTGGACATTCTTCATGACAAGATGAGTGTAGTGTTCAGTGTTTTCAATAGTAATGTTTTCTGAGTTTTGCAAAAGTTTCTGGCCGTGGAACCAAGTGATGGCAGGTACTGGACGACCAATGTACATAACATGAAGTCGAAGTGTTGAACCCACAGCACCATAGTATTTTTCTTTCAACGGGTAACCAGGATGGAACTGTGGTGTTGCTTGCAAGAGAAGCTTACTACTGGTTTCTACTTCTCCAACCTCATTCGTTGCTATGCAGGTATAAACACCTTCATCTTCCTGTTCCTCTGTCATTACTGTTAGAGTATGTGTGCGTCCGTCTGATGACATTTTGTACTTCCGGCTTTGTATAAGCTCCTTACCAAATCGGTACCATTTAATGTCAGGAAGAGGCCTCCCAATAATCTGGCATGACAACTGAGCAGCTTCACCTAATTTGGTGGTGACATCCTTCATTTCTTTGTGTACTCCTGGGGCCTCTCCCACTGAAGGATATGAAAGATAATATTAATCATTTTTGTTACTACTGATCTATAATCCTCTGTCTTTGTATTTCAGGAATGAATTTATCCTATTGACTAACATCTTATTAGATACCATGATTTACATATGAGTGTAATTCTTGAAACTTCACAGTGATTTTCCTGGTGTCATATGGAAAATAGGGAATCAATGAGCACATCATCACATTATTACCTAGAGTGACTTTTCTCATTATGGGGAGGCATTACAAATGTATAGGGTTTGGGGGAAATACGAATTCTCTCTATAAATCTGTAGTATCTTTGCCCTTACATGGGAGTGGAGTACATTTGCTAACCCTTGAAGTCTTGTTAGGAAGTAAAAAAAAAACAACATTGCATTTGAAGGAGAAACTGCTCTAAGAATGTTCACTGCACCTAACATTTATTGAGATTATGCACATGGAACGACTTTCCACAGAATGTATAACTATTTCCTGTGTGTGCATATGCCAAAGTGAGCAATTCTTTCCAAATACTTACTGTAGTCTACAATAAAACTTTTTGTTTTGGCGATCTACTTAGTATAGAGGAAGAATTAGCCTTAACTCTTGCTTATAACCATATATAAATTGCTTATAACCAGTTTACAAACCATAAGCAGAAAATTAATCACTACTTACATGTTAGTTTAGTCTTTATAGACATAGCAGTTCTTCGAGGTCTGCTAAGCCCAGTCTCATTCTCAGCAAAAACTCTGAATTCATACTCAGTGGCTTCCAGCAAGCCCCCTACTGTGAACTGCCTGTCCTTGATGCGGTCCTTGTTGCTCTTCTTCCAGGCACTGTCTCCAGACTGTCTATATTCAACCCAGTATCCAAGGATTTCTTTGCCACCATCACATTCAGGTTTCTCCCACTGTAGAGTGACGCTATCTTTGGATATTGAAAGAATCTCAAGTTCTCCAGGTTGGCTTGGCTTATCTAAAATATTTTAAAACAATTGAAAAGATGAATCAGTTTTACTACTGAAACAGAAGAAAAGAAGACCAAAGACGGCTTGTCTTTTTTATTTCAGCCCCTTTGGACACTTTCTCCTTACCAAACGGATCTTTGCAAACCACTGGTTCGGAGGCAGGGCTGGTCTCACTCAGGCCAACATCGTTCTGTGCGATGATGCGGAACTGATACCCAGCATCAGGAACAAGCCCAGTGACGGTGTACATTGTGGTTGTTATCTGAGTCTTGTTGTGCCTGACCCACTTGTCAGTCGATGTCTCCTTGCGTTCAATGTAGTAACCTGTGACTCGAGAGCCACCGTCATCTTTGGGCCGGGACCAAGACAGGCTGACAGAACTCTTGGTCACGTCCAGTACTTCGGGAGGATTGCTTGGAGGCTCTGGAGGATCTGTGGATGTAAGTGGAAACACACATGTGTCAGAGTCCAGTCTCAAATCTTATAAGCTGTGAGTTTCCATTTCAAAACAGAGTACTGAAGGAATTTTTACAGTGTTGTGTTTGGAAGGGAACTTACTCAGGGGTGTTTTTGGTATGACTGGTTCCTCAGATTTCAAGGGTTTGCTTATGCCAAACTGGTTTTCTGCTGAAACACGGAAATGGTATTCCACATTTTCTTTGAGGCCTTTTACCACCAGAGATGTACCTTGGACTCTGGAATCAATGGTACACCAGGCAGCTTTAGGCACTTCTCGTCTCTCGAGGATGTAGCCTAAGATGTCAGCGCCACCATCATCAGCAGGGGGTCTCCAGCTGACCCTTACAGAACGAGCTTGTATGTCGTCGTATTCAAGTGGTCCCTCTGGAGTATTGGGGTTTCCTATCACCCTGACCTTGATGTAAACAGCCTTCTTGCCACATTTGTTTTCCAGGACCAGGTCATAGGTGCCAGAATCATCCCTGTCTGCTTCTTTGATAACAAGCTCAGTGTGTGTTTCAGAGGTTGCAATCATGGCACGCCTACTAATATCTTGGCCTTCCTTGGTCCATTTACATATTGGGAATGGTTTCCCTTTGATTGGTATGGTAAGTCGGATGACTCCACCTTGTCTCACAAAGACACCTTCCTGGTATCTTTCATCAAGTTCGTAATCAGGATATTCTAGGGAAAAAGGTAGGGTTACAGTTAGCATTTGGTGGGGGAGGGTGGGAATAAGTCTTAGGGCTCTTACAGCAGAAAGTAAACGACCATATATCTTACCAAGCATTTCAGTGACTTTGACTGTCCCTGGTACCTCAGCGGGCTCCCCAGGTCCACCAGCATTACAAGCTAGGACACGGAATCTATATTCAGCGCCCTGAGGTAGGTGTGTTAGAGTGTACTCCCGAATCTTGGTTGGAGTGGTGTTACATTTGGTCCATTCAAATTGATCTACTTTTTGCATTTCAATCAAGTAGCCTGTGACCTTAGATCCTCCTTCATCTTCTGGAACACTCCAGGCCAGGGAGACTGATGTCCTTGTTGTGTCAGTAACTCTCGGGTTTTGTGGCTTTCCTGGAGGAGCTGGGAATAAGAATAAGACAACACAGTTATTAAAGTTGTTACAAGTTGAAAATAAACTGTGCCACCTAATGAATTCAGTGAGTTGTGGAAACGTGGACCATTAGCATTAGAATGTCTTTTATTTCATAAAAATTTCATTCATTTTATAAGTTAAAAATACTCAAACTCTTGTTTTTTCCTTTGTTTTAAATGTGATTTGTTTATGATCACTGCTGCTATTTTACATTTAACATTAATTTTTAAAGTGCTTTCAGAAATATTAGCTTAAAATTTTAACTGTGACATATGGCATGTATTTTGAGTGCCATTTTAAAGAGGGTTCCTCCTCTTTTTAGACTCAAGAGACTATAAAAAGTAATTTTCCAAAAGCTGCTAGGGACTTGATTGATGTCAAAGGGACACAAGCAACTTTTAGGTTAATGGCGATATTCTATATTTTGATTCTGGTGGTGGTTACACAATAGGACATTTTTCAAAACTTACTGAATTACATAATTCAGAAGGGTGAATTTTACTACATTAAATTATACCTCAATGAACTTGACTCGTACAAAACATATTTACCGATTGGATCCATGGCGACAATGGGTTTGGAAGGACGACTTGGTTTTCCAGTTCCTCTTGCATTAATGGCTGTGACACGGTGTTCATATTCTAAGCCTTCAATAAGGCCAGTGGAACGGTACCGTGTCATTGTCACTGGTACTTTATTTACACGGACCCATCGGTCTGCTCGCACTTCTTTGCGTTCCACAATATATCCAGTCACTTGGGAGCCACCGTCATTTTCTGGGGGATACCAAGTAAGTGTCATGCCATCACGGGAGACATCAAATATCTGTAATGTTTCTGGAGGTCCAGGAATACCTGCAACAAGACAGAGGTAAACACAATATGGCAACATGAATAAATTAAAGACTCATACATTTGTACAAGTATGTTTTAGCTTTTTAAACAGTACATGACTCTTGTCTTAAGAATATTTTTCCAGCGTTTTCATTCCTGAACTTTTCTTGCTGTTCCTCATTTTCCTCAATTTTATATGTATTTATTAAGTATGTATTCTTTATTTTTTTCTCATTTTAACATGGGCAGTCCTCCCATTCTTCTTCCTTCTTTCTCACCCTCCCTTTCCCTTCCCCACTTCCTCCTTCCCTAACGACTTCCTCCTCTCTGCCATTAAAAAAAAAAAGCCAAACTAATCATTTCAAAGACCTCCAAGAAAAAGAGGGTTAAGAAACCTTAGAAACACCCTGGGGTTAATTTTGTGACCTATTTTTACTTATGTTAGGGCAGATTGAAAACAAATTCCTTTTTGTTAGCATTTAGAACAGAGATGGGGAGAATGGTGGGAGGGCCCAAGGACTTACTGATACTACTGCGACATTCTATGACCTCAGACTGCAAGTAAGAGCCGATGCCGAAGCGGTTTGTTGCAGCCACACGGAACACATACTCATTTCCTTCAGTGAGTCTGCTAAACTTAAATGTCGTTCTAGTCACTGATTCAGACACTGGCAGCCATCCTGGACGATGGGCGTCACGTTGTTCTACCACATAGCCACTGAGTGGAGCACCACCATCCAAGCCAGGCGGTTCCCAGGAAATGGTAATTGAAGTAGCATCAATGTCATCGATCTTGAAAGGCCCAGTTGGTGGACCAGGCTTGTCTGTGAACAGAAAAGAAATCCAGGAAATTAATTTTCACTTCAAATCAAAATTGGGTGACTGAACATCGGCAACAACTTGCTTGTGCCTTTGTCACACATCCTTACCCAGAATGATAACTTTAATGGTCTCTGATGTTGTTCCAGTTACATTCTTCAATTCAAGGGTATATTCTCCAGTATCTCTGATAGTGGTTTCACGGATGGTTAATTTAGCTACTTTAGTATGAGTTTCAACTATGACACGCTCTGACTCTCTTAGTTTAGAACCAGCAAAGAACCAGGAAGCAGTAGGAGGTGGACGGCCACCAATGGGGATCACCAGCTCTACCGGTCTGCCAGCTGGGACATGGATGGTCTTTTGAGGCATTGTAGAAAGATCGATTGTTGGCAACACTATGAGAAAGAAAGCAGGCGTTTATTTTCAATCATTCCTAATGATAAAGTGTCATGAATTGTTTTGTTTTTTGTTTTTACATTACTATTATTGCTATTTTTTTGGTGATTTGGTACATACCTCTGAGGTCTTGTACAGTCACGGCTGTGACAATCTCTCTTGCTTCTGACACACCTTTCTCATTTTGTGCCCTTACTCTAAATAAATACTGTTCACCTTCGTTTAAGGAAATAACAGTGTGTTCTAGGACTGTGGGTTTTAAGGTGACAACCTTCATCCATCTCTCGGTGCCAGCTTTGCAGGCCTCAAGAACATATCCAGTGAGCCGGCTACCACCATCATAGAGTGGTTTTTCCCAGGCAAGAGTAACAGTTGATTTGGTGACATCAACCACTTCTAACTTAGTAGGCACCAAAGGCACTTCTGAGACCAGAACTGCATCCAATGTTTCACAAGGTTCTCCAATGCCATAAATATTTTCTGGCAACACTCTGAAATAATACATGGTTCCTTCTACAAGTCCAGAAATTCGGTAAAGTGTTTTGCTGCATTTGGTAGTTACTGTTTTGAATGCTCTCATGGCAGCTTCACGCTTCTCAATAATATAATTGTTGACAGGTGCTCCCCCATCAATTGTGGGAATTTCCCAAGTAATGGTCACAGAATCTCTCGATACTTCCTTAACTCTCACCGAAGGACAAGGACCAGGAGTATCTAAAAACAGAATGAAATACGTGTACTTCTTATTTGCTTGATGGTTGCATTTTTTTTTTTCAGGAAAATACACTCACTATGGTTCCTCTCTACAGAGGTGATCATTCTAGGTCAAGGTATAGCTTTTTAAATAATCTCCTCACAGCATTGTTAATTTTGAGTCAAATACTTACCATATACTTTAACAAGGACAGTTGCTGATTTCTTGCCAGATTGATTTTCAGCTTCAATGGTGTATTTTCCGGCATCATATCGGTTAACTTTATCCACGATAAGTAAAGAGTAACTCTCAGTGGTGTCAATGATTGCCCGGTTTGCAAGGTCAATGCCCTTCTTGCTCCACGTGATGACAGGAGGTGGTCTTCCGGATACAGACACCATCAGCCGTAAGGAGGCCCCAGCTCTGACAGTCACAGTTTTCTTTAAATCATCTGCAAGCTCAAGATCTGGTATTTCTGGAAAGTAAATGCCAAAATTTAATTAATTCATGAATAGATGTGATGAGAAAGTAATTCACCTACAAGCTTGTATCATAAATACCTAGTCTCTCCACGGGCTCAATTTCGGCAGTTGACTCGCTGTATTCACTCATACCATTCACATTCACAGCAGCAACTCTGAAGAGGTATTTCTGGCCTGTTTTAAGGTCTGGCACAGTGAATTCGGTATTTCTTATCGTGGCATTGGTATGCACTCTATACCACTGATCAGTGTCCTTCTCTTGCATTTCAAGAACATAGCCTATGATGTCAGCACCACCATCATACATGGACTTGGTCCATGCCAAACTAATGCTGCGCTTGGTGGTATCCACAACTCTTGGAGCGGAGGGTGGCCCAGGGGTATCTATGGAATTTAAAAAGGGGGATGCAGATATTATACAAATAAGGGAGCTTGGAGATTTGTATTTTTGGTTTTAAAGACTCACATATGCATTATTGTTCTTTGTTCACACTCACCAAGATCTTTGTAATTGGGCTCTTCTGATATTATAAGACAGCACTGCATGCTATATTATCACTATTATTATTATTATGTTGAGAATGAAACCTCTTTGGAAAGGTGGATATTTCTTTGCTACTACTTTGGCTAGCTTTGCTATGTTCTTCCAGCTAAGTTCATGCTTAAAGTACCCGTTCTCAGGGATTATCTTTAGTTACTCATCTTTCACAGGGCTAATTTCACTTGTTACCATCACATTTCTAATGAGTGCAGGGGTAAGTTTCTTCTCCTTCCCTATTTAGTCCCAGTGATTTATTCTTTAGTTCTTGGGCTCAAGCTCTGTCCCAAGGTTTGCCACTTATTTTCAAGCTCTTGTGACAATTATTTTTTTAGGTACTTACTAAAGTACTAGAAGCTTTACATTTTGCTAAGCCTCTTCTTAAGAGACTGTCTTTTTTTTCTTTTTAGCAGTTATCACTATAATGCATTTTTATCCATTCTTAGGAAGATTTATGAAATACATCTATTCATATTGGTAGTAACTTTTTTCATCAATTGGAAAATACTGTAAATACAGTTTTTAGTGATATAATTGCTAACTTATGAACAGAAGTTGTAGTTAAAATATTGTTCGACTGAGCTATATTAAGATCCCTTTAATAAGCATATGCTTTTCTAGACCATGAATTATGCAAGTTCTTGGAAATGGCATGTTGGAAAATTATTTGTTATTTGGTTTTGATGGGCATTATATGCATGATTTTTTGAACTCACATGATGGTTCTCTGCATGAAATAAAGTTGGAAGCTTCGCTGGGTTCACTGTTTCCAGCAGCATTTACTGCAGTTACCCGGAACTGGTAATCACAGCCTTCCATCAGGCCAGTCACCTTCAGCCTGGTATCATACACCACATAGTCTTTGTTCACACGTGTCCAGCGCAAGCTCTTTTTCTCACGTTTGTCAACTAGATAGTTGCTGATCTCATTGCCACCATCAGATTCGGGTTTTATCCATTGAATAATGATATGTTCTTTGCCAGCTCCAACTTCTTCGGGTATTCCAGGTTGTGATGGAATAGCTGTTTATATTTTTATGAAAATAAGGATGATTAGCATTGGACAAAACCACTATTGTTATGACTGCTCTTCTCTCCCCATCCCATTACATTTTAATTATCAAGTTGATTAAAAGCGTTAATACTCACTGAATGAGTTTCTGGCTACAATTGGCTCTGATTCAACAGGCACACCAAGGCCATATTTGTTTACGGCCCGCACTCGGAATATGTATTCATTGTTCTTGATGAGTCTGGTAACTACATAGGATAGGGTTGGGCATTCGCCTTCAACAATCACCCAGTTGAGCCTGCTAGTCTCACGTCTTTCCACGACATAGTGAGTTATTTCTGCTCCTCCATCTTCCTGAGGAAGGCTCCAGGCTAAAGTACACTTTTCCTCTGTTACTCTGCTGACAGTTAGCTTTCCGCATGGGCCAGGGGAATCTGAAACAGGTGTGATGACAAGGAATGATGAAGCTCTATCTGCCCACACCTGAAAATGTAAAAGTAGAAGACTATTTGATAGGCTTACCAAGAACTTTGACGATGACAGACACGGCCTTGGTCCCACTGGCATTCTTCACTGTTAAAGTGTATTTTCCACTGTCACTTCTGTCACAGAACTTGATCACAGCAGTTGCTCGTTTGCCAGTATACTGCAAAGATATTTTTTCACAGAGATCTAGTTCCTTGTCTCCTTTGGTCCAGATGATTTTGGGTTCAGGTTTGCCACCAACTGCTGCATCAAGAACAAGATCTGAGCCTGCTCTGATGGTAACCAGATCACCCTGTAGTCTGGCATCCAGTTCAGCTTTTGGGGGAGCTGTCATAGGCAAAATAGAGGTGAATGAATATGTATCAGTTTATTTTCACATAAATTGTGCTATTTTAAAAGGAGAACATTGTCTATGTTTTACCATATTCATCTCGGCAAGTGACAGGGCCTGTAGATTCTGATCCTTTGCTAATTACACCTGCTGCATTCTTGGCCAATACACGGAATTCGTAAGTGTCTCCTTCACTAAGAGCAGTCACGGTGAAGAAACTGTCAGATACAATGGTATAGTTGCACTTCAGCCAGCGACCATCTCCGACTTCACTGACTGGCTTGCGCTCTATGATGTAGCCCACAACCTTGCTGCCTCCATCATACACTGGGGCAGACCAAATCAGTGAGACCGTTGATCTTGTGACATCTGTCACCTCTGGTCTTCCTGGTGCATCTGGAAGGGATGAAAAAATTAGTTAAAAAATATGACTCTGAATTCTACTGGTACCAGTATAATAATGATAATAAATATACCATCAAGTTTTGATAAACATACCAACTGGGTTTTGGGCCATCATAGGTCTTGAGGCTTCACTGGCTTTGCTAACACCTGCGGCATTGAGTGCATATGTTCTGAACTGATATTCCAGTCCTTCTACTAAACCGGTCACTTTGTAGTTGCACTCTAAGCATGGCACTTTGTTTTCTTTCACCCAGAGAATGGTGTTACGTTCTTTCTTCTCCACCCAGTAGCCAATGATTTTACTGCCACCATCATGGTAGGGTTCTTCCCAACGAATAGACATGGCATTGGCGGACACGTAGTAGACTTCAGGTCTGGTAGGAGCACTTGGGGGAACTAAATATAAATAAAAGTATCAAATATGATATACAATTTATAAAATTCAGGGGAAATATATAATGAGAGACCCAAAATATGATTTTTATTGTTCTTACCAAATGGATGTTCTGCAACTATTGGTGCTGATTCTACAGGCTTGCTGACACCAAATCTGTTCTCTGAACTGACACGGAAAGAATATTCCATGTATTTTGTGAGATGAGTGACTTTAATCTGAGTGCGCTTGACACTAGAATTGACAAGCTGCCAAGCTGTTGTACCCGACTCACGCTTTTCAACTATGTAATTAGTAATGTCGGTGCCTCCATCATCTTTAGGTTCAGCCCATGACAGGACACATGATTCAGCCGAGACAGATGAGACCTCGATGGGGCCGGTTACTGGGCCTGGTCTTCCAATGACCACAACGGTGATGGTAAATGTTTTAACACCAGCTGTATTTTCCAGGGTCAAGAAGTATCTTCCAGAGTCACCTCTCATGCTCTCTTTTACAGACAGGGTGGTTCTGTCTTTTGTGGTTGTGATACTCACTCGATCTGTCTCCTTAAGTCTCATTTCTTCGAGCTTCCATGTTACTTTGGGGGCAGGACGACCAGTGATTGGCACATCAATGGTAAATGTGCTTCCTGCTTTGCAAGTTATGAGCTGATTGGTAATTCCAGTGAGATCAGCAGTGGGCTCAATTTGTGGCTCCTTGATGATGACAGAAGAGAAGGCTTCCCTGGGTTCGCTATAGCCGGCATCATTCTTGGCCTTCACACGGAATTCATATTCAGTATTCTCCACAAGGCGCTCCACTGTGAATGTTAGCTGTTTGGTATGGCCAGCCTCAACCCAGAAGTCAGATCCCTTTTGTCTCATTTCAAGCAGGTAGCCAGTGATCCGGCTGCCTCCATCATGGTCAGGCTTAAGCCAAGCTAAGACTACAGAAGATTTGCTTGTGTCAACAATATCAAGTCTCTTGGGTGGAGCAGGCTCTTCTGTGGCTACCACTGGTTCTGGCATTTCATAGGGTTCACCAACACCATACTCATTTTCTGCAGAAACACGGAAATAGTATGGAACGCCTTCTACCAGATCACTGACTTTGAAGATCTGACGAATGCATTTTTCACTGATAACCTGCCAGCTACGGCGACTTGCTTCTCGTTTCTCTACCACATAGTGATGGATTCGGGCACCGCCATCAAGCAGAGGAGCATCCCACATCAATGTAACAGATCCCCGGGTCACATCCTTGAAAGTAATTGGGCCAGGTGGGCCCGGAGAGTCTAGGACCTTCACAGTGAATGTGACTGACTTACTACCACTGTTATTTTCCACAGTGAGGGTGTATTTCCCTGCGTCATTTCTGTTGCAGTTTTCCACAGTGAGGGTGCTGAAGGAGTCTGTTGTATGGATATCAGCACGAATGCTAAGGTTAGAGTCTGGTTTGCTCCACACAGCTGTAGGAGTTGGTCTACCCTGGTAGGCAATGAAGAGGCGAATACTGGCCCCGGCTCTAACAACATGAGTTTGCTTGAAGTTGGCGTCGATGTCTAACTCAGGAGCTGTTAATCGGTCGACTGCTTTAATTGTGCCGGATACCTCACAGCTGTCTCCTTTTCCAGCACCATTGATAGCACTAACCCGGAATTTGTATTCTTCACCTGCTTCTAGATCGGTGACTGTGTATCTTGTTTTCACACATGCCTCTGTATTCACCTTGTGCCAGTCCCCTAAGTCAGCTTTGCACATCTCAATAATATACCCAATTATTTCCATGCCTCCATCAAACACTGGCTTAGACCATTGTAAGCTCACAGTTGTCTTTGATGTATCTGTCACTTTGACCACAGTGGGAGCACCTGGTGGGCTGACTGGCTCTCTACATTTGATTAGTCTTGAGATACCACTTGCAGGTCCTACTCCTGCAGCATTTTCAGCCATGACATGGAATTCATACTCATTGCCCTCTGTCAGACCAGTGACTTTGAATCTTGTCTCAGAGATTGGTCGTTTGCTGGTCACTTTTACCCATCGTGTGCTTTTCTTTTCTCTTCTTTCGAGGATATACTGTTGAATCTCATTGCCACCATCTGATTCTGGCCTTGCCCATGTCAGGGTAATGCTATTGCCTGTTACATTACTAGGTTCTGGAGTGCCAGGGGCATCGGGAATAGCTGTAAAACGAAAAGCAAGCAAGCAAGCAAGAAACCAATTAGACATGTTTGGAAGTTAACTTTATGACATAGTACCACTTAGTAAAAGCAAACACTTACTGTATTGTATTTGAGCAACCACTGGGTCAGAATCAAGTGGCCTGCCAACACCAAACTTGTTAACTGCAGAAACACGGAACTGGTATTCATTGCCATTTATTAGTTTAATGGCAGTATAGCTGTGGGCTTCACAATTATCCTCAATTAGTGCCCAAGCAAGTCTGCTGGTTTCCCGTTTTTCAATGATGTAGTGCGTCACAGGAGCACAACCATCATTGAGAGGAGCATCCCACCACAGAGTCATCTTCTCGCCAGTAATATTGGTGAATCTTATTGGCCCAACTGGTTTTCCTGGTGTGTCTATAAGAAAAGGGTTCCAGAGTTAGTTTCTTTTTCGTTGTCCCTTAAAATGCAACAAGGCATGTCTCTAATCCAAGCCCTAAAATCGTAGGATTAAGAAGCTATTTTAGAAGTACCTTGTACTTTCACTTTAAGTTCTGCCTTTGCAGAGCCAGATGCATTTTTAGCTTCCACAGTATATATACCACGATAGTCTCGAGTAGCATCTCTAACAAAGAGGCTGGTGGATCCAAGGACATGAGTTATTTCCATATTCATCTTCTTTTCAATTTCTACTCCATCTTTGAACCAAGTTATGCGAGGTACTGGTCGTCCTTCTACCAAAGCTTTAATTCTAAGGCTCTCTCCAGACTTAAGAGTGAGACCATCAAAGTACTCAGGGCCAAACTCTACTGTTGGTGGAACTGTACAAGAAATAGAAATAATATGTGTTAGTTTGGCCTGATGAAGACATAAATAAACATGTTTTTCATTAGCGCCATATCATGAAGCCTGTAAGGTAATTATGTTACCAAAGGCTATTTTGAAAGTATGACTGATAACTGAGAATTTAGACTATGGGATTCACCATTTACATACTACTAGGTTATCTTCTTTACATCTGTCATTTTATTAATCTTGCACTGCCATTTATAAAATAAGAAACTAAATATTCACAGATAATTTACTTCCTGATACAGCTGCATGTTCAAACAAGTTCCTGGAAGAGGCCATCAGCCACACTCAGGCAAGGTGATGACTGTGCTTCTGCATAGGGGTTATATTTTAGTAGCTTCAGTAAAGATGGACAATTATTCTTGAGACCCTTTCTTTTTATTTGTTATAAATAACTGAAATTACAAAACTAAAAACTCATTCTTACTTGCCTGCCATTTATATAGGAATGGAGTGAAATAACAGACATAGTAAAAAGAACTGATGCCAATTACGTTTTTTCCTTCTCTTCATCTGAAAAGTAGGAAATCTAATTCATCCACTGACAGCCTTGGGTAATCTGTATGAAATGATGTTCTTGTTCCCATTTTACAGACCAGGGGCCAAAAATAATTTTTAGAAATGTGAATGCTCCTCTTCACTCTGGAAATCAGTTGAAAATACTTACCATTTTCATCTCTTGTCATAATAATGCCAGAAGACTGTGAGGGCGGGCTTATAGTTCCAACAGCATTTCTTGCAATTATCCTGAACTCGTATCGATCCCCAGGACTAAGTCCTGTAACTGTGTACTGACATTCACTGACGTCGGTAAAGTTGCATCTGACCCAACGATCATCCCCTTGCCGTTTCTCGATGCTGTAGGCCACGATCTTACTGCCCCCGTCACGCAACGGTGGGCTCCATTTCAGTGTGATGGTTTCCCGGGTGACATCGATGTAGTCGGGAGTGCCAGGTGGGTCTAAAGAGTTATATGTAAATTAAACACATCATTATTTCTGTAATCAACTCTTAATCATCAGTGGAAGAAAAATAAAATGAATATATCCCCCAAACTAATTTTAGCCATTAATTTCAGTTTTTTGTATCGTAGTCCTTAGAACTTTGAATTACTTTATTAGACTGATTTAAAATTATCCTCCTTGCATTACTTGGCCAGCTTTCTAGTGACATCTTGTGAGATGTGAGAGGGTGATACACGGAACAAAAGCAGTTTTGATTTGTTACTAATATGTTCAGTTGCTGAACTAAATATGAATTTATACTCATCACTTACCTACTGGAGAAACAGCTAAGGTAAATTTGCTTGGGTCACTAGGTGAGCTGAGGCCAGCAGAATTTTCAGCATATACACGGAACTGGTAATCCAGGCCTTCTATTAGTCCAGTGGCTCTATATTCTCTTCCAGATATTGGTGATATATTAACTCTTTGCCAGAGGATGCTATTTCTTTCTTTCTTTTCAACATGGAATCCAGTAACTTCTGAACCACCATCATAAACTGGAGCATCCCAAGTTAGTGACATGCCATCAGAAGTCACATTGTATATTACTGGCTTTCCTGGGGGACCTGGAATCCTGAACTGGTGTCTGGCCACTATAATGTTTGAAACAAGTGGCTGGCTGACCCCATATCTGTTTTCTGCCCTAACTCTGAACTGGTATTCAGCATCTTTGACTAGATTAGGAACCTTGAAACTTGTTCTGGCAACACTTGAACACACCATCTTCCAATTAGTTTGTGAAGCTTCCCGCTTCTCAATGCTGTAACAAGTAATTTCTCCTCCTCCATCATCTTCAGGCACATCCCATGATATGATGACACTGTCAGCCTTGATTTCATCAAATCGAATGGGTCCTTTGGGCTTTGAGGGTGGGCCAAGCGTGATGACTGTAATGGGAAATGAGTTTCTACAGACGGCATTATCAAGTATAATGGAATATTTCCCTCCATTCTCCTTCTTGACATTCTTAATATTCAAAATAATTTTGTTTTCAGTTTTACTGAAACGAACATATTCACTTTCTTTCAAAGGTAAACCATCTTTCAGCCAACTGATAGATGGTTTGGGTTTTCCTTTATAAGGTAATTCAAGGTGCACATTGTGCCCAATTCTCACAGTGACTAGCGCCCCAGGGATATCGGACAGGTCAACTTCAGGTGTAATTATAAGTTCTTTTACTGTAACTGGCCCAATAGTGACAGCATCACTCAGTCCTTTCTCATTTTTGGCAGACACTCTGAATTCCAGCACTGACTGTTCCTTGAGTTGGCTGACCTCAATTTCACACGTCTTACTTAGGCCAGCATGTGACCATGTTTGTTCGCCTTTGCCTTTCCTTTCCACAACATAGTCTGTGATGACGCTACCACCATCAAAGTCAGGCTTGGTCCAGTGCAGGGTAACAGAAGTGTTCGTTGAATCTTTAACTGAGAGGTCACGTATAGGAGCTGGTACTTCAGCAGCCTTCACGGGCTCTGTGGTTTCACAGGGCTCCCCAATTCCAATTTCATTTTCTGCAAGAACTCTGAAGAAGAATGGAGTTTTCTCTGACAAATCCAGTACCTTAAAGGTTGTACTGGAACATCTGTGTGACACTGAAGACCATGTTCTCTTTGTGGCATCTCTCTTTTCAATGACATAATTAATGATGGGAGATCCTCCATCAATGAGAGGAGGATCCCAGAACAAAGTGACTGTGCCTCGAGAAACATGTTTAAGCTGTAGTTTCTGGCAGGCAGCTGGTGTATCAAGTACTTTCACACTCACAGTGGAAGACTTTGCTTGGCCAACTCCATTTTCTATTGTGAGAATATATTTTCCTGTGTCATTGCGAGTAACTTGAGGAATAATGAGTAATGAAGATGAATCAGTGTTTTGAATGTTGTATCTGGCATCACTGCCAAGATTCCTCTCATCTTTTCTCCATATGACAGTAGGTGGAGGTCTGCCTTTGAAGGGAATCAACACTTGTACATCTTCACCAGCCTTCGCTATAACGGAGGTTCTAAGAGCCACATCTAGGTCGATCTCTGGTTCCTCTGTAGACATAAAATGGACATACACAATCAATTTTAAGCAAGAAAATGAGTGATTTTCTAGAAGTACTTTAATAAACACATGCACACACAATCACACCAGTAGGCACATACCAAGTATATCTTTAGCTTGTACCGGTTCAGTCATTTCTATAGGTTCTCCTTGTCCAGCACAGTTTAGAGCAGATACCTGGAAGTAGTAATTTACTCCAGGTTTCAGGTTAGATACCACATATTCCGTAGTTCTAACCTCTCCTTTGGTTGAGACAATGGTCCATTCCTCTTCCTCTCCTTGCCTCATTGAGATGACATATCCAGTAACAGCACTGCCCCCATCATAGACAGGTTTACTCCAGCCAAGAGTGATGGATGATTTAGTTGAATCTGCGATTCTTATCTTAGCTGGTGGGCCTGGAGGATCTGGAATGATCATTCACAGCACAATGATGACACAGTCAGGTGCGATTTAGTGACATGAAAGAAGATGCAAGTGAAGATGTTGCATTATGAGCGCTTACCAATAGGGTCAGTAGCTTTGTAGAAGTCAGATGGTTCAGAAAATGGACCCTGTCCAGCAGCATTTACAGCACAAACTCGGTATTGATAGTCACTGTTTTCTGTGAGTCCTGTCACTTTCTCTCTGGTATCGCGGATAGTCTCCTTTAGGACTTTAAACCATCCTAGGCTCTTCCTGTCTCGTTTCTCAAGGAAATAGCCACTTATTTCACTGCCACCATCTGCAACTGGCCTGCTCCATACAACAGTCATTGAATTCCTGGTAATCTTTGTCACTTCTGGTATGCTTGGAGGCCCAGGAGTAACTATTTAGAAAGGAAAGAAAAACGAGTTCAAAGGATCAACATAACTGATAAATTCTACCTTTCAGTCTTCAAGTTTTGTCCAAGAATATTGGCTTCATTTACTGTACTTTGTACCTTATGAAAAGGATGATTTTAGAGATGTGAGACAAAAGAGAATAAAAATTATTCTAAGTCAACAGAATAGTTTATGTTCATTTTTAAAAATTTCAAGGGTTTGCAGTGTTTGGATGAAATCATATCTTACCAAATGCATTCTTTGCTATAACTGGATCAGATTCCAGTGGATCACCAATCCCATATTTGTTCACAGCTCGAACCCGGAAGACGTATTCATTTCCTTTGATGATTTTAGTGGTTGTAATGATGCACTCTCCCAAATTTTCAGATACCATAGACCACACAACACGGCTTGTCTCACGTTTTTCCACAATGTAATGGGTGATTTTTGCACCACCGTCATCCACTGGGGGCCGCCAGAGAAGAGTTATCTTTTCAGCAGTGACCGTCTTAAATTCAATTGGCCCACCTGGAGGTCCTGGTTTGTCTGTCAATGAAAAAAACAAAACAAAAACAATATATTGTGAGTACTTTTTAAAAGCCTGATAATTTAAAATTCCCAGGTTTTAGGCAAACAAAATACATTGTTGGCCTGTGTTTAGCACCTACCAAGGATCTGGACTCTGATGATGGCTGAGGCTGAGCCCATGGCATTCCTTAGTTTTAATTCATATCTTCCAGTATTAAGGCGATTTGCATCTTTGATGAGTATAGATGCAAGGTCAGTAGTATTTTCAACACATACTAGTGCATTGGTTTGTAACTCTTTATCATCTTTATACCACTCTATTGTAGGTTCAGGTTTGCCAGAAATGCCAGCTCTGAGCTTCACAGATGTACCCGCTCTGTATTTGACAACTTCTGTATATTCTAGAGGCAAATCAATGACAGGCCCACCTGCAAGAAATATTTAAAAGATCACAAGGCTGAAAAAATAACTGCCACAACTTCACAAGTAAGGTCACTGGCCTTTATTAAATTATACACATATACACACGGTAGTTCTAATCCTATTTACTTATTATTTTAAACATTGGAATTTATAAGCCATTCTTCTATCCCAAATGGGGAAGAAAGATTGGGAGCAAGCTCTGTATCCCAGTGATGCTGAAATAATTACACAGGGACTTAAATGCCTTTGAAATGTATTTTAAAGTCTGGTTAAGGTATTCTATTCCAGTGATGAAATGGGACACGGTAGTGAGAACATCATTGAATAAGCTGCAGTATACATTTTCTTTTACTCTAGATTCTCCTTCCTCTTCCTCTATTTTAATTTTTTCCTTTCCAGTTCACTATTATCCACATGTGGGCAGTTCACATCATCAGACTCCTGAAGTCTGAATTCTTTACTCACAGAGCTCTATACTTCCTCACCGGATAGATTTTCTGTCAGACTGTTTATAACTTTTCAGAAAGAGAACTAAATTTCACTTGATTCACAGTCTCACAAATACTGATTCAGTCCACAGGGCTTGATTCATAAAGAACAGCCCTGGGATTCTCAGTATGAAGATGGGAATAGGTACTTTTGCCCAGATAACATAGAGACTCCTCCTTGAAAATAGGGAACTTTTAGAAAAAGTGTCACAGGGTACCTAATCCTCATGACATTTTGATTTTTAAGCCACTGTTGAGTTGAATGTGCCATTTATTTTCAAGAATGGCAAGTATGTGTATTTTGGATTGACAGCAGCATAGAGAGAGTTCTGGAGTCTGTTTGAATCCCCACTCTATCCCTAGTGAGCTGCTTGATGTTGGGGAAGTTACAGAAGCACTATAAACCTCAGTTTCTCTTCTGTAAAATGGGCTATCTCAGAGCAGCTAGAACTAAGGGAGAGAATTCATGGAAAGTACCCAGTTAAATGTTAGCTGCTGCTAATACTACCACCATTAACATCTCTGTTTAGTCTTTCACTTATTTAAGAGGAATATTATCTGGGCTCTCAACCATGGTTTTAATTATTGACTTTGATTGTTTACAATAGAAGAGTAATAGCACCAACTTACACAATCAAAGAATCACAAAAGAAGTTGGGAAGGCCTTTAGATACTCTGTTGCCCAAATCTCATGTTTTACAGTTATGTCAAGAGGCTTCAAGAGATTAAGGAATTTTCCAGACTCCCAGCTAGCTCCTAATTTCTTCTAAATATCTGACTAAGGTGCACAGCAAAAGTTATTCTATAGATTAAGACCAGAAAAAGGAAGAAAAAATACTGAGTTAAATTGCTGTTGGGATTCAAAGTGCTGGAAATGCTTACCGTAAGAATCGATGCATGTAACAGGGCCTACAACCTCGGATGGATTGCTGATGGAACCAACGGCATTCCTGGCAAAGACACGGAACTCATACTGAGAATTCTGAGTCAAGCCAGTGACAGTGAACTGAGTCTCCGTAACATTAGTGAAGCTGGCCTTGGTCCATCTGCCGTCTGGAAGGTCTCGTCTCTCAACAATGTAGCCTGTAATCTTGCTTCCTCCATCGAACGCTGGTTGTTGCCATGAAAGGTTGACAGAGTTCTTTGAAATATCGGTGACACGGAGATTTCTTGGAGGTTCTATGGCAATAAGAGAAAGCAGATTAGTGGCACTTACATCAACATAATTTTGCTTTGCAGGAATAAGATCTTCATTTTTTAAGTAGTCAGACCATCTTGCTGGTGACAAATACATACCACAGGCATCGATGGCTAGCACTGGTTCAGAAGGATGGCTGGGCTTTCCAACACCAGCAGCATTTTCTGCATACACCCTGAATTCATAAATGAGTCCAGCACTGATTGTTGTGACTTTGAAGTGAGTTGTGCGAATGATCAGTTTGTTAACTTTTTGCCATAAAATACTGTTTCTGTCTTTCATTTCCAGGTGATAGCCAATAACTGCACTGCCTCCATTGGACACTGGTTCATGCCAGCCCACAGTGATGCTTTCTCTAGTAACATTAGTGACCCACGGTGTAGATGGTGGTCCAGGCATTGCTATAAAGGAGAGAAATCCCACAGGTTAATACAGACATTTAAAACATTCATGTAAATGAAAACCTGGGGATCTTTGAAAAGTCTGACAACTTACTGTATGGTAACTTGACAGTCACACAAGCTGAGTCGATGTGATCACTGATGCCAAAGCGGTTCTCTGCCTTGATGCGGAATTGGTACTCTTCTCCTGTGGTTAGTTTCATGACTTTAATCACGGTTCTTGCAACTGTTGCAGACACTTCAGCCCAGACCGCAGTATTTGTCTCTCTCTTGAGTACAATGTAATTGGTAACCTGACTTCCACCATCATACTTAGGTGGCTCCCATTTGAGAATCACGCTCTCTTCAGTTACATCACTAATAACAACAGGGCCAGTTGGGGGACCAGGCCTGTCCAGCACGATGATGTTAATGAGAGCTTTGGTGGTTCCACTTGAGTTGGCAGCAGTGATCTCATATCTTCCAGCATCAGTAGCAATGCTTTCTCTGAGATTGATGGTCAGGTTCTCAGCAGTAATTTCAGTATTAAATCTCGTGGTTGCTTTCAGGGGGACACCATCTCTGGATAAGGTCACTTTGGGCAGTGGTTTTCCAGAAATCGGAATGTCAACTTTAAGGTTTGAGCCAGCTCTCACATATACAGTGCGACTTGGGAAATTCTTCATATCAATTTCAGGTGGCTCTGAAAAATAGAGTATTGCAAATGAAGGTGAAAATGAGTTTCTAACTTATATCAATGCAAATCATTTCAAATTTTGGTTCTACAAAAAATTAGTCATACCGAGTTGCTCCTTAACAAGAACAGGAAGTAGAAGCTCTCTTGGGTCACTAAGACCAGCTTGATTTTCAGCAAATACCCGGAAGAAGTATTCAGAATTCTCCCTTAGACCAGAAACAATGTGATGGGTTGACTTTACCACTGCACATTTAACCCAGTTTTTCTGTCCTTTTTCTAGTGCTTCCACAACATAGTGTACAATTCTGCTTCCACCATCATGTTCTGGCTTCAACCAGGTCAGGGAAACACTATCTTTGGATACACTTGTTACTCCAAGTTTTTCAGGTGGGCTTGGTTTTTCTAAGAGAGTAAAACAAACGTAAAAGCGAAGATTATTACAACATAATTTTTCTAAGTGTGTTCTTGCTGCATTGTCAAAAGAAAAATTTAAATGAAGGTCATGTATTTACTTTGATTTGAGTCTTTGTATTTGACTAATTTGGCTTCTGAGCCAAGGTTTATCAAAACTTCCCCAGGCTTTGTCATTATGTGTCATAGCTTAATGTAGTGTTCAAATTCAAACTGAGTGAGAAATGACCAGATTAAATGATAAAACTTATTCCAAATATGTCTTGGGTATAAAAATGAGGATGAGATGAACAATCGTGTAAGAAACTTCATCATACAATTTCTGCACACACACTATGTATGTTCACTCAAATTTAGTTATAAACTCAATATATATTTTTACAATTTCAGCTACGGCAATTTCTACATTTAAAAGCAATCAACAAAAACTTTCTCAATTATCGATTTCATTTTGTGCTATAGTATGTGTTGTTTGGGGTGTGAATCAAAAACATTTAAAATCAAATGAGACTAATTAGAATGATTCATACTGTCCTAGGAAAATTAATATGGACATGTGGATGCTCTTTGCTCTCAAAACGTACCTGTTATTTTTACTCCTTCCTTTGTTTCAGCTGGTATGCCAACACCAAACTCATTTTCTCCAGAGACTCTAAAGTAGTAAATTGCTCCTTCTTGTAGGTTGGTAACTTTGTAGGAGAGGCGGTTGCAGTTGTTGGTCACAGAGACCCATGCTTTCTTACTGGCCTCACGTTTTTCTATATGGTAATTCTTCACTGGTGCTCCACCATCGTTTTCAGGAACATCCCAGGATAACACTGCAGACTCTTTGGTTATATCATGTACAGTAATATTGGCTGGGGGACCTGGAGAATCTAAAACTTTGACAACTAAGGTCAGTGAAGCAGCATTCAAAATATTCTGAATTGTTAACGTGTATTTTCCGGAATCATGTCTGTTGGCATTTTCAACAGTGAGTGAGGTACGAGAGTCTGTGGAATCAATGTAAGCTCTAGTGTGCAGGTCAGTGTCTGGCTTAGTCCACAAGACACTGGGTACTGGTCTTCCTCGGAAAGGCACAGTCATGGTAAATGAGGCACCAGCCTTGACAATCAAAGTTTTCTTCATTTCGCTATCAAGATCAAATACAGGTTCCTCTTCTCTCTCCTTTGCTGTCTGGGGATCGGAGCTGTCACTAGGATCACTAGTGCCGACCTTATTGACAGATCTTACTCTGAAAACATATTCGGCTCCCGTGGTCAGTCCACTTATTGTATATTCTGTGCCTCTTAAGTTCTGAATGGCAGTTTCCCAGTCAGTTTCATCAGATTTTTTGTATTCTACAGTGTATCCAGTTACTGGGGACCCACCATCAAACAAGGGCTTAACCCAGCCAATAGTTATATTTGTCTTGCCCGTGTCTACGATTTTGGGTTTGGATGGAGGAGATGGTAAGAACACTGGATCTTCTGCCCGAATTAAGGGAGAGGTTTCACTTGGAAGGCTTAGGCCAGCAGCATTTTCTGCATAAACCCGGTACTCGTATTCACATCCTTCCCGAAGTCCTGTTGATTTTACTCTCAGATCATAAACTGGTTTTTTATTTACACGCACCCATCGTAGGCTGTTTTTCTCTCGCCTTTCAATTATATATCCAGAGATTTCACTGCCTCCATCATTCTCAGGTCTTGACCAGCAAAGGGTCATGAACTCTTTGGTCACAGACGTGATTTCCAAAGATGTGGGTGGACTCGGAACTGTAAATGGATCTAGTGCCTTTACAGCCACACTCTCTAGGGACTCACCAACACCATATTTATTAACACCTGTTACTCTAAAGATGTATTCATTGCCTTTGAGTAACTTGGTTACTTTGCAGAAGGTTGTCCTTAACTCTCCTTCACATATTGTCCATGCAAGGTGGCTTGTTTCACGTTTTTCTACAATGTAATAGTCAATGTCTGCACCACCATCTTCTTGGGGTGGTCCCCAGGAAAGAGAGCATTTCTCAGAAGTGAGGCCATTTATTTCAAGTGGTCCTGCTGGTGGGCCGGGCTTGTCAAGTACCTTGCAATTAATTGCCATAGACCGAGTTCCTGCAACATTCTTCAGTGTTAGTACATACTGACCAGTGTCTCGTCTGACACAGTCTTTCACTGTTAACAAAGTATCATAGTCTGTTGAGACAATTTCTGTTCGTGCTCTTTCTTCAATTTCTACACCATCTTTGGCCCAGGAAATTACTGGCAGAGGTCGCCCTGCAATGTCTGCATTTATCTTAAGGACCTCTCCGGCTTTGACAACAATAACACCTCGGAACTTGACATCCATCATAATTCTTGGAGCTTCAACATCATCTTTAACTGTTATAGGGCCAGTGGATTCTGATGGTTCACTAACTGAGTCAGCAGCATTCTTTGCAAAAACCCGGAATTCATAACTCTGATCTTCAGTAAGTTCAGTTACTTCAAAGTATGTTTCTTGTATGTTTGTAAAATTGCACTTCAGCCACCGGCCATCTGGTAGTTCTCTACGTTCAATAATATATCCTGTGATCTTAGCTCCACCATCATAATGCGGTTTAGACCATTTAAGTGACACTGATTTTCTTGTGATATTTGTGACTTCAGGTTGTCCTGGAGGGTCACACGGATCTCTTGCAGGGACTGGTTCACAAGATTTACTGCATTTACCAATTCCAGCAATATTCTCAGCATAAACGCGATACTCATACATCAGTCCTTCGTCAAGGCCAGAGACTTTCATTTGAGTATCAGCAATGAGGAGTTTGTTTGCTTTTGACCAAAGAATGCTGCTTCTCTCTTTATACTCAAGGTGATAGCCAATTACTCGACTTCCTCCATCATTAACTGGTACTTGCCAGCTTACAATCATGGTAGATTTTGTGGCATGCACAACTCTAGGAGTGCCAGGAGGACCTGGGGGGCTGAATGGATACTCTGCAACAATGGATGAAGATTCACTGTAGGAGCTCTTTCCATAGCGGTTTTCTGCACAAACACGAAACTGATACTCACTTCCTGTTGTCAGACGAACTATTTTAATGGATGTTCTTGCAACTGCTTGTGAAACTACATGCCATGTTGTTGAAGTGGTTTCTCTCTTTTCAACGATGTAATTGCTAATTTGGCAGCCACCATCATATTCTGGAGGATTCCAAGAAATGGTTATATTGTCACAACTAACCTCATCAATATGTATGGGTCCTGGAGGTCCTGGTCTGTCAAGGACAATTACAGTAATAGGAACTGTTATGGATCCAGCACTGTTTGAAACACATAATTCATAAGTTCCACTATCTTCCCTTGAAGCTTCCTTAATAGATAGTGATGTTACAGTCTTTGATGAAGAAACATTGACTCTAGTAGTCTCTTTAAGAGTCTGACCATCTTTTTTCCAGCTCACTGTAGCTTGAGGTCTTCCTTTAAATGGAACATCAATCTTAAGTTGGTCTCTAGCTTTTACATTGTAAGTGTTGAAAGGAAGTTCAACTGAAGGCTTTATTTCAATATCCCTTGCAATTACTGGCACTCCAAGTTGTCTTGGATCACTTCTTCCTTTTTCATTAACTGCAGCTACCCTGAAGATATATTCTTCTCCTGAAGTCAGGCCAGATATAGTTGCTTCTAGAGTCTTAACTTGTGTACAAGTGCTCCACTTCTCACTCCCTTTAGTTTGCATTTCAACTACATAACCAGTAATTTTACTGCCACCATCACTTTCTGGTTTCTCCCACTTAATTGTAGCTGTGTTTCGGGTCACATCAACAAGAGTTACTCTTCCAGGTGGGAGGGGCGGTTCTGAAACTTTAACGGGTTCAGTTGTTTCAGCTGGCAAACCAATCCCATATTCATTTGAAGCCAAGACTCGGAAATAGTAAGAACACCCTTCTTGTAGATTTTCAATTTTAAAAGTGTTCTTTGTGCAATTGTTTGTAACAGTAGCATATGCCTTTCTTGTCGTTTCACGTTTTTCAACAATGTAGTTTGTAATCTTAGCTCCACCATCAATAAGTGGTGGTTCCCAAGATAATGTCACTGAGTCTTTCTTCACTTCTCTTACAGTCAAATTCACAGGGGCACTTGGTGAGTCAAGGACTCTGACATTAACAAAAGCTGTTTTGGAGCCACTATTGTTTTCTAGTGTCAGATTATACCGACCGCTGTCAAACCTGGTAACGTTATCAATTACCAACATCGTATATGAGCTGGTCACCTCAATCTGGGCTCTTTCAGTGAGAATGCCTTCTGCCTTTTCCCATTTAACCTCAGGTTCTGGTCGGCCTTTGATGGTGACAAATAAGCGCAAAGTAGTACTGGCGCGCAGAACAACCACTTTCCTGAGGTCGGCATCAAGCTCTATTTCTGGTGGCTCTAGCCTCTCTTTAGCAACAACTGAACCAGGTATAGTTGCAGGTTCACCTACCCCTTCAGAATTGATGGCACAAATACGGAAGTTATAGTCAGTGTTTTCTTTAAGTTTGGTTACTGTGAACTGCTTTCCTTGTAATCCTGTTGGTGGAGTGCAAGTTGTCCATTCATCAGCAGTGGCTTCTTTGACCTCAACAACATAGCCCTTTACAGGTGCACCACCATCATAAATGGGCTTACTCCATGCCAGAGACACAGAAGATCTGGAAGTGTCTGTCACTTTTGGGTTGCTCGGTGGGCCTGGTGGATATAAAGCATCACACGCACGATAGAAAACAGATGGCTCACTAGGTTCACCCACACCAGCTGCATTTTCAGCAGCAACTCTGAATTCATACAAATGACCTTCAGTGAGGCCAGTCACTCTGAATCGGAGATCTGATAGTGTTTTCTTGTTGCACTTGGTCCATCTAATGCCTTCCTTGTCTCGTTTTTCAAGAATGTAGCCCTCAATTTCAGCACCTCCATCATCTGCTGGGCGTGCCCATGCTACTACCATAGAATCTTTGGTGATTGCTGAGGCTTCAGGTGCTGAAGGAGGACCTGGTGGCTTATAAGGATTACAGGCTACAACAGGTTCAGATTCCAAGGGCTCTCCAGTTCCATATTTATTCACAGCCATGACACGGAAAATGTACTCATTACCAGGAAGAAGTTTAGTGACTTTGTAGTTAAGGGCCTGTACCTCAGTTGAAACCTGAGTCCAGGAGAGTCTGCTTGTCTCTCTCTTTTCAATGATGTAGTGTGAAATATTAGCACCACCATCTTGTAAGGGTGGGTTCCATGCCAGGTAACATTTTTCAGCAGTAACCCCAGAAACCTTCAGAGGTCCTTCAGGAGGCCCTGGCCTGTCAAGTACCTTTACAGTAATTGGTATAGACTTTGTACCACCAACATTGCTAAGTTTCAGTATATATTGTCCTCCATCTGTACGTATACAGTCTTTTACAACAAGGGTTGTTTTCTGAATCGTAGACTTAATTTCCATCCTAGCAGCTGTTTCTTCAAGCTCTTTTCCATCTTTCCACCAAATAATGTCAGGTATAGGTTTGCCACGGATATCAGCTTCAAGGACAAAAGTCTCTCCTGCGTGAACAATGATGACATCTTTGTATTTTGGATCCAGTGAGGCATTTGGTGCATCAATTTCATCTCTTGCAGTAATGGCACCAGTGCTTTCAGATGGTTCGCTAAAATTGCCAGCTGCATTTCTGGCAATTACTCTAAATTCATATCGTTGGTCTTCTACAAGTCCACTCACTGTAAATTCAGTTTCTAATACATTGGTAAAGCTGGCTTTCATCCAACGACCATCAGGTAGATCTTTCTTTTCTACAATATAACCTGTTATTTTGCTACCACCATCATAGGCAGGTTTCTTCCATTTCAGTGTGACACTGTTTCTTGTAATAACAATGGCTTCAGGGCGACCAGGTGGGTCACACGGATCACGTGCAACAAAGCATTCCGACACTTTGCTAGGCTTGCCAATGCCAACAATATTTTCAGCAGAAACTTTGAATTCATACTCCAGGCCTTCATCAAGCCCAGTTGTTTTGAATTTTGTGTCTTGAATTGGAGTCTTATTTAATTTAATCCATAAAATGCTGTTCTTTTCTTTCTGTTCAAGATGGTAGCCAATAACTTTGCTACCTCCATCATTAACTGGCTCGTGCCATTGCACAAGCATTTGATCTTTTGAGGCTGATGTCACAAAAGGAGTTCCAGGCGGTCCAGGCTCTTTAAATGGATATTGTACAATAACTGGTTTAGAATCCAGAGGAGCACTTTTTCCATACCTATTTTCTGCAAAAATCCTAAACTGGTACTCAGTGCCTGTTTTCAGTTTGGTTATTTTAATTGTTGTTCTTGCAACTGTTGCTGATACCATCTGCCAAGTGGTGGTAGTTGTGTCTCTCTTCTCTACAATGTAGTTGCTTATTTGGCACCCACCGGTATAGGCTGGAGGTTCCCAAGATATGACCACAAAGTCTGCACTAACTTCATCAAAACTAACTGGTCCAACTGGTGGTCCAGGCTTTTCCAAAACAATAATGCTGAGATTTTCTGTTGCTGTACCTGCGCTATTTGTTGCTGTTACGGTGTATTTTCCAAAGTCATCTTTGTTACTTTCCTTAATGTGCAAAATAGTTGAAGTAGCTGTTTCCTCAACATTCACTCTTGTTGTCTGTTTAAGAGGCTCACCATCTTTGACCCACGAAATTTTGGGTCTTGGTCGACCAATAACTGGAATTTCAATTTTAAGATCTTCTCCAGCTTGGACACTGTATGTGTTAAATGGTAACTTAAAACTCGGCTGTATAGTCAAGTCCTTGGCTATGACAGGAACACCAAGCACCCTTGGATCACTTTTTCCTTTCTCATTGAAAGCCTTGACACGGAACTGATATTCTTGTCCAGAACTCAGACCAGTAACAACTGCACTACAGACTTTGCATTCAGCCACAACACTCCATTTTTCAGTACCTTTGGGCTGCATTTCAACAACATACCCCAAGACTCTGCTACCGCCATCATGTTCAGGTTTCTCCCACATGAGTGACACGCTAGTCTGGGACACATCAGTGAGTGTAACCTTTCCTGGTGGGGAAGGCGGTTCAGCAGCTTTCACAGCATCAACAGTTTCCACGGGAATACCAACTCCAAATTCATTTTCAGCCATAACTCTAAAGTAATAAATGGCTCCTTCTGTAAGATTCTCAACTTTAAAGCTTGTTTTGCTGCATTTATTACTCACATTAGCATATGCTTTTCTGGTTGACTCCCGCTTGTCAATGACATAATTCTTGACCTTTGCGCCCCCATCAATAATGGGTGGTTCCCATACCAGAAGGACAGAATCTTTTTTCACTTCTTTGACTGTCAAATTCTGTGGTGGTCCTGGGGTGTCCAGAACTTTCACAGTTACAAAAGCAGATTTAGATCCACTGCTATTTTCCAGCTTGAGAATATATTTTCCAGCATCATTTCTGTCACAGTTATCTATTGATAGTTGGGTGTAGTTAACTCCCTTTTCAATTTGGACCTTATCTGTGAATTCACCTTCCTCTCGAGACCAAGTGATCTCAGGTGTTGGACGACCTTTGAATGGAATGTGAATTCTGGCAGATCCACCAGCTCTTACAACGATTCCTTTCCTTAATTCAGAGTCAAGGTCAAGTTCAGGTGCTTCAAGTTTATCTTCTGGTTTCACAGTACCAGGAACTGATGTGGCCTCACCCAAACCAACCTTATTGAGGGCATACACTCGTATTTTATACTCTTGGTGTTCAGTGAGTTTTGAAATTTCAAATCGAGTGACTCTCAGGCCAGTCTGTGGAGTAACTATTTGCCATTCTTCTTCATCTGCTTTACAGATTTCTACTACATATCCCAGGATCTCACTGCCACCATCATAGATGGGTTTACCCCAGGCAAGTGTAATTGAATTTTTAGTGGTGTCTACAATATGTGCATTGGTGGGTGGGCCAGGTTTGAACACAGGATCACAAGCCTTATAATAAACTGTAGCTGGACTTGGTTCTCCAACTCCAGCAGCATTTTCTGCAGAGACTCTGAATTCATACTCATGGTCTTCGGTTAATCCTGTTACTCTTAGACGCAAATCTGTAATGCGGCGTTTATTACATTTTATCCACCTAATGCCACTTCTGTCTCTTTTCTCTACAATGTAACCAATAATCTCACTTCCACCATCACTATCTGGACGGTTCCAACAGACAGTCATGGAGTCCTTGGCAATGTTTGTGACCTCTAAGTTTTTCGGTGGTCCAGGAAGCACAAAGGGATTTTTCATTAGTACTGGTGCAGATTCCAAAGGCTCTCCAACACCGTATTTATTGACAGCCATTATACGGAAAACATATTCATTCCCTTCTAAGAGTTTGGTAACTTTCAGAGAATTGGTCACAACTTCTGAAGCAACAACAGTCCAGGCAAGTCGACTCGTTTCTCTCTTTTCAACAATGTAGTGAGAAATGTCACTGCCACCATCTTGAAGTGGTGGAGACCATGTCAAACTGCATTTTTCAGAAGTGACTCCTGTAACCTGGACTGGCCCTTCTGGAGGTCCTGGTCTGTCTAGTACTTTCACATTTACTGGGAATGACTTAGAACCTGCAACATTGGAAGCTCTTAAAATATACTGTCCACCATCAATTCTAATGGCATCCTTTACAATAAGTAAAGCCTTGAAATCTGTGTTCTTTATTTCATACCTAGCAGATTCTTCAATTTCCTTATCTCCTCTTAACCACTCAATGGTAGGTAAGGGCTTTCCATAGACATCAGCCTCAAGCCTGAATGTTTCTCCAGCATTTACCACAATTGTGTCTCTGAATTTTGGATCCATGGAAATTCTTGGAAGTTCAACCTCGTCCTTGGCAGTTATTGGTCCAGTACTGTCAGATGGTTTACTTATTGTACCAGCTGCATTCTTTGCAATGACTCTGAATTCATATCTTTGATCTTCAGTAAGACCTGACACAGTAAACTGAGTTTCAATGACATTTGTGAAGCTGGCTTTCATCCAACGACCTTCAGGCAAATCACGTTTCTCTACAATGTAACCCGTGATCATACTTCCGCCATCATATGTGGGTTTGGTCCATTGTAAAGTTATTTCATTTCTTTTAACCATTATTGCTTCTGGGGTTCCTGGTGGATCACAGGGATCTCTGGCTACATAGCATTCAGAATTCTTGCTTGCTTTGCCTACACCGACAATATTTTCAGCATAAACTCTGAATTCATATTCAATGCCTTCTTCAAGATTGACTGCTTTAAACTGGGTGTCATGAATAATAGTTTTGTTGACTTTTGTCCACAAAATACTGTTTCTTTCCTTTTTCTCAAGGTGGTAACCTATGACTGGGCTTCCACCATTATTGATTGGTTCATGCCACTGTACGACCATGGAGTCTTTGGATATAGCTGTGACAAATGGTGTGCCTGGAGGACCTGGTTCTTTGTAGGGATATTGAGCTATAATTGGATCAGACTCCAGGGCAAAGCTTTGCCCATATCTATTTTCAGCGAATATTCTGAATTGGTATTCTGTACCAGTTTTCAGTTTGGTCACTTTGAGCGTCGTTCTGGCAACAGTGGCAGAAACAATGTCCCATACTGTGGTGGTTGTATCTCGCTTTTGAACAATGTAGTTGGTGATCTGGCAACCCCCTGTATATAATGGAGGGTTCCAAGATAATGTAATACTTTCTGCACTGACTTCATCAAATTTAACAGGTCCTTTTGGAGGGTCAGGTTTATCTAGAGTTACAATTTCAATGGATGCTGTTTTTTGACCAACAACATTAGCAACTGTGATTCCATAAAGTCCACCATCATCCTTATGAGTTTCTTTAATGCTGAGTATGGTGAGGTCAAGCAAATCAGTAACATTGATTCTTGTAGTCTGCTTCAGTGGAAGACCATCTTTAGTCCAACTAATGGTTGGTTTAGGACGTCCAGAAACTGGCACTTCTATTTTCAAATCTTGGCCAACCTGTACACTATAAATATTAAATGCAGGTCTTACATCTGGCTCAATGACCAGATCTTTGGCAACTACTGGAACTGCAAGGGACCTAGGATCACTTCTCCCCTTTTCATTTACAGCCACAACTCTAAAAAGATATTCTTCTCCCTGAGTTAGGTTGGTAATTACTGCTTCCAGGGACTTGACTCGAGCACACTCTGACCATTTCTCGCTGTGTTTAGCTTGCATTTCCACAATATACTGAATGATTTTACTGCCACCATCATGTTCAGGTTTTGTCCAACTCAAGGAGACACTGTTTCTGGTGACATCATCCACAGTTATTTTTCCTGGAGGTTGTGGGACTTCTGCAACCTTAATTGGGTCCGCAGTGTGGGCAGGAAGGCCGATACCATACTCATTCTCAGCTGTGACTCTAAAATAATAACTGCAACCTTCTTGGAGTTGATCAATTTTCCAAGAATTCTTATGGCAATTTGTTACAACTGCGGCATATGATTTTCTTGTGGCTTCACGTTTCTCAACAATATAATTTTTTATTTTGGATCCCCCATCCAACAAAGGTGGTTCCCATGTAATTGATACTGAATCTTTAGTGATTTCTGTGACTTTCAGGTTAACAGGTGGACTTGGTGTGTCCAGGACTCTCACACTGACAAAGGCAGACTTTGTTCCACTGGTGTTTTCTAACGTGAGAGTGTATTTTCCACTATCATATCGGTTGACATTGTCAAGGACAAGAGAGGTGAAACTGCTAGTGACATCAATTATAGCTGCATCTCGAATTTCACCATCCATCTTTCCCCACTTAACTTCTGGTGTAGGACGACCTCTAATAGGAACAAATAGCCTTAAGGAGCCACCTGCCCTTATATTTATAATTTTCCTTAGTTCTAGGTCAAGATCAATGTCTGGTGCTTCCAGTTTTTCTTCAACTAGAACAGGGCCAGGGACATCGGCATGTTCTCCAACTCCAGCTTTATTAATAGCACATATACGGAAGTTGTATTCATGCTTTTCCAACAGCTTCTCTACTTCTATATTTGTTTTATTGATTCCAGTTGGTGGAGTGCACATCGTCCATTCACCCACACTCACATCACATTTTTCAACAATGTATCCTTGGATTTCACAGCCACCATCATATATTGGTTTGCTCCAAGAAAGGAAGACAGATGATCTGGTAATATCTATGACTTTGGGATTGTTTGGAGGTCCTGGTTTATAAATAGGATCACAAGCCTTTTGGTAAGCAGAAGGTGGACTTGGTTCACTAAGTCCAGCAGCATTCTCAGCTGAGACCCTGAATTCATAATTGTGATTTTCTATGAGTCCAGTTACTCTCAAGCGCAATTCCCCAATCAGACGTTTGTGGCATCTTGTCCATCTAATGCCCTCTTTATCCCGTTTTTCAAGAACATATCCAAGAATTTCACTGCCACCATCAGATGCTGGTCTTTCCCATACAACAATCATCGAGTCCTTGGTTACTGTTGTGATTTCTGGAGCCTTTGGTGCATCTGGCACTACAAATGGATTCTTGGCAATTACTGGCTCAGATTCAAGGGGTTCACCAACACCATATTTGTTTGCAGCCATTATACGGAAAACATATTCATTGCCTTCGAGAAGCTTAGTAACCTTGCAGCTGAGAGTTTGCACATTGGCATCAACCACAGTCCAAACTAAGCGGCTGGTTTCTCTCCTTTCCACAATGTAATTTATGATATCACTCCCACCATCCTGTAGTGGGGGTCTCCAAGCTAGTGTGCATTTTTCTGCTGTAACTCCTGATATAACAACAGGTCCTTCAGGTGGCCCTGGTCTATCAAGAACTTTGACATTTACAGTAACTGATCTCTCTCCTGCAACGTTTTTGGCCTTCAGTATGTAATTTCCACTGTCGATGCGTCCTGCTTCCTTTAAACTGAGACTGGTGGCAAAGTCAGTGCTCTTTATTTCTAATCGAGCTGTATTTGAAAGCTCCTGATCACCTTTTATCCACTGGATGGTTGGTATTGGTTTGCCATAAACATCTGCGTCAATTTTGAATGACTCACCAGCATGAACCACAATTGTGTCTTTGTATTTTGGATCCACAGATATTCTTGGTGGATCTACTTCATCTCTTGCTGTTATTGCTCCTGTGCTTTCTGAAGGCTCACTAAACACTCCTGCAGCATTTCGAGCTATAACCCGGAACTCATATCTATGATCTTCAACTAGGCCAGTTACTTCAAATTGGGTGTCAATGACATTTGTAAAACTGGCTTTCATCCAACGGCCTTCAGGCAATTCCTTCTTTTCAACGATATAACCAGTGATCTTGCTTCCACCATCATAAGTGGGTTTCTTCCACTGAAGAGTTACAGAATTCCGTGTGACAATGATTGCCTCAGGCCGCCCTGGTGGATCACATGGGTCACGAGCTACATAGCCTTCTGACACTTTACTTGGCTTGCCGATGCCCACGATATTCTCTGCAGAGACTCTAAACTCATATTCAATGCCTTCGTCAAGGCCAGTTGTTTTAAATTTGGTTTGAGGAATAGGTGTTTTATTCAGCTTCACCCAGAGGATACCATTTCTTTCCTTGCGTTCTAGATGATAGCCAAGGATTTTGCTACCTCCATCGCTGACTGGCTCATTCCACTGTACTTCCATGCTATCCTTGGAGGTGAGTGTTACAAATGGTGTGCCAGGAGGACCAGGAACTTTGAATGGATACTGGGCTACAACAGGTTCTGAATTAAGGTATGTACTTTTCCCATATCTGTTTTCAGCTGCAATCCTAAACTGATATTCACATCCAGTCTTTAATCTGCAAGCCTTTACTGTAGTCCTTGCAACAGTAGCTGATACAATTTGCCAGGTAGTTGTGGAAGTGTCCCGTTTTTCTACAATGTAATTATTGATAGAACTCCCACCATCATACTTAGGTGGGCCCCAGGAAAGAGTGATACTATCAGCTGTCACTTCATCCATTTTAACTGGTCCAGTTGGAGGCCCTGGTTTGTCAAGAACAATAACATTAAGGATTTCCGTAGCTTCACCAGCAGAGTTAGTCAGCTTAACTATGTAATTTCCAACATCTTCTCGGCAGGCTTCCTTTATTGTCAGTAGTGAGTTATTTTCTGTGCTCTCTGCATTTACTCTAGTTGTCTGCTTCAGTGGTACGTCATCTTTATGCCAGGTTACAGCTGGCGTAGGGCGTCCAACGAATGGGACATCAACTTTTAGGTCTTCACCTGCCAGAACAGTGAAAGTGTTGAACAGGAGTTTGAAGGCGGGTGGAATGACAAGGTCTTTGGCAATCACTGGCACACTCAGTTGTCTAGGATCACTGATGCCCTTCTCGTTCTGAGCTGAAACACGGAAGGAGTATTCTTCACCCTGAATTAATCCAGTTATCGTGGCTTCGGTGACTTTGACTGTGGCACATGTGGCCCATTTGTCACTGCCTTTGCTTTGCATCTCAACAATGTAGCCTAGAATTCGGCTGCCTCCATCATGCTCTGGCTTCTCCCAAGTAAGTGACACACTATTTCTTGTGACATCCACCAAAGTTATTTTTCCTGGAGGAAGAGGTCGTTCTGATGCTTTCACAGATTCTGCAGTTTCAGCAGGCAGCCCAATGCCATACTCATTTTCAGCGAGAACCCTGAAATAGTAACTACAGCCTTCTTGAAGCTGGTCTACCTTCCAGGAAGTCTTGTGGCAATTTGTTGCAACAGTTGAATATGCTTTTCTTGTTGATTCCCGCTTTTCAACAATATAGTTCTTTATCTTCGAGCCTCCATCAAGGAGAGGAGGCTCCCATGTCAGCGTGACGGATGTCTTAGTGACCTCCTTCACCTTCAGATCCTGTGGAGGGCCTGGTGTATCCAGTACTCGAACATTGACAAAGGCAGACTTGCTGCCTGAGCTGTTTTCTACAGTCAGTATGTACTTGCCACTGTCAAATCTGTTTACATTTCCAACAATAAGTAGGGTGTAAGAGCTTGTGGATTCAATGCTAGCTTTATCTAAAGATTCTCCATGTTCCCGAGTCCACTTCACCTCTGGTGCAGGCCTTCCTTTGATTGGAACAAAAAGTCTCAGGGTACAACAAGCTCTTATAGTCACAACTTTGCGCAGGTCTGCATCCAGTTCGATCTCTGGAGGCAGCATCCTTTCTTCAGCCTTTGGAGTTCCAGGAACAAGTGCAGGTTCCCCAATCCCTTCAGAATTCATGGCATAGATGCGGATTTTATACTCTTGATTCTCTATGAGATTGGTGATGGTGTAAGAAGTTGCCTTGAGTCCAGCTATTGGAGTGACAATCTGCCATTCATCTTCCTCTGGCAGGGCAATCTCAACCATATAACCAGTGATTTCTGAACCACCATCATAGATAGGTTTATTCCAAGCAATTGAAATGGATGATCTGCTTGTATCCAGAACGCGTGGGTTACCTGGTGGGCCAGGTCTGAAGACAGCATCACAAGCTTTATAAAATGGACTGGTAGAACTTGGTGCACTAATTCCAGCAGCATTTTCAGCCATAATCCTGAACTCATATTCATGTCCTTCTGTCAGTCCAGACACTTTATATCTTAAATCTGTAAGTGTTCTTTTGTTGCATTTCACCCAGCGTTGCCCGGCTTTATCACGCCGTTCCACAATATAGTTAATGATTTCACTCCCACCATCAGATTCGGGATGTCCCCAGCAGACAACCATTGAATCCTTAGTAATAGCTGTAACTTCGGGATTTTTCGGTGGATCAGGGGGTCTATAAGGATCTACTGCAAGCACGGGTTCTGATTCCAGTGGCTCTCCAACTCCATATTTATTTACAGCCATGACACGGAATATATATTCATTACCTTTCAAAAGTTTAGTGACCTTTAGTTTTGTTACTTGGACTTCTGAGGCTACATTTGTCCATGCCAATCTGCTGGTTTCACGTTTCTGAACTACATAATGATCAATTTTGGCACCCCCATCATCCCGTGGAGGCAACCAGGACAATACACATTTTTCTGATGTCACCTCAGATATAGCTAACGGTCCTTCAGGTGGGCCTGGTCTATCAAGAACTTTGACATTGAAAATATGTTTAGCAAAACCACCAGGATTAGTTGCTGTAAGGACATATGCACCACTATCCCTTCTTGATGAATCCTTGTTTATCAGATTAGTAGAGAAATCTGCAATTTTTATTTCTAATTTTCCTGTGCCTTCAAGCTCTTTTCCATCTTTTGTCCATTCCATTGTTGGAGGTGGGCGGCCTGACACATCAGCTTCCAGCTTGAATGTTTCACCTGCTTTTAATATGACTGTGTCTTTAAATTTAACATCCACCATTATCCTCGGTGCTTCAATGTCATCCCTGCATGTGATAGCATCTGATGGCTCAGATGGTGGACTAACAGCTCCAGCAGCATTTTTGGCAATCACACGGAATTCATACGCAGCATTTTCTGTTAGGCCGCTGACTGTAAACTCGTTCTCCAAAATGTTGCTGAAGTTGGCTTTCAGCCATCGTCCATTAGGAAGGTCTCTCTTTTCAACTATATAACTAGTAATTTTGAAGCCTCCAGTGTATTCAGGCTTAGCCCATTTAAGTGTCACTGTGTGTCTAGTAATATTGAGAGGAACTGGTTTCCCAGGTGGGTCAATGGGATCCAGAGCAAGCACAGGTTCAGATGGCTTGCTCGGCTTGCTCTTGCCTGCCATGTTTTCTGCAATCACTCGGAACTCATAAGCAATACCATCCGTAAGTCCACTTGATTTGAAAATGTTGCCTGGTACTAATGCTTTGCTCACAGTCTGCCAGAGAATACCATTTCGTTCTTTTCTCTCGATGTGATATCCCAAAATGGGACTTCCACCATCAGAAAGAGGCTCGTGCCAGCTAATAGTCATTGAGTCCTTGGTAACTGCAGTTACCTGAGGGGTACCAGGAGGCCCAGGAACTTTAAATGGATAGTTGGCAACCACAGGTGCTGAGGTGATGCCTGGTCCGACTCCATATCTATTTTGAGCTTTTACCCGGAACTGATACTCCACTCCAGTAATAAGGTGAGTGGCTTTATAGGTAGTGCGTATGACGGTGGTCGCTAACTCCACCCATGTCGTGCTGTCAGTCTGTCGCATTTCTACTACATAGTTGCTTATTGGTACACCTCCATCATTTTCGGGGGGATCCCAAGAGAAGGTTGCAAAATCAGATGAAACTTCATCAAATTTGATTGGTCCAGTAGGTGGTCCTGGGATATCATGGACTTGAATGGTGATGACATCACCAACCTCTCCTACAATGTTCCTTGCTGTTAATGGATAGGGCCCACTGTCACTTCTTATGCATTCATTGATATTTAAGATGGTTGAAGTTGCTGTATTTTCAAAATTAACTCTCTGTGTCTGCTTAAGAATTTGGTCTCCTTTTTTCCAGGTAACTGTTGGCCTTGGTCGACCAACCACTGGAATTTCAACTTTGATGTTGTCACCAGCTTTGGCAATTACTAATTTCTGATAAATGCCACGGAGATCCAATTCTGGAAGCATCGTCTGCTCCTTGACAATGACAGGTCTGCTTTCTCTTGGGGCACTTCTCCCTGCACTGTTCACTGCCATTACTTGGAAGGTGTATTCTTCCCCTTCAGTCAAATTCTTCACTACACATTCCAGCCCCTTCACAGTCGTGATGTGGGTCCACTGGTCAGAGCCTTTTCTTTGGGCTTCAATCACATAACCAGTGATCTTACTGCCACCATCGTGTTTTGGTTTAGGCCATGCCAGGCTGACTGTGCTCTTAGTTATGTCCATAATGTTGAGACTGTCTGGGGGTGATGGTGCTTCAGAGGCTTTTACAGGTTCTGTTGTTTCTGCCGGCTCACCAATTCCGTATTCATTTTCTGCCATCACTCTGAAGAAGTAGTCACATCCTTCAGACAAGCCAGTAACTTTATACGTGCATTTATGGCACTTAGTGGTGGCTGTGGAGTAGGATTTCCGTGTTGCTTCTCGTTTCTCCACAATATAGTTTGTTATACGTGAGCCCCCATCTATCAGAGGGAGGTCCCAGTGCAAGGTGACACTGTCCTTTGTGATGTCAGTAGGCCTCAGGTTAAGGACAGGTCCTGGGGTATCCAAAACTCTGACATTAACGAAGCCACTTTTCTTCCCAGCTGGGTTTTCAATGGTCATCACAAATTTACCTGTGTCATATCGATTACATTCTGGGATAATAAGAAGAGTAAATGATTCTGTGTTTTCAATGTTAGCTCGGTTTTTAAGATTGATATCATCTTTGGTCCATGTCACTTCAGGAGCAGGACGACCTTTAATTGGCACAAATATTCTAATACTGAGCCCTGCTCTAACAACAAGTGTTCTTCGAAGCTCAGCATCTAGCTCAAAATCAGGAGCCATTTCCCGTTCTACGATTTCAACATCTGGAATCACTGCTGGCTCCCCGACACCTGCATCGTTGATGGCTCTGATTCTAAAATTGTATTTTTCTTTAGTCTGAAGATCAGGGACAACAAACTGAGTGATTCTGAGGCCAGTTCCTGTTGTATCTTTTACCCAGGCTTCATCTCCTACTTGTTGATGCTCTACAATATAGCCAGTAATTTCAAGGCCACCATCATAATGAGGCTTTCCCCATGCTAAAGAAGCAGATTTCTTGGTAGTATCAGTGACACGTGCATTTGAAGGTGGTCCTGGGGGATCTGAAAAAAACAAAGACACAAAAATTTATATTAAGATATGTAAAATATTGGCACTCTTAAATAATGTGTGTCGTAAAAGATAAATACTAACATGCTACGTCTTTCATTAAAACAGGATTTGAAGCATCACTAGGTGGGCCAATTCCTGCTCTGTTTTCTGCACTGACACGGAATTCGTAGGTGTTTCCTTCTTGCAGTCCTGTTACTTTGCATCTGAGATCAGAAACTGGCATCTTTGTTGCTCTCACCCATCGCAAGCCTTTCTTTTCTTTCCTTTCTACATGATAGCCTGTGATCTCACTGCCACCATCATCAGTCGGTCTTTTCCAATTGACAGTGGCAGTGTTTTTAGTGACATTTGATACTTCTGGTTTTCCAGGAGGACCAGGGGGACCTGAAAAGGAAGAAAATTCATGAGAAACCCATGGTTTCCTATATTCTGCTGTAAATATTAACATATCAATTCCCTTATATGCTCTACGCACCAAATCTGTCCACCATTTTGACGGGTTCGGACTGTACTGGTTCTCCTTTGCCATACTGGTTCACAGCTGAGACACGGAAGAGGTACTCATTTCCTTGGATAAGTTTGGTCACCACATGCCTGCAAGACTGAATATCTTCAGCAACCACTGTCCACAAAAGTCGGCTGGTTTCTCTCTTCTCAAGAACATAGGACTTAATTGGTGAGCCACCATCTTCCAAGGGAGGTGTCCATGTAAGAGTTGCTTTTTCAGCAGAAACATTACTTATTTCAATGGGACCTGGGGGACCAGGTACATCGAGGACTGTTACCTTCACATGTTCCTCCTTCGTGCCAAAAGAATTGGTAGCAGTGATGGTGTATTCACCAGCTTCTTTTCTAGTGGCATACTTAATAGTAAGCATGGAAGATGTTGGGGTTGAAGTTATCTGAATGATATCTGATGGTCTAATGTCTTTTCCTGCCCTGGACCAGTTTGACTTTGGAAGGGGCTTTCCAAGAATGCTAATGGCACTCAAAACAATGGTATCTCCTGCTTTAACTGTTAGCCCATCTTTTATTGTGGGATCAAGCACAATGGTTGGTGCCTCTGCAAAGAAAGAAAATACATTTTGATCAGAAAAAGGAGGTTTAATCTACTATTTTCTATGTGCATTAAAAGCAAAATAGACCTACCATATTCATCCTTGCAAATAATGGTTCCTGTGCTTTCTGATGGAGCACTGATAGCACCTGCTGTATTCTTTGCTCTAATTCTAAATTCATATTTTCCACCCTCAACAAGGTCAGTTACAGTAAAGGCACAATCTGGGACATTAACATGGTTGGCTTTCATCCAAGATTTAGAGGGTAGCTCCCGCTTCTCTACTATATATCCAGTCAACTTATGACCACCATCATATTTGGGTTCAGTCCAAATGAGAGTCACTGAATTCCTTGTTACATTAATGACCTCAGGTTTACCAGGAGGATCTAAAACAAAACAACAAAAGCCAGTCAAGCAAATACCAGTGCTTTCTTAATGCAGAAAATGCACCTGGATTTTCCTTTATATAATGACTTACCAATTGGATCGAGGGCCACAACAGGCTCTGATGGTAGGCTCGGCCTCCCTACTCCAGCTAAGTTGATTGCCATGACTCGGAATTCATACTCAAGACCTTCCGTTAATCCTGTCACTTTGAAGTCTTTCATCCTAATAGGAGTCTTGTTAGCTCTCTTCCACAAAAGACTGTTTCTTTCCTTAAATTCAATATGATACCCTACAAAAGACCCGTCAATTCAGATAGGAAGTGCAAATGTAGCCAGCTTTTAAAAGACATGTGCCTTTGCCCAAACAACTTACATGGACATATGGAACAAATAATCATATTTGCTAGCATCTACACTTTTATTACCTAAGCATAGGACCATTTTTTTTTCTCTTGGAATACGCATATTTGTTTCACCTTCTGTTGAAAAATGTTAACTTATGAAAATAGGTATTATCACTAATAAAGCCTTTCCTTGTTAAATTTTCATTGAAATGAAGCATTAGCTTAATTAATACTTAATGTACAGAGTGCATAATGTACCGAAAGGAAAATACATTATTGTCTGTAGTGTTGTGCTATAAATAAGGAGCATACATTTAACTTGTTTTCAGGGAGGAAGATCTGGAAGAAACATTAATGCAAAAGCTGTTGGGTGAGAACAAACTAAATACCTGTAATTGGAGAGCCACCAGTTTTCTTGGGGTCAGTCCAAGTGAGAGATACTGAATCATGCCTGACATCCACAATATTGGGAGGTGGGGGAGCATCAGGCACATCTAGGAAAAAGTAGATAATGAAAGATTTATAATAAGAACTTCCTCAAAACCATATTTTGCTTTGTTTCCTGACTTTGACACACTTACCAAATGGATGTTTAGCAACAACTGGCTCTGATTTCAGGCCCTCTCCTACACCATATTTATTTTCGGCACTGACCCTGAAGGTGTATTCCATACCCTCATGGAGTCTGGTTACTCTAAAGCTGGTTTTCTGGACAGCTGAAGCACATGTTATCCACTTGTTGTTTACAGAGTCTCTCTTCTCTAGGATATAGTTGGTGATTTCAGAACCTCCATCATCCTTCGGAGGACCCCACTTCAAGGTCATGGCTTCTGCTGTGACCTCATCGAATTTGATTGGTCCCGTGGGAATGCCAGGCTTGCCAACGACTTTTATAGAGAGAGTTCCTTCTTTGGTGCCAGCAACGTTCTTCAAAGTGATTGTGTATTTTCCAGCATCCGATTTTTGGCAATCATGTACTACAAGAGTTGTGTTAACTGCAGATGATTCAACACTGACTCTTGTGTCAGTTGCCAGAGGGTCTTCCCCTTTCTTCCAGGATACTGATGGAGCTGGCTTGCCTTTTATGGGGATCTTGAGACGGAAGTTACTGTTTTCTTTCGCCAAGTAACACAAATCAGGTATGTCCTTTAAGTCAAGGTCGGGAGCCACTGTAAAACAGCAGGGATAAATGAGTTATTTTTAAGACAAGGCAATTAACTTTTTCAGATCATTATAGTTTTAAAAGGAATTTTACATTAGCCAGTGAGTAGGGCTCCAGAGTACACTTTTGATGACAATAAAGGCAAAATGAAAATGCACGGTTAAAGGCTTACCAATATCATCCCTTGCCACAGCAGTGATTTCACTTGGGGTTCCTTCTCCATTTTCATTCTCAGCACTCACTCTGAAGGTATATTCCTTCCCTTCAGTCAAATCTTTTGCAGAGTACTGTAAGCTTAATGATTTCATAACTCGCTGCCATTTATTGTCTTCTGTCAGGAAATCAACTACATATCCAGTGATTCGACTTCCCCCATCACTGCGAGGCTTTTTCCAGCCTATGTTACAAGATGACTTAGTTACAGATATCACTTTCAGGTCCACGACTGGTCCAGGGGTTTCTAAAGCAAGGAAGAAATGATAAGTCCAAGCCCGAGATAACCAAGGTAAGATGTCACTCAAAACGATGAGGCGGTAGCTTATTTGCTTACCAGAAGCTTTGACGGCATCACGTGTTTCCCCAGGATCACCAATGCCATACTCATTTTCAGCAAACACCCTGAAGAAGTAGGATTTTCCCTCCTCCAGGTTAGGTACTCTGAAGCTGGTTTTTGAGCACTCAGTTGTCACGGTAGACCAGGATTTCCTCTCTGCATCACGTTTTTCTACCACATAGTTTATGACGGGGCTTCCACCATCAATAATGGGAGGATCCCAGGTAACATAAGCAGAATCTTTGGATATTTCCTTAACAGTCACATTGACGGGTGGCCCAGGGGTATCTGGATAAAAAGCGGGTAAGTAAGAAATGAGTATGTAAAAAATACATGGACTACATTTTTAACATTTATGATTGTTTTTCAAATAGACTTACCAAGGACTTTCACGACAATAGTATATTCCTTTTTACCACAGCTGTTCTCCAGAGTTAAGATATATTTTCCTGCATCATATTTGTTCACATTTTCACAACGCAAGAAAGTGTCAAAGTCAGTTGACTTTATGTCCAGTCCAATCCTTTCTCTTAGATTGACATTTGGTTTAGACCAAGTTATCTTTGGAGGTGGACGTCCTTTTACTGGTACATACAGTCTCATTGTAACTCCAGCACGTAATATGAGTGTTTTCCTCAGATCAGCATCAAGTTCTCCCTCAGGTGGAACTGTTTAATTTTGGAGTGAAGAAAGTTAAAGTAATACTTTAATGGTCAAATGTATTTCCAAGGACTAGCCTTAACACTCCTAAAGTATGTTTTTTTCTATAATTGATTTCTTGTTTAAAAAATGCTTACTATAATCGTCAAAACTGTTTGTCAATTATATCAATACTCTGTAGCAAATTATTGATTTTCCTATTTTCCAATATCCTACAGGCTAAACCAATCTTTCCTTTAAGTATAGTACTAAGTAATTCAAAATAAAGACAGAAATGGTTATGGAGAATAAATGTATAGAAGAAATGGTGAGAAGGGAACTTGAGATGAAAAGTCTACCAACTACATAGTTATGGAGAGGGGTGGATTAGAAGAGAAAATAAAAACCATAACAAGGATAAATAACTCACTACCTAGCTTGTAATAATCTCTCTATTCTCAGAAAAATTCCTATATTCCTGATTCTTCTGAAGACATGAAATGAATGTGTATGTATGCAAAGCTTTTCAAAACCACAAATCACCTTGCATTCTATTTGGCCTGTTATATAATACCATAAAGTGCCAACCCAGCTCTCTTCAAATGTACTCCTAGATTGATCAACTCTAAAGCTTATAAATAAACAAATCTACATAAGGGAGTTCTGTACTCCCTCTTATGAGCATGACTGATGAGAAAAGCTCTATTTTTTCTCCTGGTAATACTTACTTAAGATATCCTTGGGATAGTGTTTGTCCGGCACATCACTGGGGTCACTGTATCCAATCTTATTAACGGCATACACGCGGAACTGATATTGTGTGTCTTCCATCAGGCCGGTAACCTCAAAGCGGGTCTTCTGTAGCTTCTGAGGTAAATTGCACCTCACCCAGTTATCAGAGTCAGCTCTTTTTACTTCGACAAGGTAACCAATGATAGGGCTCCCACCGTCATAGGCTGGTTTGCCCCAAGACAGACTCACGGAGCTACGGGTTGTATCATAGACTTTAGGAAAAGCTGGTGGACCAGGAGGATCTGAGGATAAAAGACAATAATAACATTTCATTAAAACCTCACTCCTGGCTGTTCATTGCTGATTATAGCACAGGATGTGAAAATGTGCGTGAAAACGTACACTGAGGGTCCTGGGCATAAGCCGCTTTGGATGCATCACTGGGTTTGCCTGGGCCAGCCTTATTTATAGCTGTCACTCGGAACTCATACTCAGTGCCTTCCTGGAGACCGGTTGCTTTTATTGTTCTTTCTATAACGGGTTTTCTGTTGACCTTCATCCAGTTAACTGCCTGGGTCTCCCGCTTTTCCAGCAAGTAGCCAGTGATGGGTGAGCCGCCATCATCTGCTGGTGGTTTCCAGCTCACTGTCATGTGCTCTCTGGTTATGTTGCTAATAACAGGAGGATCGCAGCGTCCGGGTGGGTCTGCAGAGATTGATTGGAAGGTTAATATCGCTGTTTAGAAGGTAAGATTTAGAAAGGAAAATGAAAACCCCAGGAAAGTGTTCTTACTGTAAGGGTTTTTAGCAATTACTGGTTCAGTTAAGATTGGGTCGCCCACTCCGTATTTATTTTCAGCACAAATTCGGAACTGATACTCATGGCCCTCTATAAGTTTCTCCACACTGCAGCTGGTGATGGGCACAGTAGCAGAGACTTGCGCCCAGTTGGGTCTGCTCGTTTCACGTTTGTCAACAATATAGTTGGTGATTTCTGAGCCTCCGTCTTCAAGAGGAGGTTCCCAAGAAAGCATTGCACGGTCTGAATATACTTTGTTGATTTTAACAGATGCTGGAGGACCTGGTTTATCTAAAAGAATAAGAAAGAAAATTGAAGTCTTTCACTAACACTTGTGAAAAGGGAAATGAGTAGTGTAGGTCTGGAGACCTGGGATGCAGTTCTTCTACTGTCACTAACTTCCTGTATGACACAGAAAGTCACTTAATTTTCCGGAATCTTAATTTCCTCATCTGTAAAACGATGTAACTGGAATATACAATCTCTTATGCTCTTTTCTGTTTGAAAACACTGTTGTTTTATGATGAGAATAATTCTGTGATTATAAAAGATACATCAGGATGTGTATCTTTTCTCACATATTATTTTGCAAATTCTATTACATCACATGAACTAAAAGTAAAACACAACATTCTAATTAAGCCATTTAGTTACCTAACACTTTCAGCTTAATGGTGGCTGATTTGGAGCCACTTGAATTTTCGGCAGTAATGGTATAGTCCCCTGAGTCCTTTCGGTTCACGCTGAACAGCTCCAGGGTGCAGAGGTTCCGCTGCATGGCCATCTTTATGCCTTCTGCTGCCTTCAGTGGTGTGGCATCCTTCTTCCAGGACACTGTTGGCATTGGTTTACCAAAGACAGTAGCATCCAGGCAAACATTAGTTCCAGCTTTCACAGTGAGCAAAGATTTCATAGCCACGCTCAGGTCTATCCTTGGAGGAACTGAAAAGAATAAGATAAAAGGATTTAATAATATGCAAACCTTTATCACATAATTCTTATTGACAAAGTGGGCAACTCATATGCTCTGTGTCTTTCAAGATGGGATTTTTAAAAGTAACATATTCATAACAAAATAAAAACAGGTTTAATGTAGAAATCTGATAATGTTGAAAATATGAAAGTAGTAAAGATTACCCAGAATTCCTTTAACATCCTTCAATTTTCACTGTTATCATTTGGTGTATTTCTTGTCATCTTCCTGTGTATGCATATAGTCGAAACTATGTGGTTCTTACAGTTTTGTATCCTGCTTTTTAGTTTAACAAGTTATAAAAATTTTCTATAATTATAATTTTTAGTGTCCTGATACAAAGTGCCTATCATTTTACTTGTCCTTTTGTTCATAGAAGTTTCCATACTATTAGGAGTGCTGTCCACCTTTGCCTATAATACTCAACAGAATCTTACCATTTTCTGCAAGAATGGTCACTGGATCAGAAGGTTCAGAAGGCGGGCTAATGTTTACTGCAGTCTTGGCAATTGCTCTAAATTGATACTGAGCATTCTCTTCTAAGCCAGTAGCTGTGTACTCCTCCTGGGGAATCTGGTGAGGTGTAGAATTGCACCGTACCCACTTATCACCAGGAAGTTTGCAAGCTTCTACGAAATAACCAATAATTTTGCTGCCTCCATCATGCTTTGGGCGAGCCCAGATGAGGGATACAGTACTCTTGGAAACATCAATAACTTCAGGCTTTCCAGGAGGATCTAAAATCAAAAAGGTATTCTCAACATTTAACTTAGAAGGGAAAATTTTCAACTTCCATATTTTTACATTATCACCAAGAACACATCCCTGAAAGGAAGCAGTAATCTTCAGAGACTCAAAGGTTTAAATGTGCTCTTGTAATACGACCAAAAAGAAAATTACTCACCAACTGGCATTCTTGCAGTGACATATTCTGTTGGTTTGCTGGGTGGGCTGGATCCAGCTTTGTTTAGGGCATAGATTCTGAATGAATACTCAAGACCTTCTACAAGGCCAGCACAAGGATACTCAGTTGACCGGACAGGAGTATCGTTAGCTTTCACCCAGAGCAAACTGTTTCTCTCTTTGCGTTCAATCAGGTAACCAGTAATGGGACTCCCTCCGTCGCTGTCTGGCCTGTCCCATGCCACGTATATGCAGTCTTTGTTGACTTTAGTGACTCGTGCATTCTTTGGTTCACTAGGTACACCTGGAGGTGAAAACAGGGAAACACCAGTTTCTACCTCAAGTAACAGACTATAAAGAAAGCATTTATTTTTTTCTTCCTGAAGGAAACATACCAAATGGGAACTTAGCCAGCATCTTTGGAGATGTGAGAGGCTCTGAAATGCCAAATCGATTTTCAGCACGGACCCGGAAGACATATTCCTGGCCTGGGATCAGTTTTCCAACTCTGCAGGAAGTTTTTGTCACTGAAGCTAGAGCTGTCACCCAATCACCGCGGCTCACATCGCACTTCTCCACAATGTAATTGGTGATGTTACTGCCTCCATCCTCCAGAGGGATGTGCCATGACAGGGAGCAAGCATCAGCGTCTATGTCAGAAATGTCAAAAGGAGGCTGAGGGGGCCCAGGAGCATCTGCATGAAACAACAGGAAAGAAATATAAGAACAGGGATTTGACAGGTAAAAGTGTTTCTGATCTTCATGTTTAGATGGCCATTTGTTTAACATTTTACCTACCCATGACAATAACTTTGACTTTCTGAGTGTCTGTCCCAGAACTGTTCTCTGCAGTAAGGCTGTAGTAACCACTGTCTTTCCTAGTAACATCTTTTATGATCAGAATTGAAGAATTGTCTGCCTTATGCACTGCCAGGTGGCTGGATGTGACAACATCATCTTCTCCTTTTTTCCATTTGCAGATTGGATTAGGCTTTCCATACACATGGGCTTCAATTCGGAGTTTCTTCCCTGCTTTAATAGTAATTTGCTCTGGCATAAGGATCTTTGGTGGCACTAAAGGTAAAATGAAAAAAAAAGCATTAATTTTGCAGGGAGGTTAAATTTTCTGGTGGGGAACTATACTAGTGTTTGTCGAATTGTGGACTGCAACCCATCGGTGGGTTCAAATTAATGTTTGCGTAACAGCTAATATATTTTTTAAAGAGATCTAACTGAATAGAAAATACCAGAGTCCAGCACACATCATCAAGAGGTGTTGCTTCAAGAAAGCTTTTTAATGACATATATGTATGTGTGTACTGTTTCATGATTTAAAGTTTATATTCTTTGTGCTGTGGGCCCAAGTGTTTCAAAACCACTGCTCTCTATTTCTCAAGTATTTCTGGGACTAGATTCCTCAAAAGTTCTAATGAACTTCTATCACACGATAAAAATGAGACAACGACTACTCACACAGCTGTTCCTTGGCCTCATACACTCCTTCAGTTTCTCTTGGCAAACTGACTCCAACAGCATTTCTGGCCACCACTCTAAATTTATATTTCTTTCCTTCCTTTAGGCCAGTGACAACAAGGCTGAGATCCTTCACCACTGAGTACTCCGTCCAGCGATCTGCGGGCTGCTCTTCTTCTCTGTAGCTAATGATGTAGCCATCAATCTTGGCGCCTCCGTCACGCAGTGGGGGTAACCAGGCTAACACAGCGCTGTTCTTTGTCATTTCAGTAACTTCAAGTTTCCTTGGGGGATCTGGCTCACCTAAAAGAAAGACATGATTTAGAAAACTGTCTAGGTACCTAATCAAATCCTTTTGGTCATGTACATAAATGTGTTAGTATACCACTTGTTCCATGGCATATGGAAACTAGCTCAGTACGTTGGAAGTAAAAAGTACAAGATGAGGCAGATCAAAAAGTCTTTCAAGTGAGATATTTATTTGTGCTGTTTGGGTTTCTACAAATTAAAGCCCCTTAAGTAACGGGTTACATTGTTTTGGCATTTAATATTTTAGCAGTCTCCTTGCTAAAGCAAGGGACCGGCGTTAAAGGAGGAAGAAAGGCTATCACTTACTTAGAGGATCCGATGCCAGCACCGGTTTGGGGACATCTGTTGGGACACCAGGGCCATACTCATTGACAGCGGTTACTCTGAAGAAATACTCATTCCCAGGAACAAGATTGGTGACTTGGAAGCTCGTTTTCTTGGCTTCTGAGGTAACTGTTGACCACGTCTTTCTGTCTGCCTCACGCTTCTCCACGATATAATGTGTCACCTGGCTCCCACCATCATTCTCAGGAGGGGCCCAGGAAACGTGGCATGATGTTTTAGTGACATCTGAAACTTTTAAATCAGACACAGGTCCAGGAGTATCTGTAAAGAACCACAGAGTCAGACATACATGTCTCCTCAGCCTCCATACTAGCTAATGCATTTTTGAAGGGGAAGAATAACCCACCTAATACTCTGACGTTCACATACACGGCCTTTTCTCCTGCCAGGTTCACGAGTGTCAAGGAATATTTTCCTGAGTCATCGCGGGTAGAATTGGGGATGACAAGGAAGGCCATAGTGTCAACCAGATCCACTTGTCCCTTTCTGACCACGTTATCAATACCCACTCTTCGCCAAGTGACTTTAGGGGCTGGCCGCCCTCTCACTATGGCAAATAATCGAATAGGGCATCCCGCTCGCACTGTCACCAGTTTTCTCATGCTGGCATCCAAGTCAATCTCTGGAGGTTCTGCAAATACCACAAAAGGCACTAGTTGACTTTTCTGTGGAAATCATGTGAGAGATGAGGTATGAATGAATCAAGCAATAAAATAGGGGCTCACCTAGGATTTCTTTAGGTTTAATAGCATCCTTTAGTTCTGCAGGGCGCCCAATGCCAACTTGGTTTTGGGCACACACCCTGAACTCATATTCCTGGTTTTCTTCCAAGTTGGGAACAGTGAATTCCATACGAACAAGTTGTGCTGCAGCATTGCACCTTTTCCATCCTTCATCAGGTGATGCATCTTCTATTTTTGGTCTCATTTCCACAACATATCCAATTATTGGTGCACCACCATCATACACTGGTTTTCCCCACCCGAGAGTTATGGAATTTTTGGTCGTATCAACCACTTTGAGATTGGTTGGTGGACCAGGTGGTTCTGAAAATAGATTATATGAGAATAAATTTACACATAGTCAACTACTACTAGTGATGCTTTAATGTGTAATTTTATTTATTTATTTATTTTTTTTTATTTTTGTACTTCTGAAGGAGCTTATTAGGTATTGTTTCAAATGAAAAATAAATAAATAAAGAGTAAAGAATATTAGAGATATAATAAAGTATAATGAACAACAAAATCAAGATGGCAAGGAAGATTAATATGTAATTTTATATAGTCCATTCTCAATCAAAGATAGGGCAAGCAATTTCTCAATTACTGAATGCTCCTTATTTTCTTGCATAAAATTAGAATCTACCATGTTTGTACCTTTTTGGTGATTTGGTGAAATATCTATTTGGAAAAATACTGGCTCAAAGTTTGAGGTCATGGGTTAAACTTATTTGTCTAATACCCCTGTTCTTGAGATTCAAAGTCGGTATAATGTCAGAAAAAGCAAAACCATCATACCTATGGGGTCTTTTGCCACCACTGGTCTTGATGGCAAGCTTGGTTCTCCAATTCCAATTTCATTTTCTGCCTTGACACGGAACTGATATTCATGTCCCGGGAGGAGATTCTGTACTTTCAAACGTCGCTCAGGGATTGCACTCTTGTTAACAGGGACCCATCGTGCTGAATGTCTTTCTTTTTTCTCCAAAAAGTATCCTGTGATGGACTTTCCACCATCATATTCAGGGGGATTCCAAACCACAGTCATTTCTTCTTTGCTTACTTTAGTGACATCTGGGGGATCAGGGCGACCAGGTCTGTCATATTTAGTTTTTGCAATGACTGGTTTACTTTCTGCTGGTGGCCCTGTGCCTATTTTATTTTCTGCACGAACTCTGAAAATGTATTCATTTCCTTCTATGAGACGTGTTACCGTAGTACCAGGTGTTAAGACATTAGCAGAATAGGTAGACCAAACCATGCGCTTGCTCTCACATTTTTCCAGAATATAATTTTGGATTTCGCAGCCACCATCATCTTCTGGTGGATCCCAGCGAATAGTACACCTATCACTGGACACATCAGTAATTTTCAGATTTCTCACAGGACCAGGCTTATCTAAAACAATGACAGTGGCATAGGCCACAAAACTGCCAGCTGTATTAGTTGCTGTAATTACATATTTACCACCATCACTTCGTTTTGCCTTTGAGAGAGAAAATTTAGATGCATCAGCACTGGTATCAATCTTCACCCTTGGTGATCTTGTTAAGTCTGTAGCATCTTTGTCCTTGGTCCATAAAACTTCTGGAAATGGTTTGCCTCTAACACCTGCCTCAAGTCTGATGGTGTCTCCTGCTTTGACAGTTAGCACACCACTTAATTTCAGCTCTAGTACTGGTTTCTGTAAGTCTTCCTTCACAACAACTTCCTCTGTCTTTACCCAGTCACTTTCCCCACCTTCATTCTTTGTTTGCACTCTGAACTCATAAATCTGGTTTTCAACACATTTGTCAACCATGTAGTGGGTTTCTTTAATGCTTCCTTTATGCACTCTTTCCCAGTCGGCAGAACCCTTCAGCCTCCTCTCGACATGATATGATAGATTTGGGCTACCACCATCATAATCAGGTCGCCGCCACTTTAGATAAACGAATGTCTTTCCTTTATCTGCAATGTGAAGGTTTTCAGGTTCACCTGGTCTATCAATAGGGTTAATAGCCAAAATTGGAGTCTTTGTTTCAATGGTTGGCCCAACACCTACTTTATTCTCTGCACAAACTCGGAAGTAGTATTCATTGTTGGCTAAAAGGTTGGCTTTGATTAATCGCTTAGTGACATCTGAAGCAACAATTGACCAGCCTTTCTGGTTTGGTTTGCGATATTCCACTATGAAATTTGTTATTTCTGAGCCACCATTATCTAGGGGGTTTTCCCAAGAAATTGTACAGTTCTCTTTGGTTACATTGCTAACCTTTAAATTCTGGCAAGGCCCAGGTCTGTCAAGGACATTAACAATAGCAGAACCTTGGGCATGTCCACTGCTATTCTTAGCTGAGATGATATACTTGCCATGATCGGCCCTAACAGCTTCTTTAATTTGTAACTCAGCACGAGGTAGATCATGAATTAAGTCAACCCTCTTTTCTCGGACCAATACTTTGCCTTCCTTGGACCAAGTTATGTCTGGCTCAGGTCTGCCTCTGACTCGAGCAAGAATGCGGATGGTTTGGCCCACTCTAACGGTAATAACATCACGACAAGTAACATCAAGTTCTACTTCTGGAGGATGAAGGATGTCTTTTGCAATCACAGATTCTGCTACTTCTCTTGGCTCTCCTTCTCCCACAATATTAGCTGCCTTTATGCGGAATCTGTACTCATTTCCTTCAATTAGTCCCGGTACCCTAAAGGCACACTGCCTAATGAGTTCATCTTTATTAATCCTGTCCCACTGTGTTGTACCAGCTTTCTGACATTCTACCACATAGCCTAGAATTGGGCTACCACCATCACTGAGAGGCTTTGTCCACACCAAGTCAGCTGTTTCTTTGCTTTTGTCTTTCAATTTAGGATTAATAGGTGGCCCAGGTGGTTTGATGGGCCGGCAAGCTTTTATTGGGTCAGAACTTGGGGATGGATTGCTTAGTCCTGCAAGATTTTCAGCAAAAACTCGAAACTCATATGTATTTCCATCATAGAGTCCAGTCACTCTAAACTTCAGATCAGGTATAGGTGTTTTGTTGACCCTCACCCATTTGCCAGTTATTTCTCGACGTTCCACATAGTAACCAGTTATTGGACTGCCACCATCAGATTTTGGCAGAGTCCAAGACACTGTTGCAGCATTTTCAGTAATGTCAGTAACCACTGGTTTACCAGGAGGAGATGGAGGACTAAATTTATGTTTAGCCACAGTAGGTGTGGAGTCAAGGGGAGGACCAACACCTATCTTATTCTCTGCTCTAACTCGGAAAATATATTCACAGCCCTTTTGCAGATGTGGGACTTTCAGCTTTGTCTTACTACTTCCTGAAGAGACAACACCCCACGTGTCTTTCCTTGTGTCTTGTTTCTCAACAATATAATTTATCACAGGGCTTCCTCCATCATCCTTAGGTGGCTGCCATGAGATCGTCATATGTTCAGGGGTAATGTCGAGAATATTAATAGGGCCTGTTGGTGGACCAGGAACATCAAGAACAGTAAGATGTACAGCTACTGTTTTGCTGCCAGCCGCATTGGAAACTGTGATTTGATATTCCCCAGTGTCTCTCCTTAAGCAGTTCTTAATGGTGAGTACTGATGAGAAGTTGTCAGTTTCAACTGTGTAGTGTTCATCTGTTTTAATCTCACTCCCATCAGTTGTCCACTTTGCAGTAGGAATGGGTACACCTCTTATGATGGCAGGGAATCTGACTGTAGTTCCAGCTTTTACCACAAGGCCTTCAATTAGTTTCACATCCAGCTCCACAGATGGAGGCACTGGAGAGGAAAACAGAAGGAAATTAAATTTTGACTTTCACAACATGAGTAATTTAAAAAAGAAATAAAACAATAATGAAGATCCAAAAATTACCTAGTTTTTCTTGACATTCTATTGGGATAGTTGTGTCAGGGAGACCAAGACCCACGATATTTTCAGCTTTTACACGGAATCTATAGGTCTTTCCTTGTTGTAGTCCAGTAACCACACACTCTAAGTTTGTCACAGTTTTAAACTTAATCCAATCCTCGGTGCCCTCTTCTTGATATTCTACCAAATATCCAGTGATCGGAGAGCCACCATCACGGTCTGGCTTATTCCAAACAAGGGAGACTTCAGTCTTGTCTACATCTACATGGTGTAGGTCCTTGGGTGGGCCTGGGGGCTCTTTTCAAAAGAAGAGGTTTGATGAATAAATAATATTCTCAAGGACAGACAAACAATACTTTTGTATACAGATAAAGCAACTTACGTAGAGGATCCAGAGCCTTGATGGGTTTAGGCGTTTCAACAAAGGGACCACGTCCATACTGGTTCTCAGCAGCTACTCTGAAGAGATACTGATTGCCTTCATTGAGATGTTTAGCCAAGTGACTCTTCTTCTTCGATGTCGCTGAGAGAGTCGACCACTGCACACTGGCCACATCTCTCCTCTCAACCACATAGTTTGTGATGACTGAGCCGCCATCATCCAGTGGTTCCTTCCAAGTAAGGTAACAAGAATCTTTCCTGATTTCACTGACTTCCAGATCTCTCGGTGGCCCAGGCTTATCTGAAAAGTTTTAAACAATGCAGTTACATAAGTGATTTAATCCAGCTAAGAGCTCAAAATATATCAAAATTTATTTTTATTATGTTATTACCTTAAATACAGTATACACATTAAAATTCTTACCTAGTACAAGTACTTTTACTGAGACAGTTTTTGAGCCAGCTGGATTCTCCACTGTCAAGGAATAGATGCCACCATCTTCATGGGCAGCATTACGAATTTCAAGCTTGCTGCCAACTGGAGTGACATCGATTCTTGCTTTAGCTGGAGCCTCTCTGTCTTCTTTTTTCCAAGTTACTTTTGGGAATGGCACTCCTTTGATGATGGCACTAAGTCTTAGAGTATCGCCAACCTTTATGTGTTGTTCTCTTGCCATGTTGGCATCAAGAATCAATTCAGGGGGTTCTAAAATAAAGAGAAAGTACTTCTGTATTTGATTTGATAAATTAATTAAGGATATTAAGCATGTAAAGTTACAATTAGGTGTATACAATGAACACCTATCTTCCTTGCATATGCTGCTGAGAACGTTTTACTCACCAAGTCTGTCTTTTACCAGCACCGGCTCAGGAACATGAGCTGGATCTGATTCGCCAGCTTGATTGACTGCTAATACTCTGAATTTATAGGTCTGACCATCCCGAAGACCAGTGACTTTATATTTAGTTTCAGGACATGACTCAGGAGTGTAATTGGCTCTTTTCCACTCTTCATCTCCAGCTTTCTGGTACTCAACAATATATCCCAGAATCTTGCTCCCACCGTCATGACGTGGAGGCTGCCAAGTTAGATCAACTGAATTACATGTTGTATCGATTGCTTCAGGATTAATAGGTGGACTTGGCTTAGCTACATAGTAAAAGAAAAACAAAAAGGAGTTAGAATATAGCTGGAAACAAAGTTGGATAATATGAAAATCGAGTGAATGCTTTAATACGATACCAATTGGATCTTTAGCAAAGACTGGTTTGGATGGTGGGCTTGGATCTCCAATACCAATTTCATTTTCTGCAGAAACCCTGAATTCATACTGACACCCTTCTAGAAGATCAGGCACCCTAAATTTAGTGTATGGGTGGATAGGCTCTTTGGTAACTCGAGCCCATCGTTTAGACATAGTTTCCCTCTTTTCCAGGATGTAGTTTGTGATGGGCTTTCCTCCATCGTTTGGCTTGTTCCAGGTTACTAATGCAGAGTCTTTGGTGACTTCTGTGACAATTGGCTGGTCAGGTGCATCAGGAACCCCTGTAACAAGCATTAGCAAAATATGTTAGAAATTTAATTCTTCCTATTAGTATTAAACGTCAAATCACTAAAAAGAAATGTAATGCATACTGAAACAATCTTTGGCTTTCTTTGCATCAGACACCAGAGGATCACTTATTCCATACAGATTTTCAGCATATATCCGGAAAATATAATCTTTTCCTTCAAGCAGTTTAGAAACTTTGCATGTTGTTATAGCACTTGCAGATGTCACAGGCATCCAAACATCTTTGCCCACCTCCTTCTTCTCAATAATATAATTGGTAATTTCACTGCCTCCATCATCTAAAGGTGGCTTCCAAGAGATAACCATGTGATCTTTGGTCACCTCATCAAAAATAACTGGTCCTACTGGTGGGCCAGGACGGTCTGCAGAAAAAAAAAATTACAGCACAAAATGTTATTTGCACTTCTGCTTTGGAAAGAACAGATCTATTTCCTTTTGCTAATAATACTTACCAACAACATTAACTTGACAGAAACCTTTCCTAGAGCCTGTACTGTTCTCTACAACCACACAGTATTTTCCAGAATCTGAACGTTTGGCCTTGATCTTCTCTAGAGCAAGTGTTGTTGGAGAGGTTTTTATATGAGTGCGATCATCTTCTAGCACATCGGCTTCATCTTTGAACCAAGTAATTTTAGGCTTTGGCTTGCCCGAGTAGCGGCCGGTGAGGGCAAAAGCTTCACCAACCCGAACTATCAGCTTATCTCTGAAGTCGAGGTCAAGTGTTGGAGGAGCTAAAATTTGTAATTATAAAGGCAGGTCAGTTTTACTGATGTCTTACGATAAATCTATAAATCTACAAGTCTTCAAAATATAAACTGAACGAGACACCTACCCAGGTCATCCTTGCAAGTGATTGGTTTGGTGCAAAATGACGGTTTGCCTTGTCCAACAATATTGACAGCACTAACACGGTACTCATAGGTATCTCCTTCTTTTAAGCCCTTAACGGTGTACTTTCTGCCGAGCAAGTTGTCATTTGTAACTTTATGGAATTTCTCAGTTCCAATGAGACGGCTTTCTAGGACATAGTTAATGATTTCTGACCCGCCATCATACTTAGGAGGATTCCAAGTCAATGTAACAGAATCTTTAGTAACTTCTTTGACTCCTAGGTCTTCAGGACGCTCTGGTACAGCTGCAAATGTAAGTATGGAATTACAGTGAAAAAAATTTCATGTTAAGAATGCAGTAGAACATAGTAAATAGTACTTTTTGAGGTTCACATTTGACAATTAAGTCTTCTGCTTTGATAAGTAACAAAAGAGATCTCATCATAGAACTATTAAATCTAAAAAGACCTAATACAACCTAATTTCCTCTGATAGATGAGGAAATAGAGGTTCATTGAGGCCAAATGATTCAGGAAAGTTCTCCATATTTATGACATTAAGTGGGAAATTAAAAATCAGCAGAGTATACATGGAAGGATTTGAAGGATCATATATATTCTTATCATCTCTTTTACAGTCACATTCCAATACTAACAACATCAGATATTAACTATTTGCCTAATGAAGGCTTGTCAAATGAACCAAATGCCTGGCACTTATACACATATTTTATCATCATAGTCTTTTATTAAATGGGAGAATAAGGTATTGAGGATGAAATTGCTTTAAATTGTTCTTACTTATTGGATCTCTAATGACAAGTGCATTTGGTGTCTCTGTAAATGGGCCCATGCCAACACTATTTTCAGCTGCAATTCGGAAAAAGTAGGCTTTTCCTTCAATGAGACCCTGGACGGTAGCATTTTGTCGAGTAACTGTGCATGTCACTGGGGTCCATGCTCTGCGGTCAGCTTCCCGCTTTTCAATGACATAATTGGTGATTGGAGAGCCTCCATCGTCCTCGGGAGAAAACCATGTCAGTTTGCAGGAGTCATTGGTTAGGTTGTCAGACTGGAACGGCTGTCCAACAGGACCTGGCACATCTGGAAAGAAGAGGAAAAGATTTCTAGTTGTTTGTCTTCAGTGAACTATAGGGCTCAACATTTGCTAAAAAATGTTTTAAAAAATGAGACAAAAATATTGTTGTGAAGAAAATAAGATTTTGTATCTATTAATTAAGTTGTTTTTCCTCCCCTTAGTATCTACATTCAATCATATTTTTAAATAAAGTAGGTTTGCAGCAGTTACAGGTTGCCAGTATTTTAGTAGAAGCTGAAGGAACAGTGTGTGTGTGTGTGTGTGTGTGTGTGTGTGTCTGTGTGTGTGTCTGTGTGTGTCTGTGTGTGTGTGTGTCTGTGTATAAACAATATCTATATACAGAAAGTATTTACCTAATACATCAACAATAATTGTCTTCTTTCTTTCTCCCCCTGCATTTTTGGCAAGAAGAGAATAGACGCCTTGGTGGCTCCTCTGGCAGTTCTTGATGACCATGGATGAACTGATGGCTGTGGTCTCAATGGTGGCTTCTTGAGGCAGCGCTCTCTCATTCATGCTCCAGGTGACGGTTGGAGTAGGCTTCCCAGACACATAGGCAATGATGCGGATCACCCCTCCAGCATGGACCACGATTCTGTCTCTGACGCTGGCATCCAGCTGAAGGTCAGGTAACACTGGAAAACAATTGAAAATTACAAATGAGATTTTCATTTCCAACCCAAAATATAAATATTGGTAAAATAACAGAAGTATTAATGATTACCAATTCTGTCCTTCATTTCAATGGCATCTGTGACGTCTCCAGGTTCTCCAATGCCAGCACTGTTGACTGCTCTAACTCTAAATTTGTAGAATGCTCCTTCTTTTAATCCTGTCACCACAAGTTTTGTTCCTCTCACTTCTTTATCTTTACCCTAGGGAAAAACCACAAGCATTTTATAATTAGAAGAGTTCTCTGTAGCCTCTGGCTTTAACAGCTTTCTAAAGAATAACCAGCAGCACACTTAACTACTCCCTTTGGGAAAACTGTTGCCAGTTTAGGTTTTAGGGATCAGCTATTACAGGTAAACACTGAATGGAATGTCTTGCCAGGAATTATATTTTAAAATTATTGTCAAATAATTGAAAAAAACTACACTTTTCATTTATTCCACCTTTTCAGGATTTATAGCCACAAGATAAGTGAACAAAACATGACTCAATGTGCTTAGACTTTTGACAAACAGATGTTTGGATGATCAATTACAATTATGCTATTTTTCTGATTTCTTAATCCAAAAAATACAGATAGAGGCTACTGGAATCGAGAAGAAGTAAATTTCTAGTTTATTCATAGTGCATTTCCATTATGCCAAGTGTTAGCTACCTTTTCCCATTCTTCCTTTCCTTCTTCTTTATATTCAACTATGTAACCGGTTATTTTGGATCCACCGTCTTTCAGCGGAGGAGCCCATTCCAGATCTGCAGATGACTTAGTCCAGTCTGTGACTTTGGGAAACGGAGGACCAGGAGGTGCTGGAAAGAGCCAGTATACATTAGTGTTTTTGAATTTTCCACGGCACTCTTTTGGGGGAAAAAAAAAATGGTTTCAAGGCTTACCTATCGGATCCCTAGCAGTCACTGGGTCTGATGGCAGACTTGCTGGACCCACGCCAGCAGCATTGATTGCGTATGCCCGGAACTGATAATCTGAACCTTCAATAAGGCCAGTCACTTTATAAGAAACACCCAAAGTCATGGCTTTAATGGGATCTCGGTTAACTCTCTTCCATCTCTTTGAAGTGGTGTCTTTCATTTCTAGCCAGTACCCTGTGACTGGAGAGCCTCCATCATATTCTGGCTCTTCCCAGTTGACAGTCATGGAGTTACGAGTCACGCTACTAACTGTTGGTTTGCCTGGGGGTCCAGGGACAGCTGTGGGAAAAACCGGTGATTTATGAGAAACTGTGAAAACCACCAATAAGAATGACTTTGTATGTGAGACATATCCTACTTACAGAAGAGGTTTCTTGCTGTTTCAGGTTCACTCTCAAGAGGCTCCCCAATGCCGTATTTATTCTGGGCCATGATTCGGAATTCATAGTCATGGCCTTCTAGCAATTTAGGAATTGTGTAAGTGCACTCTTTAGGCTCACTGGAGACACGCACCCATGTCTTCCTGTTAGCTTCTCTTTTCTCAATTACATAGTTTGTGATCTTAGAGCCACCATCATCTTTAGGTGGAAGCCAAGATAATGTCATTTGATCTGCTGAAATAGACTCAAACTTTATTGGTCCTACTGGAGGGCCAGGACGACCTAAAATGGTTTTAAAAAGGGAAACTTTATTAGCAGAATGTTTTTAAAGCCAAATATTATATTTATGAACAGAAAATGTGTAGTTTTAATAAAACCATGAAATCTTTACCAAGGACATTCAGTCTCATCTCCTTTGATGCTGTTCCCAGATTATTCACAGCTGTGATGGTGTATAAGCCAGTGTCACTCCTGCGAGACTGTGGAATAACTAAGGTGCAAGTATCATCCACCACCAGTTTGTTGACATGGGTGTCATAGATGACAGGTTCTCTGTTATCCGGCTTCTTTGGAGGAGCCTTAAACCAGGTTAGTGTCGGGAATGGCACACCTTTAATTTTGGCCACAATGCTAACATCAGTTCCTTCTTCCACCTCCATGAACTCTTTCAGATCAATTGATGGCGGGCCTAGATTATTTTTTTAAAAAAGTTGTCATTAGGAACATATAGCACTGAAGGATAGAAAGGAGAATTCAGAGGGACTGTAAGGTATATATGTGAACCTATTATAGGCAGGCTTTGTAGCATGGTCCAATATAAAGAACAGATTTGTCTTCAGTTAATTTGAATATATGAGGAGAAGGTACATGTGGTCACCATCCTTTACTGGCTCTACCTGTGGCTGTGTATCAGCTAGTGCCTCTCTCTTACCAGGCATCTTTACACACATAGGTATTGAAAAAGAGTAGAGAGAGAAGTGAAAATTGTAGTAGCTTAGGCTTGGGAGTTCCTTCATGATATTCCCTTTAATATTTGTGAAGAGTTAGGAAGGGACCTACTATGTTCATTCTAAGATGAATTCCCCTTTTAAGAAATACAACTTCTAGTAGAGGCAAAGAAATTTCCCATTTTCCATAAATTTAGTGTAAGAATATGCAAAGAGGGTAGTGAATACAGCCCTCCTAAATTTAGAAGAGAGAACTGAACAAATACACAACAGTAGTGAAGGTAACAATAATTAGAGAAAGACATATTACATATTTGTGTGTATATTTTATCCAATAAAATGGATATACCTTTTTCTCAAGTAGAGAAAAAGAAACGTGGTCGTGGAGATAAATGGGTCTTAGCGGTTACTGAGCAAATAAGTGATCACCTTTTGCCCCTTGTGAGGATCATGCAGAGGAATTGCTTTAACTTTTGAAAGTAAAACCTGCCATGCAGAAAATTACAGTAAGGAAGCTCCAAACATCATCTCCTTTAAATAAGGGAAAGGTAATATGTAAGGAAATATAATCATTCTGTGGAAGTTGAGGGAATGAGTGACTGAGTAATGTGTCCACGTCCATACTCAACCCACGGTACCTTCCTGAGGTACAGGTAAAATAGCTTTTCATTTTATCTTGCCAAATATCTAGGAATGTATTCATAAAGAGGGCATTCTCTGTTAATATGCTGGTACTTACATGTCTGATCTTTGACAATCACAGGGCCAACAGTGTCTGAGGGTTTGCTGACTCCTGCAGCATTCACAGCTTTGACTCTGAATTCATATTCCCCACCGTCTACAAGGTCTTCAACGGTGAATTCCAGTCCTTCCACATCACGCTTATTGCACTGCTTCCATGCTTCTTTCTTTGTCCCAGTAGGGTCCCACTTAAGGCACTCCACAATATAGTGTGTGACAGGGGAGCCCCCATCGTTCTTTGGGGGTTTCCATGACAGGTGTACTGTGTTCTTTGTTATGAGACCAATCTTGAGTTTGATAGGGGGATCAGGAGGATCTTCAAAAATAGTAAAAGAAGTTATTAAGCATTGTTTATAACAACATACATCAAGTTTGAGAAGCTGTTTTAATCTTAGATTAAAAAACTTACATATTGGATCTCTGGCAGTGGTCCTCTGAACGGTTTCTGCAGGTGCACCAATACCGAAACGGTTTTCTGCACGCACACGGAAGAAATATTGTTGTTCGGAGATGAGATCAGGAACTACAAATGAGGTGCTTCCACAGTTTGGATTGACTTTAGTCCAGGCTTTTCCATCAATAGTTTTCTTCTCAATAACATAGCCTTTGATCCTGTCTCCTCCATCATCATCTGGCATCTTCCACGTAAGTCTGCAACTACCCCTTGTGATGTCGCTAACTTTCAGATCCTTGGGTGGCCCTGGTACGTCTGTTGGATGCAAATCACAACATAAACAATGCTACTTTGTTTAAAATAATTTGTTCTGCTTCCATAGTCACTTTTAAACTCTTCCTTACCCATGACTTTAACTCTACAATTTGCAGTCTTTTGTCCTGCTTTATTCTTGGCTGTGATGCTGTATTTGCCTGAATGAGATCGTTTACAGTCCGGAATAATAATTACTGATGAGTTTTCAGCAGTCTCCACCTGTACAAAGAAAACAGCAGTCATACACTGAATGAAATAATAGCAGTATTGAAGGCTCAATACTGACTAATTTCTGATTTTTTGTCTTTGGTTTTTACCTGTGCGTCTTCAGGTATATCATGAACTCCGTCCTATTAGAAAAGAAGATAGTCAGTTGTAGTGTAAATATTCCTTAGAGTGGTTCAATTGGACACACATAGAATTACAATTTTCTCACCTTCATTGCCTTCTTTGCCTTTCCATCAAATTCCCAAGATGATTTTGGTGTTGGGCGTCCCTTGATGACAGCAGGAATCCTAATCTGTGAGCCAGCTTTACAAACCAGACAGTCTTGTGCTCCAATATCAATGAAAACTTCTGGTACCTCTGTAATACCATGGATAACATAACAGGATTTAGCTCACCTTTTCCAAAAAAGTAATTGACATATATCTGGTAAATTAATCTGTTTCATATCAGATTAAAAGATGACTACATCAATGGAATAAGGACTAGGACCTTGAATATCAGTGGCAGGGATCTCTCCAGTTGTATCACTTGGTTCAGATTCGCCAGCTTCGTTGACAGCTTTCACCCTGAATCTGTACTTCCTGAGTTCTTTCAAATTTGGCACCACACATTCACAGGCAGTCAGAAGTTTGCCTGGTTCATTAACTGGTTTCCAGTCAGTAGAACCTTCTTCTTGCATTTCTACAATGTATCCTTTGATTGGACTGCCACCATCTTTGGCTGGAGGTTTCCATGCTAATGAGATGCTTGACTTTGTTTTATCTTTGACTTCTGGGCAAGAAGGTGGCCCTGGTGGATCTAATAAGAAAAAGAAAACCAAATCTTAAAGCTGATGGAATACTAAATTTATATACCATAAGAATTTTTTTTACTGTATATGATATTTTATGTTGAATCTATTAAAATAGGAATGCCAAAAGAATAATTTACCTTCTAGAGAAGAGAAATATAAGAAACAATCTATTTTCATTTAACATTAATGCAAAAACTAAAAAAGCAAACAACTAACTGGGATATCAAGGATTACTCACTATCTCTAGATAGATCCATAGCGTATTTACACATGATTGGTAAAAACGTAAAAACCTATTTTACTTTTTGAGATCCTTTTGAAGAGATTCTGCAATATTCTCTACTAAAAAGTTATTTTCTTTAATTTACCATAAAATTTAAATTAAAAATGATTTCATCATTGGCTCGTAAACTTTTGAACACAAACTAATCTTAATGCCCTTTAGGGATAGCATCTACAATAATCACGTAACAATCTCTTACAGTTATGACAGTGCTTTACAACTACATAAATTCTTTTACTCTGTCTTTTTAACCAGAGCTCTTCAACCATAATTTGATTAATGAATGAATGACTCATTTTACATATATGCTCCATATAGAAATTAGAGTAATTTTAGTCTTCTTTTTAACAAATAGCTGATTTTTTTTTTCTACAGAGACTCCAGTCAGATATATTACATAGCAAATGGAATCAGTCATTATGGACATGGTATTTTAATTTTTGAACTTGTCTGCTCAGAGATCTTTCAGAAGATTTTTTTTTTGATTTCACAGACTGTGCTTGGAATCTTATATTTTTGTTCAATAAATATTATTGAAGAGTTAACATTTTGCTTTTTGTTGAGCTCTTAGGGGAGGGTCTGTTTAGTGAGGGAGATAATTTCCACAATATCTAATGTGACAGAGGTTTATTTAAGGTATAGGAACACAGAACAGCTTATAGTCCAGGGGCTTTATTCTTGTGATTACTCACAAAATACTAGGTTTAATCTAAGTGTTTAAAAACGATATGATTTTATGCTTGTGTGTATATGTATATATATGTGTATGTATACATAAATATATGTGCATAGAGTGTATATATATATATAATGTTACACATATACACATATACTTCAGATAGTCCACGTAGGTATAGAACTTTTTACTTTAAATAAATAAAATCATTTGGCACAGAAAAATACGAGAAATTTAAGAGCAGAATTATCAGTTTAGTGGCTTTGCCCTTTATAAATTCCAGAATGGAAGTAATCTTACTTATCGGCTCTCCTGCAACCTCTGGATCTGATGGTTCACTGGGAGGTCCAATTCCTGCAGCATTTATTGCCATTGCTCTGAACTGGTATTTAACACCTTCGATCAAACGAGGAACATTAAATTCAACATCTTTCAATCCCACTTTGGTTATCGGTGCTCGACTAACACGTGACCAGTAGGGACTTCCCTCTTCTCTCTTCTCCAGCCAGTAGCCAGTAATTGGAGAGCCGCCATTGTCCAGGGGAGGAGTCCAGCTCACTAGCATTGAGCCTTTGGTGCGTTCCACAACTTTCGGTTTTCCCGGAGGTCCAGGAGGGCGGTAAGGATCTTGAATGACCACTTTATCTGATTTGCACTCATCACTGGTTCCATATTTATTTACTGCCCTAACTCGGAATTCATACTGACCATTGGGGATCAGTTTCCAGACCTAGAAATCATATGAATAATTTCTTAGAAAACAATATATGTATATTGATTTTCACTTATTCTAAAATTTTAGTTTTTTTGGCCAGGAAAGCTATAAGAAGAAATAAATGCATAAGCTCAAATAACTATATCGTTTTAAAATATATAGACTCAAACATGGAGAAAGCCTTTCAAAATGAGAATATGTAAATGTAATAGTGGATCTCTCAAGTAAAAGAGAATCTGTGTATTAAATAGTATTTACCAAGTGGCTTTAGTGCATAGTGTTAAAAACTACAGTAAAGTTTTTTGTGTAGGCTTTTGACTTGAATCATTAAATTCCAAGGTTATGCTAAAACGGTGTTGATTCAGAGATGTCCTTTTAATGCGTGTAAGAAAGTATTGAGAAGAGTTTACCCCATATCTCCTCTCTACAGCAGTGTTGGTGACTTCCTCCCATTCACTCTTCTTCCTACTAGCATCACGTTTGTCAATGATATAATGGGTGATTTCACTGCCACCATTGTCTAGAGGGGCATCCCACGTCAAGCAGCAAGATTCAGCTTTAATGTCAGTAACAGCAAGATTTCTTGGTGGGGACGGACGATCTGGAAGGGAGCCAACAGAGGAGATTGAGAAGGCAGTTCTTCAACAGAGACTGGCTTTCATTTGGACATAAGTAAACAGACCCCTTACCATACACTTCCACATGAACATTTCGGAACACTGAACCGAGGCGATTGGACGCAGTAACTGTGTAAGTGCCTTTGTCCTCCCGGACTGCTTTGGGGATGATAAGCTCTGTCTTTGCCTCACTTCGGGATACTTCTTCCTTGGTTATCTTAAGTGCATCAGTAGGTTTCTCAATCACAGTTTCATTCTTGGACCATTCAATCTTAGGCATTGGAAGGCCTGTCACATCTGCGGGTATGTTAACAGGCTCTCCTGCCTTGACTTTGATAGTGTCTCCTCGAACAGACAGGCGCAACTTGATAGTTGGAGGCACTGCAAAAAGAAGAGGAAGAGAAAAAAAAACAGCAAAGTCACAAGGATGTTTGTTCAGCCTATGAGATAAAGGCAGCACTGTAAAGTGCATTACAATTACTGTGACGTTCAGATTCCACACCTTCATCATCTTGTATGACCACATTGAGAGGCAGGGATGGTTCACTTTCTCCAATTTCATTGACAGCTTTGACACGGAACTCATACATTTGGTGTTCATCGAGATCTTCAACCAGAAAAGATGTGTTTGGGCAGAGTTGCTTGTTAACTCTTTCAAAGTCAGGTCTGTCATGACGCCGTTTTTCAATGATGTATCCTTTGATGGGGCTGCCACCATTACTGCGGGGCTCTTTCCAGTCAAGGGTGATAGTGGATTTTGTCCTTTCTGTATATGTGAGCCTCTCAGGAGATGTTGGAGGACCTTTAACCAGAAGCAAGTTGAAATGACCAGCATGAAATGAATATTCATATGGAAATATTTCACTTCAAATTATTTATGTGAAAAATAGGTTTCTGTTTGGCATAACTTTAGATCCACCTTTAAAGTCCTTCTCAAAATGTGTTATAGGCATTCATATAAACAGAATTTTTCATAGTAAGTTTTATAGTCAAGATTATTTATTAAAAATTAATTGAGGGGCATGTATGTTTTTTTTTAACATTTAGCATTTTAGGTGTTTTACTTCTGTCCCTGGGGGAGCATCTAATCCTAATGAACTAGGAGAGCAGGTCTGTGAAGTTTTGCTTTGGATGACAAACTGAGAGCAAAGTGTTTCCTCTTTTATTAACAGACAGTGAGTATATACAACGAACAAACTTTGCACTATGTTGCCTCAGTGCAGGTTTAAAATGGGGTGGAAAGGGAATTCATGTAATGCTGCTGCAGTTTTGTGTCCCCGAAGCACAAAGCAGAAAGAATAAGCATTGAGTGGTGAAACTAGACCCAACCCACTCTTGCTGACTATTATTGCAGCCAGAGGAAGAGCTTTGCCATGGAAGTCCAGCTCTGTTCTGACACCTCTGGCACAACCTGAGCTTTGCAGAGGACATCCTGAGCTGTTACAACGGTGAGGTAATTCTGTTTCTTTTTTATGGTGGAGGGTGGTGGTGGTGGAGGAATAATTCTTATATCCTGGGGAATCGGTCATCCTCAAAGACTTTGCTGTCTTGGATGGGATGCCAGTGTGCATTACTGACTGAGTGCAATTTTTGGGTTTCATTTTTGTTCATATTGGTCAAGGAGATTTCCTTTGGTTGATCTTCCATTCTTTGGTGGCTCTTTGTGGTTTTAGGCCTTTATATCCTTTACTGTGGGGACGATTTGAGGGCAAAAGGAAGGCTAAGACATTTATCTATCATAAAGCAGTTATCCATCCAGTAATATTTCAAAAACAATTAACTTGCTTTAACCCCTAAACTATTCATTACTCCTGTGTATACTATTGCAAAGATGTAATGTTTCTAAAATATTTTAAGGTTATTGCTAGGCTCCAGTAGATTCAGCTTTTTTAGGCCATAAGACTATGCATAGTTTTGTGCATTAAGCCAAAAATTGCATTGAAATGATATTCTTAAAACTACTACTAATTATTTACCTTCCTTATTACTCTCTAGCAATAGATTATGAGACTTTTGGGAGTTTGAAGTCATAGCCTTAATAAGTAAGTGACATAACTAGAAGCAAACAGTATTTACTTTATAAATACAATGAAATCCCCTTTTACCTAGTGGATCAACTGCAAGAATTGGTCCTATTTCAACAGGAGGGCCACAGCCAAATTTGTTCTTGGCAATCACACGGAACTTATATTCTTGTCCCTCAAGGAGACCTGTAATATCACATTTAGATCTCTCAGTCTCTATTGGTTGTCTCCAAGTATGCATCTTAGCATCTTTTCTTTCAATAATAAATCCTGTGATATCACTTCCTCCATCATCTGCTGGATCAGACCAGTTAAGTAGACACATCTTTCTGTTTGTCACAACAGGTTTTAAGTCAAGAACTGGACCAGGGACATCTGAAAGACCAAACAACAACAATGAAAATCAGTGCAGTGAGACAGCATCACTTAGGAAAATCCTATGAAAATCTGTGTAACATTCCTTACCAAAAACTTCTACCCTGGCTGCTGCAAATTTGGAGCCACAGCTATTGGTAGCTGTAATCACATATCTGCCATGATCTTTTCTCAGTGCATTCTTGATAATTAGATCAGATTTGGTTCCAACGTTCTCTATTTCAACACGGTCTTTATCCAGCTCTCCTTCTTCTTTGGTCCATACTCTTGTAGGCACTGGACGGCCAGTTACCACTGCTGGAATTCTAAGAGTCTTCCCAGCCATTATTTGTATTCCAGCCTTGACAGAAACATCTAGTTCCACATTTGGAGGCTCTGTTGAAAGAGAACAGTCATACGTGAGCCCAAGAAAGATGAAAAAACATAATCCCATACTGGGAAAATATCCAAAATCTTATTTATATAATTTTTAAGTACCTCGAGGTTCAGCCACAGTAACAGGTTCTGTTTCTCCGGGTGGCCCTTCACCTGCAGCATTGACGGCACTCACTCGAAGTTTGTAATCTGCACCTTCTCGGATTTCTTTGACAGTGTACTGACGGACCTTTATCATCTTCTCTGTGCAGCGTGACCATTCATTTGTGCCAACCAGCTGCTTATCAACAAAGTAGCCAATAATCTCCCCACCGCCATTGAAAGCTGGGGGTTCCCATTCTAGTTCAATAGTTGTAGAGCTTGTGTCAGTGACTCTTGGGACAGGTGGCCCAGGTGGAGCTAGAATGAGTGCAGATACTCAAATCAAAACTCACTTACTCACTGATAGTCTTAAAAGGTACTGTAACTTACTCTATCCCACTTTCTTTTTTTCCTCCCCCTAGTGTATTGCATGTAATATGGATACGTATTGTTTGGTGAAATTTTTAAGTTATATATTCAAATGTTTAAAATTTTACATTGAAGCCTCAATATATGTGGCTGTAGTCATTGCTCATATTTTGTTTGATTTTTCTCAGCTTTATTGAGATATTATTGTCATATTATATATGTAAGTTTAAGTTGTACATGGTGATTTGGTTCATGTATAAATTGCAGTTACTACTACAATAATGTTGGTTAACAATTCCATTCCCTCACATAATTAGAATTTTTTTGTAGTGATAAGATTTATGATTTATTCCCTTAACAACTTTTAAGTATATAATACATACTGTTAATTACAGTCACCATGGTGTACACCCCACTTAATTATTAGGAAATTACTTACAGATTGGATCACGTGCTGTCTTGGGATCTGAAGGTGGACTGAACTTCCCAGGTCCAGCTGCATTTTCAGCACAGACTCTGAAGACATAGGTGAGTCCTTCCAATAGGCCTTCTACTTTGGTCTTCAAAGAATTCAGAAGGCTCCTATTGACACGAGTCCAATGTGTACTATTAACCTCACGCTTTTCAAGCCAGTAACCCAAGATGGGACTCCCATTGTCTTTCGGTTCATTCCATGTCACCAGCATGCTGTTGCTGGTGACATCTTCCACAATGGGCTTATCAGGTGCATCAGGTGGTTCTGGTAAAAAAAAAAGAAAAGAAAAGAAAAAATAGCGTGTTTGAATTAATTTCCTAGGATGACTAAAAAATTCAAATTTACAAGCTGTGATACTGTATATACCAACACATATGGTAAAAAGGCAGTTTAGATGCTAAAGGAATCTTACCAAATGGATCTTTAGCTATAAGCGGCTTTGAAACACATGGAGGACCAGGCCCGAACCTATTTTCAGCTCTTACACGGAAGAGGTACTCTTTCCCTTCAATCAACTTTGTCACTGAGTATTTGCAATGTCTAAGTGTTGAAGTGACAACAATCCATTCTGAGTCAGGTTTTGTCTTGTCTTTCTTTTCCAAAGTGTAGTTTATAATTTCACTGCCACCATCATCAAGGGGTGGTTCCCATTTACAGAGGACTGAGTTCTTTCTAATATCTTCAAATACAAAGTTGATTGGTGGTCCTGGTGTATCTAATATTTCAAAAGACAGCAGTGATCAAAAATTTGTGTAGAAATGGTTACAACAAAAAATGTAAATATTGGTATGCTCCTTTGACATAAGCTTCTGTTTTTCCTACACCTGTGTATCTTGATCAAATTACCTAATGAATAACAACATTCATTCATTTCTTTTACATAGCCAGGAGAAAAAAATGGGACTGAGGACACCTTGCCAGAGCTTTTAACTCCCCACAGAACTCTCTATTTTTGTGATTTGCTGAAACCCTTCTATGCACTTTCTTCCACTGGGAAGTGTAGTTTCACCTACTTACCCAGCACGCTGACAGCACAAGGAGCTTTTGCGATACCGTGGTCATTTTCAGCTTTGATCATAAACAGGCCATGGTCAGGTCGGAGGGAATCCCGGACACGTAGCTGAGATTCTCCCTTTTTGCTATTGTCGATACTCAAACGCTCTGTTAGAGGCAGGACAAATGGTTCTTCTTCTTGAACTTCTCCCCTCTTCTTCCTGACTATGGGTGTTACTCGCTTCCTAATTTCTTCTGGTGTAATGACTTTGTCATCCTTGAGCCAGGTGATAGTCGGGTAAGGTGACCCAGAAATAGTCGCGTCAAGTGCTATTTCGTCACCTCGTCTCACTTCAAGGCTTGTTCTCATAATGACTTTTGGGGCATCTGTAATGATTAAAAGCCATAATTGTTTCAATTCCGATGAAAATATCGGACAAAACATTATTCTCATTTATTTCACAATGAGAAAATGGCAACCTCATTAAATAAAACCTACCAATAGGATCTACAGCTTTGGTTGGAGGAGTGGCCCGAGAAGGTTCACTGATACCAGCAGCATTTTCTGCTCGGACACGGAATTGGTATTCCTTTCCCTCTTCAAGTCCTTTTGCTGTGTAGGTAAGGACTGGCACCAAGTGTTCATTGCATCTCTTCCATTTGTCTTCACCCTTAGCAATCTTCTCTATGATATAACCCATTATCTTGCTCCCTCCATCATACAGAGGTGGCTTCCATGTAATAGTCATTGCCTCAGCTGTAGGATTATGAACCTCAACATCTATTGGTGGATCAGGGGGCTCTGAAGAACAAGAAAAAAAAATGTTAATATGGGGAAAGCTATCTTCTTAAAATTAAAAAAATTGCTTACTAGTTCCTAGCTGTATTATATCTGTGCCCAAACTTACGCTTTGGATCTTGAGCAATGACTGGATTTTTCAGTTCAATATATTCGCCTCCACCAATCTTGTTGACAGCTTTAACACGGAAGAAGTATTCACCATTTGGTATGAGATCTTTTACAGTCCAAGATAGTTTATTCTCACCAGACATGACTGGTATATATGTCCTCCTCCCAGCTTCTCTGCGTTCAAGGACATAATGAAGAATTGGGCTTCCACCATCATACTCTGGAGGTTCCCAGGTTAATTTACAAGAGCTCTTGGTCACATCACTTGCTTTAATATCTTTGCATGGTCCGGGTAGGCCTATTAGAAATAAAATAGATAATTATTATAATATGAAAAGTCAGCATATTAATAGTATACTCTTTCTTAAACAGTACTATTCACATTTTGGGTGGGATAATCTTTGATGTGCTGGAGTGTCCCTTACACTGAAGGCCATTTAACATCCTTTCCCCCAACTACTAAATGTCAGCTGTTCCCCCGAGTCTTTGTTCCAAGCAAAAACAGCCTCGCAAATTTCCAAATACTGTGTGTAGTAAGGGAAGGGGGCAGAAAGTGTTACTAACTCTGGTTGAGAATACAATGGAAAAATACAAATTCAATTAATCAATGAATATCGGTTGTTTATATAGTCTTTGGGTGTGCTATATCTTTTATTTAAATTGTACTTCATATGAAAATAATAGCAATAGAAAAAAGTTAGTCTAATCAGAGTTTAACTAGCAATTTCATCTCTTGAGAACTGCTTTGCTTCTCATATGGGAAGAAATAATCTCATAGGACATTTATTTTACAAGTGGCGCCACTTATACTAACACTACAAATTTAGCTAATTATCCCAATGTGAGAAGACTGCCTGGCGTATCATCAAAGAATGTTTACCTATGACTTTGACATTGATGGAGCCGGTTGCTGAGCCAAGCTTGTTCTCCAGTGTAATGGTGTAAATTCCAGCATCTGCATGCACACTCTTGGGAACTTCGAGGTGTGCGGAGATGTGATCATTCTTCATCGTTAATCTATCACTTGCTTTAACTTCTTTGCCATCTTTATGCCAGCTAACGGTTGGAACTGGGACAGCTCTGAAGGGAACAGGAATGCTTAACTTTTCACCTTCAATAACAACAATGTCATGAGTCTCCAAATCGATTGTTGGCTTACCTGTAAGATATAATCCAGGGGGAAAAAAAGAGTATGTCAAAATGCAATGCATGAATAAGGCCTGTTTTATTAGTTATAAAAGAAACTGTGCTCTTACAGTCTGGGTCTTTGGCAACCACATTTTCGGAGATTTCAGATGGCTCGCTGACACCAACAGCATTGACGGCTCTCACTCTCAGAACGTATTCCTTGTCAGGAACAACACCTTCTTCAACCTTGAATTTCAAGTCTTTTATTGGGCGAGAATTAACTCGCATCCATTTCTCAGTGCCTACTGGACACATTTCGACATGGTATCCTATAATAGGACTTCCACCATCTTTCTCTGGAGGCTTCCAAGCAATGGCAATGTGTTTTCTCCCGGCATCAGTCACATGCAAGTCAAGGGGAGGTGAAGGAGGACCTGAAAAAAGAGTGAAACATTCATGTCCACAATCTCATCACCAAGCTCTAGACAATAACCTTTATCTAAATAGCATCACATACTTCTTGGGTCTTCGATTGACAGGATTTCTGTGGGTTCACTTGGGTGACCAACTCCAGCTTCATTTTCTGCCCGAACCTGAAACTGGACCTCTGTTCCTTCAATGACATCAGTTACTCTGAATTTACAGTCAGGTCCTGCAGTCTTTCCAGCTTTTACCCAACGGGTACCTAACTTTTCTTTCTTCTCAATGATATATCTATTGAAATAACAATGTATTTCATTAGCATTAATAGAAGAAACTAAATTAAAAATTTTGGGCAAAGTGTAAATTATTCTTTATGAGTTGATTAAAGTTCTACCTCTGTATTGGTCTTCCACCGTCATTTTTAGGTGGTTCCCACTTGAGGTCAACATGTCGTTTTGTTACATCAACCACTGTCAGAGCATAGGGTGGTCCAGGGGTGGCTGAAGGCGAAATATTCAATGGTTAGAAAAACAAGAGGAAAAAGTGATAATCACCACAAATGGTGTCACAATGATTAAGTTAGCATACTAAATGTGTCTTTGGCCAGGACTGAGTCCTCAATTTCACAGTAGTCACTTTGTCCTATGGCATTTTCTGCGGCGACTCGGAACACATATAAAGAGCCCTCTGTCAGCGGGGTTACTGTGCACTTGGTGTCCTTGACAGTTGTGTCCACTGTTTGCCACCCTTTTCGCCTCACGTCTCTCTTTTCCACGATGTAGTTGGTGATGGGAGACCCTCCATCTTTCTCAGGAACTGTCCACTTTAGGTCTGCTGTATTTTTTGTGATATTAATAACTTCAAGCCAGCGAGGTGGTGATGGAGGATCTGAAGAAGAAAAAAAGAAAGAAAAATCAAAATTTTTTTTATCCAGTATTCAGTCTTCATTATTTTTCCTAGTAGTTCCTGGAAAATCATACAGCAAGGATGAAATAACTTAGTAATGAGTTTTTCATATTTTCTCATACTGTAGACCTCAGATATACTTCAGAAGAATTTAAATATCCCAAACATCAAGAGTGACTTACATAGCTTCTCCCGGCAAAGCACAGGGTCGCTAGGTTCACTGGGCTCACTTTCCCCGGCTTTGTTCACAGCTCTAACTCGGAATGAGTATTCCTGCCCTTCCATGAGCCCTGTGAGCAAGTGCTGTGTGGTGGGAACTCCTTCAGCCACTCGGACCCAGTCGTCTGTTCCAGTCTTTAGCATTTCAATGACATAAGATTCAATCTTTGCCCCTCCATCATGCTCTGGCTTTGTCCAATGCAATGTTAATGATGTTTTGCCTACGTCTTTCACAGTAGGTTTTCCAGGGGGCCATGGTGGATCTGCAAGCCAATGAAATGAAATCATTATTTAGATTTGTCAAAGGAGTTAATATAAGACTCAAAACATATAAAAACATATAAATGATACCTATGGGATCCTTTATTAAGATTGGTTCAGTTGATCTACTTGGTTTTCCAGGTCCAGCAAGATTTTCAGCCAACACACGGAATCTATATTTTTTCTTATTGGTTAGACCTTTCACTCTGAATTAGGAACAAAATGCTGGTTGAATACCATGATAAGAAGCAGAAATTTCTGTTTATTTTACTTAGAAGAAACTAATTTATTTAAACTGTGAAAAACTGATTTGGAAATTTAATTGAAAATATTTCAATGTAAATTTAAAACTGCCTTTTAAGCCTTACACACTTAAGATTTGGTCAAATGTACCAGTCTAATGATAATATCCATAATAATGATCATTTCATTATCATAATATACTGGAGGACCAAACATTTTGAAACTTCTAGGAAGTTGATACTTCCTAGTAAGAAATTAAGAAGTGTGTCCTTAAATGGAATTTATGTCATTTTAAAAATCATGTGTTAATAGAAAATATAAAAAATACTAAAATTTTATAGTACTACATAATCATATATAATCAAAAGAAATGCTAAAGAATGAAAATTTATATACACTGCTGCTTTAACATCTTGATGGAGATTTGGGGTATACCTGTATGTCGTATCCTTTATTGGCATCTTATTGCATCTAACCCATTTGTCAGTATCAGGATCTAATCTTTCCACCCAGTATCCAGTGATTGGGCTGCCACCATCATCGTCTGGCTCACACCATGTGAGGGTCACTGCATCTTTAGTGATGTCAGAAGGTTCTAGGCGAGTTGGAGGTCCAGGTGGATCTATTAGGCAGGATAATGATGTAAGTGTTCTATGTCCAATTTGTAAATATGATACCTAAATCCAAGTTTTACACGAGCATGCTTTTTTTTTTCCCCCAACTGATTAACAAAAGACTTACCAAACTGAAATTTGGCTGTTATTGGGGAGGCCTGAACTGGTTCACCAACACCATACATGTTTTCTGCAGCAACTCTGAAGATGTATTCTTTATTGGGTGTTAATTTGGTTGCCTTGAAGTTTGTATCCTTCACAGTTGATGAGAGCTTGTGCCACACTTCACTGTCGGTTGCTCTTCTCTCCACAACATAATTTGTGACTTTAGATCCACCATCATCTCGTGGTGGATTCCATGTTAGAAGACATGACTCGTTGGTCACTTCTGTGATGTCAAAAGCAGCTGGCGGTCCAGGTTTATCTGTGGATGACATTGCACACTCAGAAAAAAACATTAAAAAAAAATCACATTTTATTTTTTAAAGTAGCTGGATGAGTTTGCCCGTTTTCACAACGAGAGCCTCCCTTACCTAAGACATTCACTTCTACCACAGCAGTGGCCCGACCACAGACATTCACCGCCTCGATGATGTAGGTGCCAGTGTCACTTCTCTTACTATCAGCGATAGTCACTGTCGATTTTTTGGGAACATTTTCAATGGTGATTCTTTTGTCCTGCTTCAGAAGTGTATCAGCTTTTGTCCAAGTTATTTTAGGTTCAGGTTTTCCAGTTACAGTGGCAGGAAGTTCAATCTTAGTTCCTGCTTTTACAGTAAGGCCAGCAAGGAGCTTCACATCAAGGAAAATTTCTGGAGCCTCTGAATTGGAAAAGATTATTTACAATGTTAGCAAGTTCAAGTAGAATTAAAGTCAGGGGTGTGGTTGATAATAAAAAATGACAAATAAATACCCTGTGTGTCCACAGCCTGGATGTCATCTGTGGGTTTGCTTGGTTTGCTGGCACCTTGCCTGTTCAAGGCCTTCACGCGGTAGGCATACCACTGGCCTTCTTCAAGACCTGTTACTTCCATTCTGTCAGAAAACAAAATAGGATATTTTACTCTAAAGCAGATAACCTATCTACTGTGTAGTATTTGTAATCTTTCCCAAATTCATACCCCTGGTAATAATGTTAATTCTGAATTGCTTCAATACAGTAACTCAGGAAAACCTTGAGTAGGGGATAAGTTCAACATCACTTTTTAAAATCAGACAGGCACACCAGGGGAAGTCTCAATGAGACAACTAATATATAGGTTTTCCAACCCATTAATAAGAAACATTTACTCTTGTACCAAATAATTAAAAAACTTACTTTGTTTCTGCAACTGGTTCCCCACAGGCGACCCATCGATCAGAGCCACGTGGACATTTCTCAACGATATATCCTTTGATGCGAGAGCCGCCATCATATTTAGGTGGATCCCATGTTAGGAAGATGCTCTTGGCTGTTCGATCTCTCCATTTAACATTCTCTGGTGGATCAGGTACCGCTGTTTTTTAGAGAGAGTCAAATAATTTTAGTCATTTTAAAGAGAGAGTCAATCTTAGGCCATCAGTGAAATCTCCATATTGCCAACCCATGCCTTTAACCCATAACTTCAACTCTAGGTTCTAAAAGCAAAAATAGGTAACAAGAGGCTAGGTAGGAATCATAAGAATGTACTCACTTGCAGGAACTGACATATTTACGGGTTCATCAACATATGCAGGTTCTCCAGGGCCACACTTGTTACAAGCACAGACTTTAAATAAATATTCTTTTCCTTGGACAAGATCAGGAACTGTGAATTCTAGGTCAGTCACCAAGTCTATAACCTGGGAAATAAAGTTGATTAGGTGTTTCCCCAAAAAACCTTTGCTCAAGTCAAAAGATTTTTATCATGAGTAGGGTTACCAATGGAAGGTGTTCCAAATTCTAAGGATTATTCTTATATTAATTTCATATTAGGGAAAAAATTGCAAAGTAAGATGCAATAATATTTGAGCCTTAATATAAGGTGGAACTGTTTCACAATTTGTACAAAAGGTGGCAGGTTGGTTAGTAGAAATTCGTTTTTAAATCAAGGTAAAAAATAGTAGTGAGTATAATAAACTAAGGAGAAAAAATAAGAGATTAAGCCAACTTAAGTAATCTAGTGGAGGGAGAAGATGACCACCAAGGAGTGTCTTTAGAATGGCTTATAGCTTAGTAGGGGCATACTGGGTACATAATCAGGTACCAACTGAGTAGGTAAGTTTTGTTTTATTTTTAAACAAATCTGGTTGAAAATTTGGTAAGGGTCACAAAATGAGGCGATTATACCAAATCTTAATACCAAAGTTAACTACCTTAGGAAATATTAACATCAATTCATTTAAAAAATTTTGGTACTTTTTTCAGCAAGGTAAAGGCAAAAGCATACAAACTTTATTTGGCATCCTGGTATTCTAGGACTTCCCCCACTCTCTATTTTGGAGTTGGTGCACCACTGCTCAAAACTCACTTTAGTCCATGTTTTCCGGCTGACTTCACGCTTTGCAACAACATAGCCAGTTAATGGACTTCCTCCATCATCATCGGGTGGTTCCCAAGTTAAATGTACTGAGTCTTTAGTTACCTCACCAAATTTCAGTTCTTTGGGTGCACTTGGGGGAGCTAAAAAAATGCAGTGAGAAATCAATATCATTAATAGCTTGAACCAATATTTGTTAATACTATCAAATCACCTTAGATGGCAAAAGTTTAGCTCCTTACCAATTACATTGACATCAATTTCCCCAGAGATGGCTTTCACAGGATTTTCTAATTTCAGTGTATAAATGCCCTTGTCTGGACGTTCACTTGGAGAAATGACAAGTTCAGCATAGGCAGATATGGTTTTCATTTTTACACGGTCCCCTGCTTCCAGTACTTTATCTCCAAAAGACCAGGTTGCAGTTGGCCTTGGATAGCCTGTACTTGGAACCAGGATATTGATAGGCTTCGGGACAATAACTTCCAGACCGTCTTTAAATGCACTTAAGTCCATTGTAGGCTCAACTATCAAGAAGAAAAAGTAATGAGTTTCCAGTACCATATTTAAGTCTCTGGTACCCCGAAGTAGCTATGTGCTGTCCCCAAATCTAAAATAAAATATCCATTTACCAGGTACATCATCAGCAGTCAGAGGACCAAGAATTTCACATGGATCTGAAACACCAGCTTTATTTTCTGCAGATACTCGGTATAAATACTTATTTCCTTTTTGTAATCCAGTAACCTGAAATTATGAATCAATATTTGTAAAAAACATGTACATTAAATACATGATCATATATTGAATGTATTTTTAGATGCAAATACCCTACCTTGTAAGTTAGCTCAGGGACAAGTTTCTTATTGCAGCGAATCCAATTATCTTTTCCTTCTTCACATCGCTCAATTATATAGCCCAATACTGGGCTTCCTCCATCTTTCAGAGGAGGTTCCCATGTGAGCTGAACTGATGACTGAGTCTGATCTGAGGAATTTAGGTTTACAGGAGGACTTGGTCTCCCTGGAGTGGAAGAAAGAGTTGGAGCATACCTTTCAATTCAGTGACAATTTATTAAGACAATGCTATAACCATTTCTATCATCCCCATTGGTATATCAAGTTTACTGATTTCACTGAATAAAAAAAAAAGTAGGCACAAACTGGATTTGCATGATTTTGTTTACATTTTTATGACATTCTACCTTTCCATTAATTTTTATTTAATTTGATTTATTTGAACTGGTAGGACTGATTTCTGGATTTCATGAAGTAATTATTTCATTTTTTTTGACGGCCTTACCAATTGGATCAGTAACTTTGATGAAGGGGGTGGCTGCACTTGGTTTTCCAACTCCGATTCGGTTTTGGGCCCTGACCCGGAAACTATACTCCTGTCCTTCCACCACATCAGTGACAGTAGCAGACAGGTCCTCAGCTCTTACTGTCATGGCCGTGTCCCATCTGATAGAAGTCTTGTCTCTTAATTCAATGACATAGTTTGTGATCTCCGCACCTCCATCATACTCTGGTGGTTCCCACGTCAGTGAGACACCAAATTTATTCACATCGGTGATGGTTACATTCAAAGGAGGACCTGGAACATCTGCATTCATCACAGACAAAAACATGGGCTTTGGATTGTATCAGGGAGAAAAGTAAAGATAAGCTAGTATACAATTTACTTAAAACCTCCTTACCATATTTACTCCTTGCTTCTACAGGATTGTCAGTTTCTACTGGTTCTCCAGTGCCAACTCTGTTCCTTGCACTCACACGGAATAAGTACTCAACTCCTCCTTTCTGTAGTCCAGTGACAGTAAACTCACAACTCTCTGCACGGTCAGTGGCCAGAACCCAGGTCTTTCTCTTGATGTCACGTCTTTCAACAACATAACCTATGATTTTGCTTCCACCATCAGTTAAGGGTTCTTCCCAAGCGAGGCTCACTTCACCATCAAATGTTTCTGTCACTTCTAAGTTCCGCACGGGCCCAGGAACATCTGAAATAAACATACAAAAATTTTTTAGTATGTTTTCACACTTACAATTGTGCTTTGTCAGCCTACTCTAAGTGATTCACGGGCTTACCGATAACTTGTAAATTGATGAATGCTTCTGCTTTTCCATATTTATTCTGAAGCACAATTTTATACCTTCCTTTGTCTCCTTTCTTGGCTTCTAAAATTTTGAAAGAAGTTTGTTCAGCTGTAGTATCAACAGTTTTTGAAGACAGAGCTTCACTTTCTTTAAACCACTCAGCTTCTGCTTTGGGGTAGGCATCATAGGGCACCACCATTGTCAAAGGCTGGCCAACATCGACCACAAGATCTTGATCAGTTGTCTTGATTTTAGGTGCAGCTAGTTAGAGAGAAAAATTACACGTGAATGCTTTTGAGTTATAGTCCAGCTACATCATATCTTCTTTACTATGTATTGGTTAGCAAATATTGGTTACATAACCTTGGAAGTATGTCACAGTACACCTAACTGACAAAGTTTTCACAGCTTTTCTGCAAATTATCTGACTCTGGAGTACAGAGGAATAAGAATGATATAAAACCATAAAATCTCCATTCTTTGCTAAAAAAAATAATAGAGAACTAAATATAGGGCAAAACATGTTTTGGTTTTGTCTTTTAATAAAGTAGGCACCTCATACTTAGTTTTAGATAAACCAGAAAAACTTTTACTTATGTATAAGAGGCACACTAATAGCTTTCTAAGGACAACCTCTTAGGATGTCTTGGAAGCTTGGGTCAGGATGAGAACAGACCTAACAGGCCCCACAGGGGTTTGGAAAGTCGAAGAGAATGGGGCTAAGTTTCAGTTTGCTGGGAAGACTCCTAGGGCAATAGGTTAATTCTAGAAATTAATAAACAGCCACCCTATGCCAGGAATTGGTCCAGGTTCTGGCATGTAAAGAGGAATGCTAGCAATTTCTTCTTACTCAGGACACTTTGTGGTAAGAGAAATTAGAATAGTTACCCTTGGACAGGGCCTAAAAGAAATAAAAGGCTTTCACAAGCATTACTTCACTAATTAACGGTGACACCTGAAACTTACACAATGTCTACGATATTGTGAGGACACTTGAAAAAAAAAAGAAAGGGACTTACCTGCTAGTTCAAGCTTAGCTCTGGCTTCTTTGTCTTTGGCAATAAATCTGTATTCACCCTGGTCCCGGGGCTGAATATTACAAATCTGGAGCCTGTGAATCTTCCCTTCACTCATCATCTGGTGTTTGTCACCCTGGACAATAACCATGTTATTTCTTAGCCACTGGACTTCTACTTTATCTTTGTTGAGTTCAGCAAGAAAGACAACATCAGTACCAGGCGCTTCAAGAATATCTTGGGGAGGCCTGATGATCTCAACAGGGATTTCTGAAAAGAGAATGTGAAATAAATACAAACATGTTTGTATTTGCACTCACAACTTTTAAAAACTGATATTAATATTAAAATGGCCCTTTCTCTTAATACGTACCTTCCACAAAAAGTCTAGCTCGAGACTTCCTATCTTCTACTCCACAAGCATATTCACACTCATCATCCAGCCGGCAATCTTTTATAATGAGTCTATGTATACTTCCTTCTTTTTCAAATTTGTATCTAAAAGAAGAGATTAGTTATTAGTTAGCTGGCAGAATGACCATTAAATTGTCAAAAGTGTATACACAGGCACAGAAATAGAGATTAAGAAATTTTCACTTACTTATCGCCTTCTTTGATTTCTCTTCCATTTCTGTACCATTTGACATTTGCTTTCTCTCTGGAGAGCTGGCAGGAGAAGACCGCATCATCAAACTCAGTAACGGTCTGGTCTTCCAAGTGTTCCACAAATTCTGTAGGGGCTTCGATGATGAGAAGTTCAGCAACAGATTTATCTTTTCCAGCAGTGACAATGTATTCACCCTCATCTGGGAAGCTACAGTCTTTAATGATAAGTGAGTGCTTATATTTGTCAATTCTGTATAAAACACGGTTGTCAAAAGGCACCTCTTCTCCATTTTTGGTCCACTTGAGTGTTACATTGAGACGGTTCACCTTGCACCAGAAGGTTACAGATTTCTTCTCCATTGTTTCAATATCTTGAAGAGGCTCAATAATCCTAAGTTCCTCCTCTGTTGTAAAGGAGAAGAAGAATGTTGATTTTAATTGTGTTCGTAATACAAACTGACTGAAGACGTATCTGATACCATGTGACTTACCTTCTACTATCAGATTGGCTGCACTCTTAACGTTTTCACCTCTATGATTGGTCAGAGATACATTATAATTGGCTTGATCATCTAATCGTGCATTTCTAATTCTGAGGGTGTAGACCAGGTCTTTTTGGAGAATGATGTATTTCGAACTATCAAATATAGCTTCTTCATTTCTGAACCATTTGGCTTTGGCACCTTCAGTATTGACTTCACAGTGGAAGGTGACTTCTTCTTGTTCCTTTACCCGGGTATCCTTAAGAGGAACTACGATCCTGAGTTTCTCTGAAAGCAACCAACAAGACTTTTTACTATAAAGATAACCAACGTGGTAGATATAAATCAAAGTAGACCTAAGATGCAAAAGCAAACTTACCAATTACAGTCAAGTGAGCTGCTGCTCTGGCGGCACCAACCATGACTACGTAAGTGCCCATATCTTGTAAGGTAGCATCTTTCACAACGAGGATCCTCTTCTTGCCATCAGCTATGATGTCATATTTATCTCCAGATTCAAGTGTCTTATCCTCCCTCTTCCACTGCACTTCAAAGCTTTCCTTTGATATAGAGCAGACAAATTCAGCCTTTTCTCCCTCAAGAATTTCAAGGTTTTGAGGCTTTGAGATAAATTCAGCAGCCAGTTCTGGGGAAAAAAGTTGCGAAATATTGAAAATGTAAGCATTTGTACCTTAAATGTAACAAGTATGAATTTATTAAAATTCAATGTTATTCACTGTGATTCTCATACCGTGTACTTTGACTCTGCCATCCGTTCGAGAACTTGGGAGTCGGCAGTTGTACTTGCCAGCATCCTCGAGGTGAGCATTCTGAATGATCAGGATTCTCTTCTGTCCATCAGTGAGTATTTCATATCTTCCTGTTTCAATTATTTCTTCATCCCCTTTGTACCAAATCACTTCTGCTCCAGGTTTGGAGACTTCACACGCTAGTTTTATAGTGTCTCCTTCACTAACTTCAACGTTGGTAAGATTTTTCGTAAAGACAGCTTCTTCTTCTGCAAGAAGAATAAAAAAAATAGAGTCAAACTGGATATCACTGTTTTTTCCCCAATACAAACATTTCGGTAAAGGAAGACTTCATTCTTACCCAGTACTGTCAGCATGCCAGAAGTTCTCGCTGTCCGCACTTCACAGGAATATTCTGCTTCATCAGCCAGGAGACACTTGTTGATGACAAGAATGCGCACTGCTCCCTTAGATATGATGTCATACTTTTTGCCCTTTTTAATTTCAGCCCCATCTTTAAACCACTGAACCTATATTTAAGAGAAGTAAATACCTTTATTAGTTTTCTTGTTGTTCCTTCACATATGTGTCCTTAAGAACAACTAGATCTTGAACCAATAAGACTTTAAAGTATGAAGAACCAAAGGAGTAAATGCAAATACAGCTAAACACAAAAAGGCAAGAAATTCTTCAATTATTGTTAAGTGAGCTGCTGTGATACTATTATTGGTTATTAAAAATAAGGGGGTCATACAAATTTAGAGCCACAGAGGGCTTTAGATATCATGTAGACCAACTCCTTTGTTTTCCAGATGTGTAAACTGAGACTCAAAGCAACAGGAGTACTTAGTTGAGACATACGAAATTGCTGATATTTGTTATTTTTAACCTAAGAAAAAGCAATTTTATATGGTCCAAACTAATAATATTTAACTCTTATGATTGTGAGTCCAGTGTGTTTCAAGTAATAATCAATGAATAATACTAAAAAGAAAAAACTAATCAAGTGCATATTTCATAACTAAAATAAAAGTAAAATGACAAGTAGAGATAGGTTTGATTCAGTGTTTTGTTTTGTTTTTTTCCATTTTGGCTAGACCAAAAGTACTGACAACGCAAGACAGCAACCTTACAATCACAGACCTTAGCATTTTCTCGGGAAATTTCACACTCAAACCGAGCCATTTCTTTTTCTTTCACTTGAAGATCAGTGAGTGGTCTCAAGAATTCTACATGAGGAGCTATAAGAGAAGGTAATCAGAATTCAAAATGAGGTTTTTAGAATTTTATTCTGACATTACTGTAAGTAATATACATAGTAAGAGAAAGTGAGTCTCTTGCAGGGCCTTTCTATCTAACAGGCTACAACTGACTGAAATCACTTGGAGCTGCCATTCAGGTATAAGACTTTGCTTTTTACATATCTGTAGTTTTTATAAAATTATGTGGTATACTATATATCTAACTAATTCTATATCTAGCTATCTAGCGATCTGAATAATAGCTGGAAGAAAAATCTTCATTAATACTGCTCCAGAGTTGAAAGTTGCTATTGTCAAAAGAAACACCAGTAGCAAAGAAACAGTATCTTAGTTAAGGCAGCCAGTATAATCTTTGAGAAATTAGCAGAGTTCAGTGATAAAAGTTTGAAGAACTATGACCAGTCTTCTCTATGGCTAAAAGGCATGAGTCTGCAATTGAAATGACATACGTTCTGCTTTTTTTTCCTGTTTAAATCAGCTTCAAAGATGTCACATATCAGTCAAGCATAAAATCTATTAATGCGACAAAGCAATGCATTTTGCATGTTTTTACATCTTTTGTTTCATTTTTTTCCCCTGAGTTAAGTCACCAGATGCATAAGATTGGAGAGCTGCCCCTTGACATTCCTTTTTTCAGCCTCCTTGTGAGTATTTCCGAAGATGACCTTTCCTGATCAATGAGATTCTGGGACACAAACGCTGGCTAATAGGTTTGAAGATATGCTCATTGTAGCTGAGCCTTCTAGGGATAGAGACAAAGTGGTTGACAACGGGAAGGAGGAGACCCAGGAAGCTACTCTGTCATAAGCTAAAGTAAAGCAACCATGAAATGGAAAGAATGAAACAGCACAGGATGTATGGAAGCACAATGAAAGCCACTGTTTTGTAGCTGTTAATAGATGGGAAGCAACTAACCAAACAACAAATATTGCGTGAAAAATACACAATGAAAAAATTTTATGGCTGGACAAATGAATGAGTGAAAAAAATGACCTAGCATGTGGCATTTTGAAAAAAAGATGTTCTATTTTTCATCAGAGGAAGAAGTAATGCTAAAACCATTAGAGTTCTCTTCATTCACAGAACTCAAAGAATGCAGGCTCCCCTCCATCTTCTCATCCGTTCTCATTCTCAGAGAGAGCATTCTGCGAATAAGCTCTACCATAAGACAGCATACCTCTAGCAGGAACTTATTCAAACGGAAATTTCATGCTCATTTTCTCCTTGTTCCTCACACCTGAAAACTCATTTTCCTTTGAAGTGGAAATTGCTTTCCTTTCTTTTCTTTTTCTTTCTTTCTTTTTTTTTTTATTATCATGAACCCCTTCTCGTCTTTTTCATTCAATTTGTCCTCATCTGTTTCAGGATATTCCTTCAATAGGCTTACCCCAGGTAGATAAAGAGCACATCTGCTCACTGCTCAGTGAGAAACACAGTGAAAAGTGATCCATCTGTCCTTACCAGGCCAGATGTAACAGAAGGACTTTTCTTTTTTTTTAAACACATAAAGGATCAGGTTTTGTCAGTATTGATTATGTTAGAAGCAATACTATCAATGCAGTTAGACCAAGAGGACATGCAAAAAAGTGTTTGACTGTTACTAAAGAGTTGGGAAATGAAAAGTCCTGTGTAAGAAGAATACTTACGCACGACGTTCAGGTTACAGGAAGTCTTAAAATCCTTAGCATCGCAAGTGTATGTTTTAATATCCTCAGGGGTACAGCTGTGTATAATAAGTTTTCTGACCCTTCCATCAGCAACAATTTCATACTTCTTGCTTTTGAGAATTTCTGTCCCATTTTTGAACCACTTCACTTTCGCATTTTCTCTGGACACCTCACACTCCAATACTGCAGTGGCTTCCTCTTCGACCGTCTGGTCCTCAAGAGGCTTCGTGAATTCCACTGGGGGTTCTGGAAGAATCATACTCATTAGCCAAGGTATTTTTCCTTTCCTTCTGCAGGAGTTTCAGCACCTGCTCAGCTTTCTTCTTGTATTGCCAGGGCTTTTTCTGGTTTTAAGTTTCATTTGTAAGTTCCGATTCCATTCAAATGTTTTCCTCTAGTAATGATGTTTCATTATTATTTGTACATTCAGAGGAAAAGTATTTTTTAAAACTATGAAACATAAAGGAGAGAAGAACCAGCTCTCTTGTCAATAAAATGACAGATGCCTAGTTTGATAATTCTTCCTCCAGCTGTATATTGAATGCAATAAAAGCAGAAAGAGGAGTAAAAGAGGGACAGAAAGAAGAAATAAAACCTGTTTTGGTCAATTTTGACTTTTTTTTAAAAAAAGAGCCTCTGAACCATTTTGTTAGGCCAAGAAGTAAAATTAGACTTTTGGTGGGTTTTAGGGATCTGCAGATCACTACTCATCATGTAAAGACAATTGAGAGTTGTCGTTATTTATGAACCTCTGTATTATACATGCTTAAAAAAATAAACCTTGTAATTACCTTTCACAAAGAGGTTGGCTTGAGTTTTGAAATCTTTTGCTGTTAGTTGGACTTCTCCAGCATCTTCTAACTTTACATCCCTGAGAGTAAGTGTATGAACTTTTCCTTCTGAACGTGTGACTACCTAGTTTTTTGAAAAAAAAGTGCAGTTTAAGAATATATGAAACAGAAATCCAATATTTATAGGTGCATTTAATTCATTTAGATGAACAGTTTGAAAAGGTGCTTTCCAAGTTGTTTAGCATATACATAATACATATGTATTTGAAAATGATTTTAACTAATAGCTTGGAATCTTTTAAGGAAATCTTAGGATTTTATAGTTGCCCATAAATAATTACTAGGTGGCCTTTTATGTTGAAATGCCTAGGTAAATTTATATTTATACTTATGTAAATATGTATGTGCCTCTATTCTGCTACTGAGTTTATAGTTATATAAAGAACTTACAAAAGCTAAATCATGAAAGGAAGGGCAAAAAATGATTTCATATGGTAAGCTGAGAGTAAACCTTATGTTCTAAATGCAGAGTGTTTGCCATGTAGCAAGCTAGAACTTTCTTCCCATTGTTTTAGCAATTAAAATTATTTTGAAAGTCAATTAATCCTGTAGTTAAAATAACTTGTACAATTTCTTAATTTTGTTAAAAAATGCAAATGAAGATGCTGACTCTTTTTCCCTTTCATGTATTTGCACCTCAGGACTGGGAAAATCAGGCACCAAACAGGGCTATAGTTGTTCACAGAGCAGTGAACAAATGGAAAAAGAACTTTAGAAATAGCTAAAGTAGTCAACCACTGTGATCTTAGAATACTGAGACAAAGCTGCCATTACTGTTAATATTTGGATGATAAATTCTTGTTATAAATGCAAGCTTAGGTTATCTGAAGGGGCAGTCTACAGGAAAATGAATTTTCAAAAGGAACACACTGCCTAGATATGGGCTGCCATTACACATTCCACAAATTGTGGCTTGCACAATTGAAAATCAGATTACAGACAGGGTGATCCTGACAGTAACGATAAGACAATTGGATGTTCTAGTTCTACCACTTACAATTCCGTAAGATGCTATCATCAAGATTGATTTTGCACTGCTTAAGAGTTCACTTAGAGTTAAGCATAATGTAAAAGTTTTTCTTATGCTGGTGCAAAAAAAGAATCAGGAATAAAGTTTTATGTAAAGGTTTCTCCTTAAGTAAGAGCAGAGCATGGTTACTAATATAAATACCTTAATAACTGAGAAAGGCCAAAATGTAACGTGGGAAAAGAAGCAGTTAGAAGATAATTAAGGTATGTCCTAGAAAGACAGCTACTTATTCAAGGACAAGGTGCTTGAATGGGAAAAATAATGCTTTTGTAATGACATTTCAGTGCAAATTTTTGAATATGAATTTTGGAGTGTGTTTGGGATTATTTTAAAAAGTATGTCAGGTTCTAACATACCCACAGATAGATCTTATCTATTTAACACATTGTTTAATCATCTGAATTCCCCTAAGGCTACTCTAGAATATTCATAACCAGGAACTTGGCTCAGAACACAGTGGTTCTTAATAAGTAGCTTGTATATAGTGTGTCTTGATTATGTTTTTTTTTTAAAAAAAGGAGAACCTAACATGTACCTTATAAAAATAAATCAATAAAATGAATGCTGAATATTTGTAGTGGTTTATATAAGGGTAATGTTAGAGATTATCCTTTTAAAATATTAACTTAAAATAGAAACATGTTGCCATAATATAATAGCTTTATGACTATGCCGAGCTATTAAAATTAAAATACAAGATTATCAAAGGCCAATTAGGATTTAGCAGTCCTTTCTTGAACTGATGGCCAAAGGGGAAAAGAAAACCACAATTCATTTCTAAAATTTCTTCTGATCTCTTATTCCAATAACCTGTTTTTTGTTTGGTTGGTATAGTTTTTGGAGGCTAAACATATTACAAAGTGAAGATGAGAATTAAATTGCTAATAGCAAGTTTTTCCTGATAGGCTTTATTTAAACAAAACCTGCACAGTATAATAAAATGGTTTTGTTACTTCACAATGTATATTTAAATTCTTTTTAAAAAGAGACATTTAAGTAATATAAGAACTACTTCATAAAAGCTGAAGTATTTTGGGTGGCTAAAGGATTAAAATTCCTATGCCGTGAGCAACAAAAGAGCCCCTAGTAAAATTATGATAAAACTTTCTAATCTGAGAAAAAAGTTTAGTGACAAAGGTGTGTGTGTATATATATATATTTTTTTTTTTGAGTAAAAGAAATGTAAGATTTTTAGGAATATTACATTTAAATTAAAATAGTACAGTTTTTATATCAGAACCAATGAATCTGATCTTTTAATACAAAGTTATTAATTTGACCAAAAGATATTTAGTAGCAAAAGAATAATATCATTTATCCTTAAGCAGTATTCCTATATGCAAGTAATAAACTCACATGTCTAGAATGGATCTTGAAAAGTCAACTGAGTCTCTGCCTTTAGACATGAAAGCAATTAAGCCACACTTAGTAGGACAAATGTATATTTTAAAAAAGCAAACTTGAAGGTGGAGATGCCTCCATCACCCAGTTCAATATTCAGAAGACTTTACTCTAAGGAAGGATTCCTCATATGTAACTTAATCTGCATGCTGCAATTTGAACATACAGTTGTTTTTTCTATCCTAGTATAAAAGGAGACCAATTGGTCATTATTTTCTGTATAACAGGGAGACTTTATCTCCCAGAAGACTGCTAACTGAATTACCCATTAATGATTTTGATGAAATACTAGCTGTTTTGTTTTAGAACAGTTCTTCTAAGGCATTTATTTGTTTTCTAGTACTTCAGTCAGCTTTGTGGCTCTTTGTTAATATGAACCCTTTTTAAATTATATTCCTTTAAATCTTAAAAGTTTTATTTGCACTGAAGCCTTGACACATTTGATATTATTTCTAAAAGACTGAAAAAAATGCCACAGAATATTGTACTGCCCTGTGCTTTATTTCTAACCCGTGTTGGACATTTTCTGTATTTTATCTCAAGAATTCAAAATTAATGGTGAATTATCAAGATAAATTAGGCACACAATAGTCTGGGGGAGCAAATTATAGCTCAATTTAGGTAAATTTTATTTCGGGCCTGTCTGAATAATCACCTCAGTTTTTACTTATGGGCATAGACAATCTAACAATGGGAAGCTGGTTATTTCCTAAAACTTCTTAAAGAAAGAATATTTGTTCATATATGCAGATATCCACAGAGCACTTTCTTGTCAGTACCATCAGTCGCACTTTATTTAAAGAGTCCTCTAGCATTCCAGAATGTGCACATCTCAAAGCACTTGAGGATTAAAAATAGCTTTGGAGAAATGCTTGAAGAGCAAATCTATCCAGAAGTTATCTCAACTACTTGATCAACTGCCTGAAATGGAGTTTCAATCCTGTCCTTTCAATCCCCTTATATGCAGAACACTAGAGAGCACAGAGAGAATTAGTCCTTAAAACTTAAGGTGCAGTGTGTTATGGTGCATCCAATTCAGAAGGCTTTTTGATCCTTCCTGTCTTCCAGCTATTAGACGATCATTGATAGCTAATGAGTGTCTGCCTTTTCTTCAAAAAAACTAAAACATGGATCATACTTTAAATTTTTATTTCCATTTCAATAAAAATATCATCAGGTTAAACCCAATAAAACCTTGAAGAATTTGCTTTACAATTTTAGCAGAAATCAGGCTAGAGAAGGAAAGAGAAGGGAAGGGGGAGAAGGGGACATCAGAAAGAGCAAAGAACAAGGAAGGTACAGGTGAAGACGGAAGAACCTGAGGGAAAAAGGAAGAGCAAGACAAGACAGCCGCTTGCCTGCCTTTACCTTATCACTGGGCTCTAGTTTCTTCCCTTTAAGATACCATTCCACTGGGATATCCTCGTAAGAGAGCTCGCAGTCGAAGGTGGCTGTTTCCCCTGCAGTCACTGTGACATCCTTCAGAGGTCTCAGAAGGCCAATTACTCGTGCTTTGCGAGACGAAGGAAACAGCTTTGGATTACTCATTTTGTATTTCCAGAATAATACATGCAGATTTAGTTATTAATCTCCACAGTAGCTTTCTTCAGGGAGGAAAGAGCCACAGGACTGCCTATGACTGTAGCTCCCAGGTGAGCACGGCCCTGTGGTGTTGAGAAAGGGAGCGAGCTGGTGGCCTGAGTGTGGATATCTGCAGGGGCCTTTTGGTTCTGGTATACAAGGTCAGAGAGAAATGTGTGCTTCACCTCTCTCTCTGCCAGGTGTCAAGTTCCTCTTGCTACATAAGATATGTGACTCCAAAATAACTAAGACTGTGATTGGGAGAGAACAAGGGCCCCTTAATCACACAGCCTACCCATATCCACCAGACACTTTGCACTCTCCAAAAATGTTTGTCTGACCTCCCTTCTTGAGTCTGGAAATGCCTACCCAGCAAAGTTTTTCTTTATAGTGCTACAGTTGTACAGCTGCTTGAGGGATGTAGCTTCTAAGAGTTTGGAGCCTAATTCTTATTGTGCATATATCTCCTGGGCTGAAAGGATTACAAAGTTGGCATATCTGACTTGCTTAACTTTCTTTTGTTCAAATGGCAAAATCAAGGTCAATGAAATTTCCAAAACTTTAGGATTTGAACCATGTGTGCATAAGGATGTCACAGAAGTAAATACAAGAAAGCGTTTCTATACTGTAATAATGTTTTCTAAGTAATGAAATAATTCTAACTAATTTCACTCATTCACTTTCTGCAAAAATATGTACTTAGTTTTCTGCAGAGACACATAATACTCACGTTTTACTCGGAGGTGGGCACTAGACTTAACATTGGCAGCTTGGAAATCCACCCCACCAGTCTGGTCCAGGCGACAGTTGTGTAAAATAAGGAAGTGTGTTTTGCCTTCCTCCTTGATCTCACACTCCTGTACCAAAAGACAGAAAAGGTTTCACAGGAAATAATCTTCCTGGGTATTTTTTTCTGAGGATACAAAATCTTAATTAAAGGAATGTTACAAATTACTGGTAAGCAGACTATATAATTTTGAGCTCTTGTTTGTGACATAAAGCTTACAAGTACTATCATGAAGGCAATGTTTGTTTTAGCTGTACAGTTCTGAACCAACTAGCAACATCAGAGGATATCTACAACTTTATCCACAATGCTGGATCACAAATAACGCCAGCGCACCTGTTCAAGCCCATTCGTAGATCCTCCTCTCTCTGGCTCAAGTTCTGATAGAGACCCTGATATCATGTTTTCAATGCCCTGCATGCACCCTGACTTTTCACCTGTTCTTTTCCATTTCACGCAACTCCTCTAGGCAATGACAAGCTCAGAAATAGCCTCACCGGTGTTTGGAGTAGTGGCTCTCTCTTGAGTTTCCAGTTGCCATGGATATCATCTTCAGAGATTTCAGTTTCAAAGCGGGCTGTCTCAGTCTCTATCACTTCCACACTGTGGAGGGGTCGCACCAATTTAATTTCCCGATCTAGAAAAGTGAAGGGTCAGCATATGTCACTAGGCTCTAGCAGAAATAACCCCAATTGCTTCAAGAGTGCAACTCATGGAAATGTCCTTACCTTCAATGTCAAGTTTTCCTGAGGTCTTATCTGTCCCACAGTCACAGGTGTACTGACCGATATCTGATTTCAAGGCTTTCTTTAAGATTAGCATGCGCTTCTTGCCATCTTCCTTAATGATAGCATTTTTAGATGGCTCTATTTCCTTCCCATCCTTAAACCATTTTACTGGTGCATCTGCTTTGCTAATTTCACACTGCAGAATCACTTCATCTTTTTCCACAGCAGTGTAATCTTTAAGCTTTCCTGTAAAGTATGGATCTCCCTCTGCAAGTAAAGTATAAGTGAAAAAATTTCATTAACCACCTAGGAAAATAACAATCTCCTGGAAAGTTTAAGAAGCAGCTCACAGAGTTCTGGGTATATTTTTAAATTGTACCAAGTTTTCACTTATTTAACATGTTGATATTCGAAAGTTCTCTACATTTTGGAAAGGGAATCAATGCATGGGATTTATCAAGATCAAATCCATCTATATCATATTTTGAAGTACTTAACAGTAGTTTGAAGGACACTATGAAATTTAGTTTCAAATGTGTTCCTTCATTATTCAGCTTTCTAATTTCTTTGCAAATCTATTATGTCTAGTTTACCCTTAAGCTTTCAGATTCACATTAGTAGTTTTTCTTATATCAGTGAAGTGTGTCTCTGATAGTTGCCATATATGTCAGACTCCATATGTATTCTGCTTGCTATTAAGGGGCCAAGAAACACAAATGAGGTTTATTTATATAAGTTCTGTTTCTTTTCTTATCAGAAATATGAAAAACATTTTTTGGAAATCATTTTGATAAAGTAAACAGACAGGAAATACTTATATTCCTATTTTAAACATGACAGGGCTCAAGTATTAAGAGTTTCAATTCTGAGTTGAACTGGCTACTTTGTGAGTCTGAGTCTTCATTACATGAAAGTTCTAATATTTTGGAGTAAAAGCAATTTAGAATAAGCCTGATACCATATGTGGTATTTTCTTAAGGACAGGGGCTGCTTTCATGTAACATTAATACTTGGAAGACCATGTTATATAATAGATACTCCACAAATTTGTGAATTTAATGCAATAAAATAAAAAAAATAAAAACCACCTACCAAGCACAGTGAGTTTAGCTTCTGAGCTTAATCCCATAGCTTCTACTTTAATTTGAGAGGTATCATCAAGAGAGAGGTTTCTGAATGTGATGGAATGAATCTTCCCTTCATCCTGCATTGAGACGGACCTGGTGGTATGCAGGCGCTGGTCATTTTTGAACCACTTCACTCGAATGTTGTCATGGGACAGCTCCACAGTAAACACAGCACTTTCCTTCTCTTTGGCTGTCACATCCTCGAGTGGGGTGAGGAATTTGAGTCGGATTCCTATTAAGAAAAAGAAAAACTTCGAGTCCAGCCCTTTAAAGAGGAAATATAAAAATAAAAGCAATAAAAAAATTAAAAGTGGCCTGCCTATCTGATAGAAATATTTACCTTCAATGATCAGTTTGCCACTTGTGTGTTTATCTTCAGCTTCAAATATGTATTTCCCTTCATCTTCAAAAGCAGCTGATTTGAACACCATTGAATGTTTAGTGCCGTCCTTTATAAGTTCAACTTTTTCGTCACTTGTGATTTCCTGGGTTCCTTTCAGCCAACGGTATGTTTTGGGCTCCCTGGATACTTCACACTCAAACTTCGCCTCATCTTTCTCAAAGACTTTAACATCGCTGAGAGGTGTGATGAAGATAAGTGGCAATTCTGAAAAAGAAGATGGTGTGCATTAAGCCAGAATATGCTTCCCTCCGTGACCCCTAATCCATTTAGGCCTCAGAGAGTCTTGCAGGGAGAATAACGAAAGGGAGGCAGGCAGGGAGAGCATACCTTTCACTTTCAGTTTGGCTGCAGATTTGGCATTGGCAGCCTGGAAGGAGACCTCGCCTGTCATACCCAGCTGGCAGTTATAAAGCACCAGAACGTGCTTCTTCCCATCTTCAATGATTTCACAGTCCTGTTTGGAGTGAAGGGTAGAAGGAATGAGAAAGAAGAGCATCGTTTTCATAACTAGTTATTCCTGTAAACAATCAAGATATGTTAGGCCAGAAGTGTATCTTTTGTTTCCCTAAAGGACCAAGCAAACCTCCACCTGTGTGATCAGAGAATCCTGACTTACAGGGGAAGCAGTCAAAGGCTCTCCTTTTAACTTCCACTGGCCATGAACATCTGGTTCAGAAAGTTCAATTTCAAAGCGAGCTGTTTCACCAACAAACACTTCTACTCCATACAGAGGTTTTTCCACTTTGATTAGTCGGGCTGAAATTACACAAAGGTTTGTTAGAATGGCTGAGCAAATAAACTGCACGTTTAGATAGGGTGAATTTTAAAGCCTTGAGCAACTCACCCTCAACATTAACATTTGATTTTGTCTTGTCTGTACCACAGTCACACACATATTCGCCTTTATCTTTAAGGTCTGCCTTTTTGATTTTTAAGACACGGCGCAGGCCATCTGACTTGATAGAGTGTTTGGGTGAAGGCACAATCTCTTCGCCATCCTTGAACCATTTCACCGGCACATCTTTGCTGACTTCACACTTCAGAATAATCTCATCCTTCTCGACTCCAGTCTTGTCATGTAATTTCACAGTGAAATAGGGATCGGCCTCTGTAAAAGACATCCAGCGAATAATCAGAAGGATGTGAAAATTAAAGTTTATTAAAGAGCTGTAGGCTGCAGAAGATATTTAATTACTGCCTGCTCTCACTGCCCCGGAACTGGCTATGCAGTCACAGCCGGTCACACTTACCTAGGACCTTTAGGTTGGCTGTGGAGCTCAGGTCCTTCACCTGGGCTCTTATCTGGGATATATCATCAAGCGTCACTTCTCTCATTTCCAGTTTGTGAGTCTTGCCCTCAGATGAGAAGAGTATGGTTCTGCTTGTGTGGAGTTTGGTATCATTTTTGAACCAGACTACATGCATTTTTTCATGAGAAAGTTCACAAACAAAAGTTGCTGTTTCACCTTCTTTCACTGTTTGGTCTTCAAGAGGCGATATGAACTTCAATCTTATACCTGCAGTGTAAGCATGAATATGCTCAGAAGCACAGTTTACCCGCAGAAATATTCCACTCTAATCTGCCTGGATAAAAAGGATCTCATCCATGGCATTCATTTACTCATGCTTTCAAATGCAGCTATATCCTCCGTTACAAAAATAAAGGGTGTTGTTTTGGTGGCCATGTGAAAACAGAGTACCCACTTAGAGCTGTTAGAACTTGGTGTTTGTAATGGGAGTGCCTAATGCAGGCTTTGACTGTTAAGGCATCCACTTCAAAGACGGCTATGTCAAATAAACACGTTGCCAGACACAAGCATAGATTAAGAGCCAGTCTGGGCTCTTCGGAATCCCCAGCTCTCCCCACTCACCCACCGTCTACCGCCCCATCCCAGGATCCTTCGTTTTAGAGATCTTGGTTGATTTGATGACTACTTCCATTTGATGGACTGCCTGTTTTTTCTTTTCCCATGCTTTAAATTCCTGCTTTTATGTTTTAAATTCACCAATAAAGAGTAAACCAACAAAACCCTAGACACCCACCCTGGATCCCAATAAAAGCAGAAGCCCAGGGCAGCTTGCTGGCAAGCTGGCGCTCCCTGGCGCATACTCTCTCTCCCCATGCCTCTCTCCTTTTCCCTCCTCCTTCTCCCTGCAACCCCCATCTGTAGTCCCAGACATGCTGTGTAATTTCCAGGTCTTGAAGTAATAAGCCTTGCTTCTCAGAGTTTCCTGATGGTTATTGTGGGGGGCATGTTGCAATCATAATAAAACCACAAGGACCAACCACAACGCCGCCTGTGGACAGGCTGGGAATGGCACACAGTGGTGTTCTTGGAAGTCATGTATTTGTAAGCCTAAATGTGGGATGTTAAGTCAGATCTCATAGTTCTTACCTGTAACAAATAACCGGGCTGAGCTCTTCTTGCCATCAACCTCAGCAGTATAGACCCCTTCATCATCAAAATGAGAATCATTGATAACAAGAATGTGCTTCTTTCCATCGGCAATGATATCAAACTTGTCAGATGACTTGATTATATCAGGTCCTTTTGACCATATAACATTTGCCTCTCGAGTGAGGACACATTCAAATCGGGCCTGTCGCCTTTCTGGAACAGTGACATCCTTCAGGGGCACAGCAAAGTCAAGTTCGATTTCTGAAAATCAAACATTAAGAATGAGGTTTTTCAGATTGTAGAGGCACGTGAAAGTCAAGCAGTTCAGTTAGCCAACTCCATGAGTTCTAAAAGCCCTTACCTTTTACTGTCAGAATGGCAGTTGTAAATGCATTCAGTGCTTGATAAAGGACCTCACCAGCTTGGTCCAGTTTGACTTTGTGCAAAGTTAAGAAGCGTTTCCCACCTTCTGCTTTGATTTCACAAGTCTGAAAAACAATAGTCTTAGCTAGCATTTTTCATGAGTCAAATTCCCTGGAGGAGAAATGTTTCAGATACAGATATCTATAGTTAAAAAAAATACTACTTTTTATTATTACTAAGAAGTAGTACTACTTAAAATTACTCCTAAGACGTAAAAATATATTGTCATAATCTTAAAAAAATTGCTTGAACTGTTCACAAATAGTACACCAAGTTTCTTCCCCCTTTTGAGATTTTAGAAGCTCTGTCATTATTGAACCGAATCTGCATGTCAAATCCGAATAAAGAATGTAGTTATTTTACATGATTACCAATTTAAAACAGGAAATTACTCACAGGTGAGGGTCTCAGAAGTTCTCCCTTCAGTTTCCATTGTCCAGGAATGTCTGCCTCTGAGATCTCTGTATCAAAGCTTGCACTTTCTTTCTCGTAAATGGTAACATCCTCTATTGGTTTAAGCAATTCAACTTCACGATCTGTATGGGTCAGGGAATGAAATACCATAAAGGTTTAAACAATGTAAGAAAGTTTTGCTTTTGTGTCTCTTGGTGTGTTATTTTTCCTTATGCACACATAGAACTTATTGTTTAGGATAAAAGGTATAATTTTTATACCTCCAAGTGTCAGCTTTGCAGGGTATCTTTTCCCTTCAATTTCCACTGCATATTCATCAATATCTTCTGGTGTAGCGTTCTTAATTTTGAGGTATAGATGATTCCCATCTCTTAGTATCTCAGTTTTGTCATTTGGCTCAGCAGGAATTTCATCATATCCTTTGAACCACCTAACGTTTGGAGTGTCCTTGGCTAGGTCACAGCTGAAAACCGCAGTCCCCTTGGGTTTGACGTGCTGATCTCGTATGGGTTTCACTAGCCAGTCTCGAAGGACTTCTGTATGAAAATGAGGTCAGAAAAATAATTATGATCTGAGCAAGTAAATAAATAACTTCCTTAGTAAATTTCAGAAATGGAAAAAATTCTCAAAACTGGACATAAGGAATTTGTTATGATATATTGATAGTCCCCTGTCTGATAAAGTATAAGACTACTGACATTCTGATCCTGGGAAATACAATTCTCTTCCATTTTATTAGTAGAATAATAAGCAGAACAAAATTTCCCAGCAAAGCACTGACCTACGACTTTTACGCAGGATGAACATTCTAGGTTGTTGGCGTTTTCCACAGTAACTGTGTATGTTCCCGCATCTGTGTCCTCTACATCATTGATGGTCAGGGCCCGCAACAAGCCAATGATGCCGGGCACGATTTTGCCAGGTTTCTCCACCACGATCTTCCCGTCCCTCCTCCAGACCACATCACGCTCTTTGTTTAACTCACAGCTCAAGTACAATGGTTGTCCTCTGACCACTGTGACTTCTTCTTCAAGCGTTTTTACAAAACGCACAGGAAGTTCTGTGGAGAATTTCAGTATTAAAAATATGTAGACTTTCCAATATATACAATATTTCCAATGAAATAAAACTTAGAAAATAAGAGGAGGATTTCTAAAATTATAATAAAAGTTGCTATGAGGTTTATTATATTAAAGTTCAATGTGGACCATATTCAGAAGACTGGTAGTTACCTTCTACAATAAGTTTAGCCGTGGAGGTCTTTTCCTTATTTCCCAAACGTAAAACACAGGTGTATTCGCCAGCATCAGAAAGTTGAACATCCATGATGTGCAGCTTTCTGTCTTTACCATCTGCAATGAACCTGTGCTTTGGGCTCTCACGGATGTTGCTACCATCTTTCATCCAACTTGTGATTGCAGTGGAAGGGGAGACTAGGCATTCAAAGATTGCAGAAGAGCCCACTGACTCGGCTTCAGTCAAGATGATGTCTTTCATTTCTGTCACAAACTTCAGTGGCACCGCCTTTAGCTGGTAGGTGAACGGGGCTTCATCTGGAGGTTTCTCTCCACCACTTCCCGGTCTTAACTTTTTCCTTTCAGCTTCTATTGGTGAAGGAGTCTTTTTGGCTACAGCTAATTCAAAATAAAGTGAAAAGTTGATTTGGCATTTCTGTAAGGGTCAGAAAGTGCCTAGTTGGCTGCTTGCTGGGTAAAAGCAGTGATAGAGCAACTTAAAGCCATGAACAGAAAATTAAAGACTTAGTGATTGAAAGGTTGATTGAATTTATACTGCCTTCTTTCAGGGAAATGAGATGGCATAAGGAATCTATAAATAATAAATGCTCTTCTTTTTCTCAAGTTTTAAACCCAAATATAAAATGCCCAAGTTAATATCTCTAATTATCTTATCTGTCATGTATAAATATCATGTATATGAAGAATGAACCTAAGAACTTACAGGGTTCAATAGGCTAGAGTTAAGTTGATTTTATATATATATATATATATATCTATATCTATAACACACACACATATATGATATCTACTTGAATTATATTAGAGGTATATTACTTGAAATATCAGAAGACTAATTTTAGCAAAACCAATTTCTAAAGATTGTTATATATCACAATTACATTGTTATAATATAAAAATAATGATTGTTATAAATTTTGAAATTTTTCCCCTCTTGAATACAAAGTTTCCTAGGGTGAAAGGTTACAATTTGAGTACAGGTAAACGAATCTTACCTTTGATGGGAGCTTTTGGCTTGGCAGCCTCTTCTTTAGGTGCTTTGGCTTCTGAAATAAAAAGAAAACTCAGCATTTAAACAATTTCCAGACTTATTTTATGCTTAGCAGGAAAACATGCAGGGTGAGTCATGCTCTTTATTACAAATAATAATGCATAAAGAGAAACTGGTTTTATTTAAATGACTTGCATGGAGACTACTTTGATACTGCCAAGAAGGCATATTGTGAGAATGGTGTGACCAAGTTAAACTGCCAACATATTTAGGATTAAAAAAAGACTTTCAGTAGGTGCGTTCACTCTTCTCCCATTTTTGGAAGGCTCACTCTTGCCTTGTGAGGAGGAGTTATCCTCTTGCCTACCTAGGCAAAGTATTTTATACATGTATGTGTGTGTTGGTGATGTGAAACAAGAGGATAAGTTTTGTTAACAAAAGCTTTTCTTTTGTAAGTTGGGCAGACCAAGCCAGGAAAGACTAAGAAAAAGAAACGGTCTATTTGCTTGCTACACATGAATGGATTTTTTTTGCAGATTTCCCTTATTTAGACAATGAGCTAAGGCAGAAGTAGGTCTGTTCCTATAAGTAGAGTTTAATTCAGTTATTAATGAAGGAGTAGTATAAACTGTAGAACCAGTTTTTTAGATTCAGCCTCTGGGGATGTGAGAAAAGCTTTATTTTTACACATAACTTAATTAGCTCAGGGGTGGTTATCATTTTTTTCCCAAATAAAAGGTATCACATTGAAATTATTAAAGTTGAAGAGTAATGATGCCCAAATCATAAATATCAGTGACAAAATATATTAATAAAAGTATTAAAAATGAACATAGTATATTGTCTGTCATTAAACACAATAAAAACCCAAATATTTCTACAGTGCTTACTATGCACCAGGCACTGTACTAAGTGTTATGCATATATTTAATCCTCACAGTGATAATATGGGGCAGATTAATTAAATTTTGATTTTACAGAATAAGAAATTAAAATTTAGAGAGACTGAGTAATGAGCCAAGTATCAAATATTTAGGACATGTATTTATCAGTGATCAATGCACATCATATCATTTTTGGTTTTGAGATGAACACATATGATGAGCTACCGACTGATATTTCATGTACAACTTAAAAATACTTTACATTTGTACCTGGGTTAATTATACCATTGAATTAGTACATTTAAGAAAATTTTTATTGATCTAAATTCTTACAAGATTTAAATGCACGCAGTCTTTTTTCTTTTTTTTATTGTGAAATATACCTGTCATAAAATTTAATTTTAACCATTTTTAAGTGTACAATTCAGTTGCATTAAGTACCTTCACAGTGTTATGCAACCATCAACACTATTTATTTCCAGAACTTTTTCATTATCCAATAGGAAGTCTTTTTAAAAAGGCTTCATGGGTACATGGGAACATGGCATCTCCATGGGACTCCTGTATGCATGTCCTTAGAAAGTGTCTCATCTGTCTCCTTGAACATATTCATTATATAATCTCAAAAGCATATAAAGAAATGGTGCTTTGCAGAAAGGTACATTCCAATCAAAACAATATGCACCCACGGGTGAGAAAGTAGATTGGTATAGGATATCAGATGAAGAAAGTTCAGTCATGAACTTATAAACCCCTGCAATTGAAATGGTGCCTACGCTTAAACATAAAGAGGGCTTGACTTTTAATCAAATATGAATACTTTTACTGAGCCACCAAAAAACAAGCAAAAAGAAAACTACAGAATAAATACCTGCTTTCTTTCCAACTACTGGCACTGTGACTGGGGCAGGGATGGGGGTTGGGGCAGGCTCCACGGGAGGTGGTTTGATTATTTTCACTTCTGTAGAGAGATGTTCATTGCATTAATGTCTCCATTTATCACTTCCTAAAACCCCATTTGGTGGCCTATTTGCCTTCTCTGATATAACTTTAAAATCTTCAAATAATTAGTTTTTCAGAGAACAATATATTCTAACTATAATATAATCTCTATATAATATATTCCATATATTCTAATTATTTAACATATTATGTTAAATAAAATACAATAATTTAACCTAATTGTATATTGGGGCATTAGAGATCATTTGATGCATACTGACTTTTACTTCCTTTTTCTTATTAACTGCACATTATTTCTGTGAAACATGAAGGAATGTGCTGTTGACATTGGGGATAAACTTGCTTACCTGGTTTAGGCTTTGGTTTTGGTTCAGGTGCAGGGAGAGGTATTGGTGGCTTAATTTCAGGCACTAAAATAATTCACAGTAATAAGCAGGTTATTATAGTATATTTTAAAGTTTTTCATAAAGACAAATGAAATTGAGCAGACTTAACATATCTTGGAAGATATTAGAATTTATATACATATAGTCACCAAATCAAGTATTTAATCTAAGTTTATTTTGCATTTTAAATACAATATTTGGGAAATATAGTCAGGCAATTTTACTGGTTCTAATGTTGTTGTTCATCTCATTGCCTATTAATACATTTTCCCCTGCTGTTTAAAATTTATTTATCAAATGGGTGGTCATTAGCCAATTGCACATGAGAGTGAAATGGTTAAAAAAAAAATTAAGCCCTATGAGATTAGCAGATTAAGGTCATGTGTTCAAATCTTAAGGCCAGTGTAATGATGTTTTAAATGATGCATATTTGCATTTTTAAAGACAACTAAGAAAATGCCAGTAAGTTTGTACCTTTTACTGGTTCAGGAATTTTCCTTTCTCTTTTTGTAACAGTGGCTGGAGGTGCTTCGGCCTCTTCAACAGCTTTTGGAGGTGGTTCTGGTATTTTAAGATAGTTAAGATTATTTTCTATTTTAAAATGAGAATACTGAGAAATCAACTGATCTGAAATAATCAGATCCAACTATTTTTCAAAAGCTCTATTGATAGCTTTTTAAAAAACTTTATATTTTATCAATTAATTTCTAGTTTCCCTTCTTGACTCTGTCTCATTTCATTTTACTTTCTCTTATTCCATCCACTTGCCTCCCAACCCCACCAGCATTCCCTTTCTAAATGCCTTCCATAATAGTTCCCAATAAACACACCCTTTGAGAATAGGCTAAAGATAAAAATCAACCCGCTTAAAAGTCTCCAAATTTTGTGAAGCATTTGCTGGCACCCTCCCATGAAGTTATTTTGCAGCCAACTTGATTATTTCACAATCATTTCTACTGTAAGAACTTCAGTGGCAAAGTAATAACACTAATGAAGTGCAGGGGAATGCATGAATGGATTTGAGAATCACTATAAAGATACTGAAACAGAAAGCAGACAATGGAAAACACAGACAGTGTCACAGATGGAATATAAAGCTATGTTTATATTTAACTCTTTTATGTTTACAAGATAAACCTTTTGTTAAATGTCCATTTTGTTAAAAGAAAATTCCACAAATTGTTACTAAGATTCCTACCTGCAGGTTTTTTAATTTTTTCTACTTTTTTAGGTTCTACTTTAGGTTCTTCTTCTTCAGGTTTCTTTCTTAGAACTTAAAAGACAAAAAGGTTTATTTGTAAACCAAGACAAATGATGATGTTGAATAAGCTTGACAGATGCAAATAACATACAAAGCAAGGAAAATGAAAGGCATGCAACCTAGTGCACTGGGAAATTAGCATTTACACTAGAAATGCTTACTTTTAAAAAAAAAAATCCTAAATTGTTACATTAATTACAATAGAGCTCAGAACCACTTATTATCCATGTAGACAGTCTGTTCAGAGACAAATCTGTGGCAGAAATGACCAAACACAAAATAAATAATTTGAATAATAACAAATTCTAATCATAATCCAATGTTATGATTTGATGAGAAAAGGGGTATTTAAGTAAGTATAAAATTTACTTAGGTGAGCTATCCAAAGAAATATAGCCTTGGTATCTATAATTCTATGTAAAGACAGTGTTAGAATTTGACTCTTCATTGATTATCTTGCTTCTAATTTTTAAATATTTTATTAGTAGAAAGAAATGTTCAGTTTTTAAAAATGTTATTTATTAGTTGTGGTCATCTTGTGTCACACTTTAAAACAATACTGAATTTAGGCTTCCATGGTTTGATAGAGTATTTAATAGGTTTAGTGTATTTTACTACATAATTTGATTATGAAAATGACATCTAAGGTCATTGTTATTAGTTTAGAATATCATCAATTTAGTCATGTCAATTAATGGAAATTTCAAAATACTGTGAATGCTCACAAAATGTTCATCTTCTTTTTAAAAAGATATAGGAATGAGAGCCTTCTCAATTTTCAAAGCAACTACAAATGAATTTTGGTAAACATGTAATCTAATTAAAAGAAAACCAAGGGACAGAAACATTTTGTAAGCGTTCAAGTCAGTTGTTTGTATATTTAAAGCTGATACAGTGGTTGAAAAATACTATACCGCTTTTGAGAACAACTTCTTCCTTTGGTTGAGGTTTAGGTTCAGGAAGTAATTTGCGAACTTTCTTTTCACCTCCAAGCGCTTAAAAGAATATGATTTCAAATTTTGAATGAATTCAAATAAAAAAATTAACTTCAACAAGAACAATGTCTCTTTCAAAACCAGCCAGCCACAGTGCATAAGTAATAATTTTTGTTGCACATAAGTGATCACAAAATTTAAAAGCAAGTAATATACTTCCAGTTATTTCCTCTGCAAACATCTAACATAACCTTGGGATGAAATTCAATTACATTAACTGCAGGTAAAGATATTCACCTTAAATGAGTATAGAAGATGTTATTCTATACTGGCTTTATGAATCTTTCTTCAAATACAGAGTTCTTGGCAGTGTCTTTGACCCAGTCTATAATAATAGATTGTTCAAATGTACATTGGCATCTCCCAGACCCTTAATTACACTGAAAGGATATTGGTGGGTATTAGTGTCATTACTCAGTCTTCTCCACTGAGGAAGGAAGAGAGTCAACAGATCTGGCTTATCTGACATGGGGAAGGGCTGTATCTCATTTTTTTTTTAACAGAAGAGAAGTATCCTTTCTGATGGTCTACTTTTTGAAATAATACTGACCTAAAATTATAGAACTACTAATCTGAAAGCTGGTGTTGGAGCTTATTTTTAAGGAGTAAGAAAATTTTCTTGAATTTAGACTAAAAGGGACCCAAGGAATTCTAAATTAGTTCCCTCTTGCATCTTCAGGGAGGTATCGAGCACAGGGGATAATGTTATTATATAGAACAAACTTCCACTACTACATCATGGATTTGAGTGTAAAAAAAAAAAAAGAGAAACACTTGGCGTTGATTATTGAACCACTTTACCTCTGTATTGATGTCAATTAAAACCTAATTTAAAACATTATTTACTTGTATCATGTAACATTGTATTTGTTCACTCATATGAATTTCTTAGATATTTCTATAAAATTTCTCATTTATTGCTTTAAACAAGACATTTGCAATTCACTAAATTTTTTTATGTGGTAAAGATAACCTTGCCTAACTATTACTGCAAACATTTTAACATAGAAAAGGCAAATATGTAAATATTTCATTTTAAATGTTTTATTCTGTTAAGTATTTTAAGTAAAATTTCACGGTTAAACATGAAATAGTTTTATCCGTGATAAATTCTATTGCCTTCAATACTATTTTAGAGTCACCAATATTCTTAATGTGTAACTATTTTCATTGCTCAAACCTGCAGAGATGACCATGCATCTAATTAACATAAGTTGAGATGGCATAATATCCTTTATTTATATAATGGACATAGTGAAAAACATATCTTTGCATTTGTTTTTCCATATTATTTTATTTTAAAGCTCTTACTGACATTTGAGACTTTGGTGCAGAATGTTCTTATTCTTTTAAAAGTCATTTTTCATTACATGTCATTTTAATGTGGGAGTGGCTTTGTAATAATCTGTTAGTAGTTAACATCCATTGTAACACTTCACTGTAATCTCCATTTCACAAATCAGGAAATGCATAATTCGATGGGTAATTTTTTCAAAATTCAGAATGCATCAAGAATAGATTCAATTTCTGAGTCTGGATGTGCTGGTTACTTAAATAGAACACTGCTACCCACTATATTTACTAGAAAAATCAACAATTTTATTTTTAATAGATGTTTTCTAGACTTCTAGGACCCATTTGTTTTTCCTTAAGGTCTAAGTTTAGATAGGGAAAAAATATTATTTAAAGAGAAATAAATTTTGAAAAATGACCTGTGGTGATAATGAAATTTGCCTAAAATGTGAGAGCTATACACTTGAAAGAATGTGTTTGAGGTGTTGAGAAGTGTCAGGGAAGCCACGAGGAAATCCCTGTAAATCATCTTAATAGTATAGAAAGAGGACAAGACTTATTTTTAGTGCTTATGACACTGGCTAAGATACTATTGTTCAGGTGAAATTACAAGGCTTTCTATTACTAGCTCTCAGCATTTAAGATATGCCCTGATACGAATTTCAATTAACTAGTAATATTTGATATTTTTAAGTTTAGGAAACTGCAAGAAGACATATGTAGATGAGACAAAGATAAACAGTATCTATCCATGAATGAATGAAATTGATGGAAAACAAAGGAAGCAACACTCATGAGCCAGGACCACAGAAGCTACAAAAGTACAAGAAATGAATGAGACTACTATGATGATTAAAAAAAAAAAAAAGGAAGAGCAATTACATTCTAGAAGGCAGAAAGAGCAAAGAGTCAGATGAAGGGATAATGCATATGAATGCATTTCCCAGACTATGAAATACCTTTCAGAGGTTTAAGCTCCACTTTTTCTGGAACCTCAGGTTTTTCAGGAACTTTCTTCTTTGAAACAGCTTTAAAGAATATGATGTTACTTTTATTACTTGTATATTTGACTAATAGGAAGCAAATTATTAAATACTTGCTCTGAAAATCAAAACCAAGCTTTGCTTATACTCAAAAAGCATTAATAACAGCCAAAGACAGCCTCCAAAGAACATACTAGAAGCACTCAAACCATGAAAACACTGCAGTTTTACTCTGAAGTTGAGTAGTAAGTTCAGGTCTTGTTGAGAAGGAAGATGATTTTGGTCACTGCAGGAGGAGGAAATTTTCCTTTGCATATAAATTTTAAATTAAGGGAAGAGTATTTAAGTGTGTCTCTTCATGGAGTATATATCAACACATGGGTAGCTTTTTAAGAAGTACCCACTTTTTTTTAATGTCTGACTTAAAATGCCAGAAGTTCCCCCTACCAGTCAGGAGGGTTGTAGAGGGGCAAGAATCATGAGAAGCAAAGTCTGGAAGATTCTGGCTTTGCACATGTGTAGGTAAGTATGGGAAAGTGCTTAACTAAGATTATACCTAGGTTAATTTAGATTGAGAAATCTCTCATGACACCACATATAAGAGAACATTTTATTAACATAAAAATAATAATATGTTTTGCCAGGTTATTTCATCTTTTAAAGATGTTATTTAAGAAGTGAAGTAATATTGCATCAATACAAAGAAAAATCTAAATGCCAAAAGAATGAAGGGAAGGAAGTTTAACAATGGGAAGAGATGGTAAGATTGACTATATTCATAACCACTCTTTCTGGCTACACTGAGATCACCAAAGAACACAGTTGGGCTTTTATTAAGTTGCAAAAGAAAAAAACAGTGGCGGAGCAGTGACAGGTCATTCACATGCTTTGCTCTCCTGGTATATGAGGACATATTGGCTGTTGGATGTCATAAATATTTTACTGATAGTATATTTAAAGACACATGAATTCTTTAAGAGCAAAGTTTTGGCTTTTGCATAAATTTGTTACTTCAACATTTAAATATCTTGCAAAGTTTTCCTACACATTCCACATGCATAAGATCCCAAGGTATGCATAGCAATCAGATTGAAATCAGAACTCCTTTCTCCTCATGCCACTTAAGAAAGTTAGTTGGACAGCCCCTGCATCCAGATGTCCAGGAAGCAACTAACAACAGGCCTTTTCTGACATCTGGGGTCTCAGGCATGCCCCAACAAGGCATCGGGGGCGGCATAAAGCGCAAGTCTCTCTGCAAGTCGCACAGCTTGGTCATGCCTGAAGTACACACTTTTAAAATTAATACAATTCTCAGAAGCCCCATTTTAGATGACTGGATAGAAGTTTGAAGCAGATTAATAAAACTTTGGAGGCAGCATTTTATACCTTTAAGTTGGAATATTTTCTCCTTCACATCTTCCTTAGGTGGAGCAGGAGGAGCAGCTGGGGGCTTTGGTTTGAGTTTTGGTTTCTCGGGAACCTTCTTTTCAGGTTCAGGTTTAGGTTCAGGTTCTTGAAAGAGCATTTCAGGAGCGTTAGTAACCATAAATGTTATTTAGTATGTGGATATACAGCATATTCAGTAGGAATTTAAATATATATATATCTAAAGTAAAGTTTGTTTTTTTGGATACATAATATTAGCATCCCATATAAAACATAAAAATACCAACATTTACAGAGATGATGAGAAATATAACAAAGGCACTAATGAAAACAACAAAAGAAGCCTCCAAGTAAGCCACATTGACCTGAGATAAATAGTACAAATTACATGGACACATAAGAATGAGATGAACATTGAAAACAGTATCTTACATACTGATGCAAAGAGACCCCTACACATGTAGAAGAACATAAAACACAGACATATCAAGAAGAAGAATATGATGATGAATATTTAAGTCCAATCAATTGAATACCTTGTACTGGTATTTCTTCTGGCTGTGGTTCAGGTTCGGGTTCTTCAGGCTCAATATACTTTCCAATTTCACGTTCTTTAAAGAAGGTTGACAATGGATGTAAGATTGTAAGGCAAAGATCTTCACAAAGACTCATAACAATTTCCCGCAGATGCAAAGATTATAGTCACAAAGACAAAAATACACAATTCATACAATTTCAGTATAGAAAAAGAAGTCAGATTTCTTTTGTACTTGAACTTTCTGTTAAATATGCAGTCAAATGCTCTACCACTGAGCTATACTATACCCCTGCACCATGTTAAATATGTTATTCCATGCATGTTGATGGCAAATGAGATGGCTGAAAATTTGATATTGGGTTCTCATTTGAGAATCCAATGAAATTATTCCAGTTTTGCCTCAGTCAACTGTATCTTTTGGAATTTATAATTACCATTCAGAATACTCAAATATTCTACTTCAAAAGAAGTATATTTTGAAATAATTTGAAAAATAAAGCAGCCAAACATGTGCTGGAATGGTTTGCATGTAATTTCAAGAAGGAATGTCACCCTATTCATACTTGTGTATTTCTAACAGGAGGGTTCAAGAGATTAAAACAATTATATTTATATAGATATATATACCTTCAACAGGGGGAGTCACTTTTCTATCAATGGTTATGGAGGCTTTTTCTTCATATATTACTTCCTCAGGAGACTCTTCAACTTAAAAAACACAGTATTTTATTTGAGACTGTTATCAGAATGGAACACTACAACTGCTAAGTTGCAACATATCAACTTAGTTCCACGCTACACCATATTCTTCAGATGACCCCAAAATATCAATAACTTTACTGTATAAGACAGACAACAGATAAATACATAAGACTCATCTACAACCAAAGCGAGATGGAAAAGACGTTTGTCGTCGTCACCAGATTAATAGAGCAGCCGTGTACCTTGGACAGGTGGCGCTTCCGGCTCTTCAGGAACAGGAACAGGTACTTTCTCTTCTGGGACAATTTCCTTGGGCACTTCAGGCACTTTAAAGATATTGATTTGGTTTACTGTTAAGAATTTAGAGGATGTGCAAGATTCTACGAAGACCAGGCAAAGAATACAAGGGCAAAAACTTCATCTTACAAGACTTCCTGGGGAAAATGCCTTTGGGGGCATGACACCTTTTTGGACATCCTAATTTTATAAATGAGTTTTCTCAGTCTTCTTCATTTGCTTCTCTTCCTCTGTGTACCCTGAACTGTCAGTGTTCTCCGCTGGTCCAACTTTGATGATTTTAAAAATGGGCTCTAGGTTGTTTGAACAATTACTCCTGCATTCCCAACTCTATTTCCGTGTGGATGACTTCTAGATCTAATCTCTAACCCTGATCTCTTGTCTAAACTCCAGATGCACATTCCCAATTTCCACACTAAAGCGTGAAAAATGTATTCCTGATCTTCTTTCTAGTATTGGTTCAGGGATCCCAGGAGCCACTCCTGCGGCCATCTCGTTTCTACCCTTATGATCATCCTGGGCCCCCCTATTTCCCTAGTTGCTTTGATAGAGTCACACACACCAGTTTAACTTCCATCTCTCTCAAATCCAATTTCCTTTTCAATTTCTATGACCACGGATCTTGTCCAACCCTTAATAATCTTAAATAACTCTGCCGGTTCTTTCTTATTATCTCTGTCTTCCAATAGCTTGACCTGCTGCTGGTTATCTTTCTGAAGCCCAACTCCATAATTCGTACACCTGCTTCAAAGCCTCTGAAGCTTCCTACTGCCTGTGGAATAAGTACACACCTTACACTAGTGTTCAAAAAATTCCAAAGTATGACCCTTGTCTTTACATCCAGTCTTTTCTCTCAAGATACCCACAGCCAATCCATACTCATGACACACGTTTATTTGAATCACACAGTCCAACTTCTTAGACTCTTCCACCTCTGTGCCCTTTGACATAATCTTCCTTTTGTCTAGAATACCACTCCTCAATCGCTGTGTGTAAAAATCCATCAACACTTAATATTTGATTTCCTTCACACAGTTTACCCTGATGTCTCCGCCTGAAATGGATCTCTCCTTGCCCTATGCTCCTGTGGCCCTTTATACTACTTCGTGGGTGACATCACTTCCTGTCTATAATAGACTTGCTCTGTCCTTTCTTTCTTCTACCAAATTTAAGTTGTTTGAAGACAGCTTCAGAGTTTATTTTTCTAATACAGTGTCTTGTTAATAGCAAACATTCAACAGAATATGCTGACTGAGATGTTCTGCACAATATGAGTAAGCAAAGGTCATGCAACAATTAAATCTCACTCATGTTTTTTCCTGCTGCTTGTCGGTCTTACATTCTTTCTTTGAGCTTGTTATTTTCGTCTTTTTTCTATGAAATGTGGTTTTATAAACTCATACCTGAGTATTTTTTCCTCTAAGAACTATTATTAAAATGCTCCATGTTCAGAGAAATACGCATTTTTTCTGCATGGTACCTTTTTCTGGCAGGACTTCTGGTTTTTTGGTAACAGGTACAGGTTCCTTCTTTACTGGAACAAGCTTCTTGGGCACCTCAGGCACTTTGAAGATATTAGTTTTATTTTAAAAAGAGTATTTTAAAACATTTTAAAATGTTAATGTTAAAGAATCTATAATCATTGGCACAGCATTAAAGTGAATGGAAACAAAATAAGGACACTTTCGTCCCTACTATGCAACAGTGAGGGCTCCTTAATGGATTCCACTTTAGGATTTCAGAATACTTTACAGAAAATTATGATGTTAATGGTGATGTGAATACCTTTAGCTGCTGGGGCTTCTGGCTTCTTAACAGTTGGGACTTTCTTTGCTGGGACAACTTTCTTTGCCATCTCAGGTACTTTAAAGATATTAGTAACATTTAGTAACATAAAATTGAAAGATGAAATATATATACACATTAATTTGACAAGCCTGTTTAACACTATAACATAGGGATAACAATTAAACACAGAATACAACACAGCACACACAAAAGAAAGAAATATTAGACAGCACACAAAAAGGAAGTAAATATTGATATATTTTACTGTAAGTACCTTTAGGAGGTGGAGCTTCTGGTTTTTTGATGACAGGAACTTTCTTCTCTGGAACAATCTTGGGCTCTTCAGGCACTTGAAAGATAGGAATTTGTTTTAGAGCCTGATGATTACAATGATAACTTTAATGGTAATAAGTGAATCAAAAAAGATCACACCTATTCCTTTGGTATGCATATTGTAAAATTCTGTAGGCCCAAAGTTTATGTGTGCAAGTAATTTTTTTTTAGGCCAACGAAGTCAAATTTCAAGTAAGGAGATAGAAGACTGAGATTTTTCCTTAAAGAAGATGTATAGTAGACATCAAATACTGTATTTTCCCGTGCTGTGGATCCTGCCTTGTACCTGCTGGTGGGGGGGCCTCGGGTTCCTCTTCTTCTACTGCAGGAACTGGCTCTTCCTTTTCAGGAGTAATTTCCTCGGGTTCTTCATATACTTTAAAGATATAGTTAACTTTAATTCCATGTGTGGGACAATAGTCTAAAATGCACAAAACACTGAACACAAATAAATAGTATTCTCGATTTCTTCCCTTGTTTCAGTGAATATCTTATTTTTATTAAGATGAAATCTATCTTATTTGCACTGACTTCTATTCCTATTAATTTGAATGACTGGCAAGCCCTTTTGGAGCTTAATGTCATTTATAGTCATTAGCTCTCCCATCCTGCTTCACATTAGAGAAGGCTTGTTTAATATGGCTTATGATACCCTATGCAGTTACCAGTGACTGAAAACCCAAAGTAGATTTGAGATCAGGAGCTAACTAAGAATGATGAAATAAGACAAACAACTAAAGGGTAGAAAATGACAGAGAGATACTGATTTAGAAAAGAAGAGGAACAAGGCTTAAATTAGGAGAAGTCAGAAGTGGCACGCTTATTAATGGTCTTAGGTGTACCTTCTGGAGGAGGCTCCACTTCCTCAGGGATAGGAACAGTGGGCTTCTCCTCTAAGACAGGCTTCTTGGGCACCTCTGGCACTTTAAAGATATTAGTTAGTTTTACTTCTGGGTAGTTGAGAAGCACATCTAGTTCCCATGTAGTTCAAACAACCCAGGGACAGGTCCAAGAACAAAATTCACAATCAGGCCAGTCATCTGTTCTTGGATCCTCCTAGCAGGGAGGAGAATGTGGCCTACTGAGATTAATAAAACCATGTCTTCCAATGCTAATAATAGATGCATCAGCTTTTAAAAAAAATCAATGATATTATTTAAAAACACTTAAACCCTAAACGTTCAGAGGAGCAGACTGTATTTGTGAATACGAGGTTTGACAAAAGGGTTTCCTATAAGTGACTTCTGACACCAAGAGTGAGCATTTTTCTGTAGAATTTCATTAGTAACATGTACCTTTAGCTGGTGGGATTTCCGGCTTTTTGGGAACAGCTACTTTCTTTTCTGGAACAACTTCCTTTGGAACTTCAGGCACTTTAAAGATATTAGTATTTTAACATTATGAAGAATGGCTAGTGAACATTTACCATACTTACATAGAACAAAACACTTTTTTTAAAGAGTTGGAGGCGGTATTCCCCTCCATCAAACAGTGCAAAGCTACATGTACCTTTAGCAGGTGGGACTTCTGGCTTTTTGGGAACCACTGGAGGCACTTTCTTTTCAGGAACTGCTTCCTTGGGCACCTCTGGCACTTTAAAAGACAGTAGTAGTTTTCAGCTGTAGCATCAGTGGCATATGGAAATCATTAAGCAGAGCGGCACAACGGAACATTCTAGAGACAGACATTTTTCTGTAGGAAAACAGGGGCGGTGAGAAATACCTTTCACCGGTGGTGGTTCAGGTTTCTTGGCAATAACGGCAGGTGGTTTCTTTTCTGGAACAGGTTTCTTAGGTGGCACGGCCACTAAAGATATTAGAACTTATGTTTTAGAATCAGTGAAGAGGAGTGCTAAACGAGACAAGGGCTTCTAATGCACAGAACGCCCCGGGCCCCCGGAAGCTCGCCAAGTACCTTCCGGAGGAGCAGCAGGCTCCGGCTCTTCCGGGGGCTCTTCCGGGGGCTCTTCCGGGCGGATCGCCTCAGGCTCTTCATGCACTTTAAAGACAGAAGCTCATTTCACTGCGAGAACTGACGACAGCATGAGATATTTCGCAAAAAGAGTTTGACCACACAAAAGAGAGGTTTTCTTTATAAAACTATTAGCGTGCACAGCTTCATTATTACCTGCAGGGGGAGGACTTTCCGGTTTGGGAGGAATCGCCTCAGGCACCTTCTTTTCGGGGACAGCTGCCTTTGGCACCTCGGGTACTTTAAAGATATTGATATTATTATGATTAGACAGAGTAGAGACAAACGGACAGTATCCAACACAGCAACGTGGGGGTGACTACCTTTGGCTGGTGGGACTTCTGGCTTTTTAGGAGGCGCCACAGGCACTTTCTTTTTGGGGACAACTTCCTTGGGAGCCTCAGGCACTTAAAAGATATTAGTCACGTTACATTTGGAGTTAGGAAGACCACTGGAACAAATACTTTCACAGGCAGAAGAGTTATGTCTTTCTAAGCCTATGATCAGTGACAAGTGCCTTTGGCTGGTGGGACTTCAGGCTTTTTAGGGGGCGCCACAGGCACTTTCTTTTCGGGGACAACTTCCTTGGGAGCCTCGGGCACTTAAAAGATATTAGTCACGTTACATTTGGAGTTAGGAAGACCACCGGAACAAATACTTTCACAGGCAGAAGAGTTATGTCTTTCTAAGCCTATGATCAGTGACAAGTACCTTTGGCTGGTGGGACTTCAGGCTTTTTAGGAGGCGCCACAGGCACTTTCTTTTTGGGGACAACTTCCTTGGGAGCCTCGGGCACTTAAAAGATATTAGTAAAAGAACATTTGGAATTATAAGATTACTGGAACAAAATATTATCAATAGCATACAAGTTAATCTTCTTAAGTCAAGGTGAATGGCGAATACCTGTGACAGGTGGGACTTCAGGCTTTTTAGGAGGCACCACAGGCACTTTCTTTTCAGGGACAATTTCTTGAGGAACTTCAGGCACTTAGAAGAAATTAGTGGTTTTTACACTTAGGCTAATGAGATCAGTGAACTAAAAATATTCCCAAGAGCAGAAGAGGTATTTCTTCTGTAGAGTAAGGACGGGGGTCAAAAATACCTGAAACGGGCGGGGCTTCTGGTGTTTTGGGTGGTGCCCTGGGGATTTTCTTTTCTGGGACAACTTCTGGAGGAACTTCAGGCACTTGAAAGATAGTAGGTTTAGAAATTATGAATAGTGAATGCATATATTCCAATGATTGTGAGGAGTACAGGACAGTCATTTTTCTTAACAGAGCAGTGGGAATAAGTACCTTCCACAGGTGGGGCTTCTGGCTTGGGTGGTGCCCTGGGAACTTTCTTTTCTGGGACAACTTCTTGAGGAACTTCAGGCACTTGAAAGATATTAGCAGGTTTATACTTAAGTTAATGAAGACCAATGGACAAAAATTATTCCCAAGAATGGAAGAGATACGTCTGCAAAGTGAGGTTAGGGCTGACATGTACCTGTGACAGGTGGGGCTTCTGGTGTTTTGGGCGGTGGCTTGGTTATTATCTTTTCTGGGACAACTTCTTGAGCAGCTTCAGGCACTTGAAAGATATTAGTAGTTTTAGAACTTATGAATTGTGAAGGCATACATTAAAATGACTGTGAAGAGTTCAAGACAATAATTTTACTTCTTAACAGGGCAGAGGGAATAAATACCTTTGGCAGGTGGAGCTACAGGTTTTTTTGGCAGAGGCACAGACACTTTCTTTTCAGGCACAACTTCTTTAGGGACTTCAGGCACTTTGAAGATATTAGTATCTTTTGGTTAGTGACTACTGGCAACACGTTTACCCAAGCAAATACAATTTGTGAGAGTGGTGGACACTTCTGCCCTCTCTTTTCCCAGCCCCCCGAAACAGGTGACCAAAGCATGGGAGGATAAATACCTTTAGCAGGTGGAGCTTCTGGCTTTTTAGGAGGAGCCACAGGCACTTTCTTCTCAGGGATGACTTCCTCTGGCGGCACCTCAGGCACTTCAAAGATATGGGTAATTTGTGTTTAGAAAAGGTGTAAATTATTGATGACTCTACATGTAATCATATACATTTTCAATGACTGCAGACTTTTTTTCCTTTAGAATTTATATGACTTTTATGTATTGGGACTTCAGTGTACAATTTTCTAGCTAAAACAGCACTTGTTTTCTCTCTGGTATGTATAGCTTTGACATTACCTGCAGGGGGAGGACTTTCCGGTTTGGGAGGAATCGCCTCAGGCACCTTCTTTTCGGGGACAGCTGCCTTTGGCACCTCGGGTACTTTAAAGATATTAGTATTTTCATGATCAGACAGAGTAAAGACAAACGGATAATAACAAACAGAATGACGTGGGGGTGACTACCTTTGGCTGGTGGGACTTCAGGCTTTTTAGGAGGTGCCACAGGCACTTTCTTTTCGGGGACAACTTCCTTGGGAGCCTCGGGCACTTAAAAGATATTAGTCACATTACATTTGGAGTTAGGAAGACCACCGGAACAAATACTTTCACAGGCAGAAGAGTTATGTCTTTCTAAGCCTATGATCAGTGACAAGTACCTTTGGCTGGTGGGACTTCTGGCTTTTTAGGAGGTGCCACAGGCACTTTCTTTTCTGGGACAACTTCCTTGGGAGCCTCGGGCACTTAAAAGATATTAGTCACGTTACATTTGGAGTTAGGAAGACCACCGGAACAAATACTTTCACAGGCAGAAGAGTTATGTCTTTCTAAGCCTATGATCAGTGACAAGTACCTTTGGCTGGTGGGACTTCTGGTTTTTTAGGAGGTGCCACAGGCACTTTCTTTTCGGGGACAACTTCCTTGGGAGCCTCGGGCACTTAAAAGATATTAGTAAAAGAACATTTGGAATTATAAGATTACTGGAGCAAAATATTATCAATAGCATACAAGTTAATCTTAAGTCAAGGTGAATGGCGAATACCTGTGACAGGTGGGACTTCAGGCTTTTTAGGAGGCGCCACAGGCACTTTCTTTTCGGGGACAACTTCCTTGGGAGCCTCGGGCACTTAAAAGATATTAGCCACGTTACATTTGGAGTTAGGAAGACCACCGGAACAAAATATTTTCAAGAGAAGAAGAATTACGTCTTCTTAAGCCTAAGATCAGTGACAAATACCTTTGACAGGTGGGACTTCAGGCTTTTTAGGAGGAACGACAGGCACTTTCTGTTCAAGGACCTCTTTGGGAGCTTCAGGCACTTTGAAGATATTAGTAAATATAATTTGAGTCACAAGGGTCAACACAGACAAGAATGACATTTACATATAAAAAAAAATCCTTGGGCCAGCAAAGTGGTTCTTCCTATCCCCACCCTATCTCATCTTGAAGGCTTAGTAGTACCTTTGACAGGTACAACTTCAGGCTTTTGGGGAGGATGCACTTTCTTTTTCGGGACTTCTTTGGGAACCTCAGGCACTGTAAAGACATTAATATTTTGACCTTTAGGAGCTACAAGAATCACTACAAACAGCAAACACATACATATATAGGAAAAGACATTTTTCCAAATCTCTAAGCTTTCAGCAACATATACCTTCACCCTGAGGGACTTCCGGCTTTTTGTGAGGAACCACATGTATCTTCTTTTCAAGGACAATTTCTGGGGGAGCTTCGGTCACTTTAAGAAATTAGTATTTTAACATTTAGTGTTATGAAGATCACTAGGAACAGCAAAATATTTTCACGACTAGAAGAGCTATTTCTTCTTGAGCTCCAGGGAATGGTAGCTTGTACCTTTAGCTGATGGAGGTTCTCTTTTTTTGGAAGGAACTCTCTTTGCAGGAACAACTTCTTGGGGAGCTTCAGGCACTTTAAAGATATTAGTACATCACATTTAAGAGTTAAAATGATTAACGACAACAGTAACCACAAAAAGTTAACAAATAGTTTTCTACAAGTCTCTTCTCTGTCTATGCTCCCCTTCCCCACCAGTCAACTAAGTCTAAGAGGCTAGTTAGCAAGATCCTTGAGAAGAGGTGCTAACTCTTCTCCACGACCTAGCAGAATTCCTGTGATGCTGTAGACCCTCCTTACTAAGCGTTTGTTGAACTGATACTTTTAATTGGAGGGTTTTCTGTTTTGATAAGAACAGCCACAAATATTTTCTTTTAAGAGGAAACTTCTTGTGGAACTTCAGGTGCTTTAAAGATATTAGTGTGTTTCCATTTAGGGGCTATGAAGAACATTAGAAAAACAGTTTTTAGAGCAGAGGACACATAATTTCTTCTTCAGTTTTTGCTCAGTGGAGAGGCTCTGGTTTCTCAGAAACATCCTCAGATACTTGCATTTCAGGAGCAATTTCTTTCATAGTTTCTAGTGGTTTGAAGATATTCGTACCATACGTAGAGGTTAAGGGATCACTAGAAGTTAATCACATTGACTGAACCCAAGTGATTTTTATGGCTACAAGATTCCTTCCTTCAAGAATTGGATAAAGTATAAAGTCTTGAGGAAGGGAATCAAATCTTATTTGTCCTTGCTTATTATTCCCCAACTCCAGAGGACCCTGCACATAATAGGCATTTATTAAATCAATGAAGTCAGGAGTGTTGGAATGAATGATACCTTTAGTGGAAGGTGTTTCAATTTCAGGGGGAACAGCCATGGGTGTTTCCTTTATAGGGACAGCTTCTTGAGGTGATTCAGGAACTTCAAAGACATTAATGCATTGTATTTCAGAATGAATATTTTCAGAGCAATAAAGAGCTTTAGTCATAACTCCACCTACAAGAATGCCCCAGACTGGGAGACATCCTTGCTCCCCGAATCTGATTCTTTGGTAATAGTATAAATTCTTGATTATTTGGAACTGTGCTCTTGGTCACCTCAGGCACTGTCAGCATTTGTAATTGTATTTTTTGGAATAGCATATGTATAGAAAATTAGATCATGGAAAATTAGCTTTAAGAAAAAATAACTGACTTTTTATAAATAATGATGGACCTTCAGTTATTAGTTTGAGAACAAAACAGCTCTTTTCTTATCTGAATTGGATTCCTTTTGTATCTTTACCTTAGGCATTTTGAAAAGATTTTCAAGTATAAGAGAGAGGAGAACAACTCAAAGATTCTAGACTGAGGAAACAATCTGAAAGGAGATACTTTTAAAATGACTGAATATCATAGATATTGTGAAGAAATTGTTATTATGGATGTTTTAAAACTTTCTCCTCTTTTGAATCATCTAAAAATATTCAAAATGGAAAATGTAGGACACTAAAAATAAAAGACAAGGAGAGGAACAACTCAGTATTTAGGGCAAAATTCCAACTTTAGCTGGTTTAGTTTTAACTGCTTCATTTTAGAAAGCTCTCAGATAGAGATACATCACAGAAAGAACAGCTCCACACTGAATATATTTTATTTTCTTTAAGTCATAGTTTTCTGAAAATACTTCTATGATATTTATGTTTTCTGGAAAATCAGTTATTTCAAATTCCTATGCCTGTTTTAGCAAGTTTATTTTAATAGAAAAGCAATCCCAAAAGGTGGTTATTTTATATCCTGGAATTTCAACCCCATAGAGAGTTGAATTACTGACTTACAGATTACAGCCAAGCAAGCACATCTGTCATTTGATGACACTAATTTCTGCTTTAAATATAGTTTCAGGAATATAAGTGTTATGAGAGGTCTTGTGTAGCTTTTTTTCCAGCTAGTCTGATTTTTATTTTTTATAGAAACAGTGATAGCTATTGCCTATTGAAGAATCCATCTGGGTCACAACTGCACATTATTTATATATACACATATTTTATTTGGAGGTCTCATAGATACATTTTACACACAAGCACCTTCCATATATATAGGTTATAGGAATTGTTTCCCTCTCTTTTCTCTTGAATGACTCATACAGACATGTATATACCAGTTGAGCTTTTACTCTGGGGGACCCACTTCTCTGAAATAACTTCTTTGGCAGTAGCTGGGGGTTTCAAGATATTAGTATTTTTACATGTGTTAAATACAACTACACTCATGAGATAAGAATGCTGACTTTCTTCTGGCTTGTACCTTTCAGTGGTGGTGTTTTTCTTCTTTTAGCAATAGGAGCTTGCCCCTCTGGAACTACTTCCTTGAAGGCTTCAAACTCTTTAAAGATATTAGTATTTTTTAGTTGAGAAAAGGCAAATACATGAAGACATGACATACTAAAAAAGCTAAGTATATTAACAGATATTCTAACTTTAAATTAGAAAAAATTTTTTTCTAATAGTTTCTCTTTGTTTTTTGTGGACAAGTCATAGATAGTTTCTTGTGTGGGTACATTAGGTACTCTGAAGATATTAGTATTTTAGCATTGAGATTGTGAGAATCAACACAAAACATTAAGTATATTTTGCATACTGAAGAATAAAGATTTTCTTATTTAGATTTTCATAACTAAGGATTATACCTTGGGTTGGAGGATGCTCTGGAATTTGGGGAACAGCCTCAGGTAACTCCACCTTTGGAAAGACTTCTCTGGTTGTATCAGGTTCTTAAAAGATATTAGTAGGTTTACACACAGAAGTTGTAAAAACAGTAAATTATTTAACATGCAGTTTTTGAGTTTCAAAGCCAAAGATATTCATCCAAGTTTGACGTTGCTGAAATGTACCTTTAGTTGCTGGCGTTTCTTGCTTTTTAGGAATAGTCACATATTTTTTGTCCTCTGGAACAACTTCCTTGGGTGGCCCAGGCACTTAAAGATATGAGTATAGTTGCATTTATAAACCGTGAAGGAAAGTATTGACCTTTTAAAATGTGCCAAAAATAAATTTTCTTCAGACTGGATCATTGGTGTTATATACCTTTCGTTCGCTTGGTTTTTGTCTTTGGAGGATGAGTCACAAGTACTTTTTCTTCTTGGGCTGATTCTTCAGATATTTCATAAACTTTAAAGATATTAGTATTTATACAATTAGCAATATTTCACGGTGGATAAAGAACAGTATTAAAAAACAACACACAATACCCAGTCATCACTCACATTGCCATAGTTCGTAGACACAAATTAGTGACAATAACACATTGGCTAGGAAAAAGTCTCATTCCCGGTTTCATTTAGGATCAGCATTTCTCTATGATCACGATAATAAAATTGAGGAATTCACTGGCCAGGGACTAAATAATTCCACTTTGTCCCCAGGAAGTTACTGGTAAAATTGTCCTATTGTTCTTAGTTTTTGTGGATTTGTTCATAAAGAATAGCGTCAGTGTTGAGTTGCATATCAAGCATTCTCCTATATTTGACCTGCTAGAAATTCATGTAAATCCTTTCGCTTTCCAGGAACCTGGTTATCCATACTTTCAAGCCATGTCGAGTTTATGGCCTCATAGGTTAGGGATTGGAAGCAGAACATTAAAAATGATTAAATATTTAGAAAATAAGGTAAGTGAAGAAAATAAAGATTTCTCCAGCTTTTAGAAAAGAAGACTGACTGAGAATAATAGTCAAACCCAAGTACGGAAAGGGCATTCAAAGGAGAGAGTCATCTTATGTTTTCATCCCAACCTAGCATTACAGGGTGACAAAAAAATTTAGGTTTAACAGGGAATTTTTTAGATTAAAATAAATGGAGAATATCTTGACTACTAGCATTTTTACCATTTAGATTACTGGATTAATAGTATTCTATTCAGAATATTTTATTAATCAGATTATTATACTCCTCACATTATTTAAGGATAATTTTGCATTAAAGAAAAAAAGGCTTGTGAAGTCCTCTGAGGTTCTAATGGCCTTGTAAGTCTATGGTCATTTGAGCAGTGCTGCCAAAGTGTTACCAACAATTGCTCTGAAGAGTGAAAAATGAATAATGGGACATTCTGATTCTATAAAATCCAATTAAGATATTATTTTGAACTAAAAGTAGGTTACTTCACAGTCTGAGAAAATCAGTTGCTTCAAAGCAGAAGACATTTATACATAGAACAAGCCTAACAAGACAATAACAAATTCAGCAAGACAAGAGGACTTCTAAAATCAGCAATGCCATACCTATAGGGCTATTTATTTTTCAATCCAATGAGGAAATATACCTTGTCTGAGGCCAATAGCCATTCAAATGATTTAATTTTAGCCAAATATTTTTGGCATGTTAGGCTTTTATAAGATATTAGTATATTTACTTTTAAAAGCTATGAGGACAAACACAATGAAACCAAAAAGAAACACCAAATTTTCTACACTCACTGTATATCGTTGTGTCTTCAGAAACAACTACAGTTGATTTTTCTTCTTGAATACTTTTCTTAGCCACCTCAGGAACTTTAAAGATATTAGTATATTAATTGTTATAACTAATAAATACAAGATATTAAGAATATAAAGAAACAAAATACAAGGATTTAATATCACACATATTCACTTTTAACCGTGAATAACTAAACAAAGAGTTATTTCAGGTTGTGGTTAGTCTCAGTGGATACCTTTAGCTGGCGGAACTTCAGGCCTTTCAGGAGCAGCTTCGTGAACCTTTTCTTCCGGAACAGTTTTCTTGGGTACTTCAGTAACTTTAAAGATATTAGCATATTAATTGTTATAAATAACAAATATAAGATATTAAGAGTGTAAGGAAACAAAATACAAGGATTTAATATCACATATATTCACTTTAAAGCAAGAGTTAAATTAACTAAACAAAGAGTTATTTCAGGTGGTTAGTCTCAGTGGATACCTTTAGCTGGCGGAACTTCAGGCCTTTTAGGAGCAGCTTCGTGAACCTTTTCTTCTGGGACAATTTTCTTCGGTACTTCAGGAACTTTAAAGATATTAGTATATTAATTGTTGTAAACAACAAATATAAGATATTAAGAGTATAAGGAAGCAAAATACAAGGATTTAATGTCACATATATTCACTTTTAACCATGAGTTAAATTGACTAAACAAAGAGTTATTTCAGGTTCTGGTTAGTCTCAGTGGATACCTTTAGTTGGCAGAACTTCAGGCCTTTTAGGAGCAGCTTCGTGAACCTTTTCTTCCGGAAGAATTTTCTTCGGTATTTCAGGAACTTTAAAGATATTAGTATATTAATTGTTGTAAATAACAAATAAAGGATACTAAGAATGTAAGGAAACCAAATACAAGGATTTAATATCACACATATTCACTTTTAACCATGAATAACTAAACAAAGAGTTATTTCAGGCTGTGGTTAGTCTCAGTGGATACCTTTAGCTGGTGGAACTTCAGGCCTTTCAGGAGCAGCTTCGTGAACCTTTTCTTCCAGAACAATTTTCTTCGGTATTTCAGGAACTTTAAAGATATTAGTATATTAATTGTTGTAATTAACAAATATAAGATACTAAGAATATAAGGAAACAAAATACAAGGATTTAATATCACACAAAGTCACTTTTAACCATGAGTTAAATTGACTAAACAAAGAGTTATTTCAGGTTGTGGTTAGTCTCAGTCGATACCTTTAGTTGGCAGAACTTCAGGCCTTTTAGGAGCAGCTTCGTGAACCTTTTCTTCCGGAAGAATTTTCTTCGGTATTTCAGGAACTTTAAAGATATTAGTATATTAATTGTTGTAAATAACAAATAAAGGATACGAAGAACATAAGGAAACCAAATACAAGGATTTAATATCACACATATTCACTTTTAACCATGAATAACTAAACAAAGAGTTATTTCAGGTTGTGGTTAGTCTCAGTGGATACCTTTAGTTGGCAGAACTTCAGGCCTTTTAGGAGCAGCTTCGTGAACCTTTTCTTCTGGAACAATTTTCTTTGGTACTTCAGGAACTTTAAAGATATTAGTATATTTAAGTGTTGTAAGTAACAAATATAAGATATTAAGAGTATAAAGAAACAAAATACAAGGATTTACTATTACACATACTCACTTTTAATCATGAATAACTAAACAAAGAGTTATTACACATTGTGATTAGTGTCAATGGATACCTTTAGCTGGTGGAACTTCAGGCCTTCTAGGAACAGCTTCGTAAACCTTTTCTTCCGGAACAATTTTCTTCGGTACTTCAGGTGCTTTAAAGATATTTGTTTTGGTTTTAAGAATGTTGCAATTGGATATAAAATATCAAGACAAAAGGGGCATCTTATAGGGAGAATGTAAAAAAATTCCGAAATTATAAGTCAACTAAACCACACTGTCAGTGTATTTCTCTAGATTGCCTTGTGGATGAGTTCTTGATTGTTGTATTAGTAACCCTTTGGGTATTGCATCATTTTCTATTGTTTGGCACATGTGTATTTGGTTCCAGAGCTACTTCACAATAGCTTCCCAGATAAGTGATTTTTGAAAAAGAAGTTGAGGGGTCAATATTGCTTAATTTTTGCTTAAGAGGAGGATCAACACAACCAATAACAATTTTTAGGCTTATGCCTTTGTTCCCACAGGGTTGTCACAAAAGAGTGGATGATGTTATGGAACATCAATTAAAGTTTTTCATCATTCAGCTACACTGAGGTATTGAGAGGAGAATGATATCTCTCTCCTCCATAGTAAGTGAATAAAAGGGGGTTTATATTAATGGAGAATCAGCAAAGGCAGGTACCTTTAGCTGGTGGCAATTTGGGCTCTTCAGGAACATGAACTTCTTCTACCACAATTTTCTTGGATACTTCCGGTACTTTAAAGATAGTAGTAATAATTATTTTACCTTTAAACATTCATAAACATTTTTAACAAGCAGAGCATAAGAGAAGTGTGAACACAGAACATATAGCCACAATATACAACACAGCCATCACTTTAGCAAATGCATTACAGTATTTAAAGTGAGTAAATTTTGATAACAAATACGGCAACAGGAATCCAAAGGAATTTCCCATGTTAGAATCATAAGATCTTAACAAGAAAAATTAAGATGCCTTCAGTTGGTGCTATTTCTGCTTGTTTGTTCCACCAAAACAGGTGGAATTGGTACTTTCTCTTCAGTGATAATGTTCTTAAATACTTCAGGGACTTTAAGCATATAAGAGTATATTACTTATTACATGTTGTTTTTTGTGAAATTCAAGAGGGCCACAAAAATGATCAAAGCAATGACATAAACACACAATCACTATGTATTTAATATTTAGTAGCTTATTAAAATTAATAATTTATAGGAAAATATGGATTTATCAATAAGCCTGTTAGTGACCACATAATCAAATAGTATGGAAGAAGGAAAGCTGGGTTCACTATTCGGTAAATAGGGATATTAGATTTGGATATTTCAGGTATGACACAGTGACTTTCTTTTTTGGTTAGAAATTTGGGCCCTCAGCTACTTTAAAGACATTAGTTTGTTTTAGAAATTCCCAAAACAAAAAACACAGAAGAAAAACATCAAGTAGAATGCAAACTTGTAAAGCAATCAAGGTGCTACTGTGTAAAATTAGGCAACCAGTAAAATACCTTTAGCTGGTGGCTCTTTTCGAGGAACAACTTTAGTAGGTGGTTTTTTTGGAGGCATGATTTTCTCAGCTATCTCAGGCCCTTCAAAGATATTAGTGTCTTGGTTTAGAATGAACTCTTGAAGTGTTATGGAGCACTACTATTAAAAGTTAGTCCAGGGAGGGCTCATAGAATGCTTTATCAGTGTAAAATTTATACCACAACTACTTCAAAAAAGACTTAATTTTTGCTAAATTTCACCTATATTGTAGATGAACTATGAATACTAAGCACATACACATACACATTGTTTCATATGACACACATATTAATTTGTGCAAGTATTGCAGAGAAATTATTTGCATTATGGTTTGTCCAGAGAATATACTAGAATGCAGGTCTTCTTCATTTACTTCCTTAATGTTCTTTCTCATCAAACTGGTGGATGCTTTTGATGAGTAAAATGATCAGTTTGTGAATGGCTGACTGAAATGTTAACAAAGCAATGGTTATTTTGCCTGAACATGTAAACTCCTCAGTGAACCAAGGAGCTTCTTTTTCTATCAACTGATGACACTGGTCAGCTATTTTGGTATCTGGAACAATCATGTAAGTTCTTAGTGGGACTTAAAAAATAATCCACAATTCAGTGACCCCCCCCGGATAGATAGATATCAATTATTATTACCTTCTCTGATATAATTATACTCTGTATGGTTAGTCACCACTCCTTATCTTTGTGTCAAGTAGTTTAAACTCATGCTTAAAGCATTTCATGACTTTAATTGGCAAGTAAGTGTGTATCTAATGTTCCAAACTGAAAATGAAATGAATTTTTAAAAAAGGTTAGTTCGACCAATATATAACAACTTGTAATCTCTGCAGAATTCCCCTGTACCTTTAGGTGGAGCTTTGGGTTTTTCATAAACTTCCACTTCTTCAGCTTCTAAAACTTCTATTACCCTATGGACTTCCTCAGCTTTGTGGACTTCTTCAACTCTATGTTCTTTTACTTTGATGAATTCTTCTACTTCATGGAACTCTTCTTCTTCAAAATATTCTTCAACTTCATGGAATTCTTCTTCTTCCACTTCTTCCACTTCTGTTTCCACTACTTCGAATTCTATTCTTTCTTTTACTACTTCCTCTTTATGGAAGGAAACTGATATTTTTTCTTCTAGGACAGTCCTCCCTGAAAGAACATCTACTTTAAGAGATTTATTTATTTTTAAATGCAGAAGAAATGTAAATATTCAAAATATAAAATAAAAACAACTCAAAGGCTTTCATGCAATACATAAAAATCCAAAAATACCTTTAGCTGGGGGAACAGCTTCCTTTTTAGGCACAGGGACTTTCTTTTCTGGGATTTTCTTTTCTGGGACTTTCTTTTGAACTTCAGGAACTTTAAAGATATAGTTTTTAACATTTAGGATTATCAAGAGCAAGCTTTCATAGACAAAAGACATCAAAAGCAATCAAGACCCAGAGACATAAAACATAACATTCTTAATGGAAAAAGATGAAAAGGAAGTTTTAAGAGAAGATGTACCTTTGGCTAGAGGTGCCTCCTTTTTCTGAACAGGAATGGGTACTTTTTCCTCAGGAACCTTCTTTGGTACTTTAAAGACATCAGGCATTTCAGTTAGTTGACAATACTCAATAATAAACATCAAATAACAATGTCAGAAACAACACCGACCTTACAATAATTAGGTCTAAGAAGTCACTCGGCACTGTTGGACAACAATTTTACAGGCAATAAAGATTTTTCCAAATCATTCTTTTGTGCTAACCATACCCTCACAAGAAGATATCCACAAAGAACCTATTCCACTCTGTTTCTTTTGAGTATCAGAGATTACTAATATTTGGCCTCCTTCTACTATTTTTAACTTGACAAAGACTTTTTTGAAGTGATACCATTATAGAGTACTTATGTCTTGACACATGTGTCATGTTCTGTGGGGCAATATTGTATCCGCTTAGGATGTCTACTGTGTTAGGGAGCGTAATCTTATCTACTGGGTAGAAGCACTACTGAAACATTAACCTAATTAGGAAGCAATGAAAAGTAGGCATTTTTGTAATGACCTTGAATGTTTAGGCCAAATATTACAAAAGGGACATGAAGATCTTTAAATAGCTATTATCATCCAAGCATTAAAATGCTTTTTTCCCCTGTAGAGTAATACAGTAGATATAATTATTGTAACAAACAAGAAAACTCCATTTATGTAGTGGAATAAAATCTATGAATGGAAGGTGGGGAAGAGAGATCCATTGTTGTGTATATAAGTATAGAGAGATGTTCTATTGACATTAATATTTTCTGTTATTTAATATAAGAAACTTCTAGGATAATTCATATATACACAGGTAATCATCCATTAAAATTCCATAAAAGGCTAAAGATATGGGATGAGTAACACTTTTCCTGGTCTTTAATCAATCTCATATGTTTGCGACTCAAATGATTCTAAGAAAGCAGGGAAAGTAGACTCTTGTTTTTTAAAATGAAAATTAGTGAGAATTTAAAGATATTAATTGGGATCAGCTATACCTTTGGCTGGCGGTGGCTCCACTTTTTTAGGAACAGGAGTAGGTGCTTCAGGTACTGCTTTCTTAACCACTTCAGGCACTTAAAAGATATTTTATGGATATTTTGAAAAATGACATGCAATGAACAGAACAACATCCACATATCCAAAAAATAACACAAAAGAGTGATTTATTTAAAAAAGATATTAGCAACCTAACTGGCAATTATATATATGGAATAGTGACTCTAAAGGTGGGAAGGATATTACCTGGAAATTCCATAGGCAAACACAGCATCAGTGATGCAAAAGATTGTTACGATCTTTAGGAATAAGAGGCTAAGAATTATTCTAAAGAGTGAACATCAAAGATTTTCCTCCACTTTAATACTGAAGAAAAAAATTAGGAATTGGAAACTAGGAGGAAGTATTACAATAGGGCCTGGTCAGAAAAAAATTAAAGTTCCAGTAACCTAAAAGTAATCTCTCATTCTAACTGTATTATAGATGCAGTAGAAAATGTGGGGGAAAAGGGACACAAAGCTTCAGGTGCCAGTAATAATTATTCTTCAATTTTCATTGATACGATGTTATAAAATATACTGATGAATATTAGGTCTAGATAAGTTCTGAGAAAGATCTGAACATCTGAACACAGCATATTCTTAATGTTCAACTCAGAAAAGTGGCTGTACCTTTAGGTGGTGCCACCTCTTCAACCTCCTCTATGACAGGTGGTTCTTCTGGGATCTCTTCTTCTGGAATAGGTTCTTCAGGCTCCTCATACACTTTAAAAAGATTATTACTTTGTAAATTATTTTTCATAATTCTCTTGATGATTAGACTAAAAGAATGTATCTGAAAACTGAGGTCGAATCAATATAGGTAACTCATAGCTCAGCCTTACAAACGCATGTAAAAACTTACTCAACCTTGAAAAAAATGGACTGGGTCTTCAAAATATGTTAGGCTTCTATGTTCCCAGAATTTTAGAATTGGGAAGGACCTCAGAGAGATCTTAGTTACAATGATGATAATTATTTTGAATAGAGGAGGGCTTGTTTGAAGTCAATCATCCACTTAGGGGTAGAAATCAGATTTTCTGTACCAGTTACTCAGGCTTAAGTGGGATTTCTCTAGTACAAGTGTATCCCAAAATTGACAACCAAGTAATTTAATGAAAAATTTCCCATGGCAGACACAGTTTCCCTTCAAAGATTCTCATTAAAATAAAACAAACAATAACCAAACAGCTTACGCATGTAAGAAAGATTCAATTAGTTTTCGTTTGCGTACCCAATTTTTATTAGGTAAGAAAATTTTCTTTTAGAGTCTGAATATGTTTATTTCTTGGAGTGAGACGTGTATTTACCTCTGTCAAATATTAGACAATGGTAAGATAATGATGACTTTGAAAATGCTAATTTTCTTAGAAAGTCATCTACCTTCAACTGGTGGAATTTCCTCTTCTTCAGGAAGAATGATTCGTCTTTCTTCCACTTTTTTGGGTACCTCAAGAACTTAAAAGATATTGATTGTTTTAGGCACTTAAAATGCAAGAACCAAAGAAGAGCACATAAAGACCAAGTTTCCTATTTTTCAACACAAGGGAGAAAATATCAGCACTCACATGCACAAGACGAAACACTGACATTTCACAGATACAGTTAATGAAACAAAAATAAAGAGATGAGTGGTTTAAGATTTAGGGTCCATTAAAGAGATATTCTACCTTTTACTGCTGGAGCTTCTACTTTTTTAGGAAGAGCAGTGGGTACTTCAGGGGCTGGTTTCTTAGTTACTTCTGGCTCTTTAAAGATATATGAGTTTAGTATTTTTATTTTTAGAAACAGCATACACAGAAAGTCAACATTAAGTACACCAACACAACATGGAAAAATGGACATAGCACAGATATGGGTGTAACAGAGTTACAAATGGTGACTGTAAATAACAGAGACCACACAAAGCAAACGTTCATGTGGATAAACATCATAGCTATCCAGTTCCACACTGATGCAGCAAACGCATCCCTGTTTGGGGTGATATACCTTTGGCAGGAGGAGCCACTGCTTTCTTAAGACCAGGAGGAGGCACCTTCTTTTCTGGTTCAGGTTTCTTAGGCACCACAGGCACTTTAAAGATATTATTTTATTTTATAATTTCAATTTCACGGAGACAATGGGATACAGCAATAACACAAATTATGTTAACAAATACTGAAATGGGACATTCTAACTTTTAAAGGCGATGGAAAGAAATGGCAGTGACTCATCTACTTGGGAATAGCAGGTACCTTTGGCAGGAGGAGCCTCCTCTTTCTTGGGAATGATCACTTTCTTCTCTGGCACTTTCTTCTTAACCTCAGGCACTTTAAAGACACCATTTCATGATACAATTTTATTGTGAGGGACAAAAAAGAAGGAACACAAGAAGTCCACACAGAGAAAGACCCAACATGCAACAGTCACTCAAGATGGGGACATACTGCAAGCTGGGAGCTCATATTTTATGACAAAATTAGGTTTTGTAGAGCAAGGGACCAGCAACCTATTTGAATATCAGAGGAGAGATGCTGTCAGTTCATTCATTTAAATTTCACTAGTAATTTATTAAATCACTATCTATAAAGTATTTCTGAACCCTTGAAGTCCAATGAGGGATCAGCTTTACCATTTCATTGATTGTATGACGATTTAGAATAGTGAAATCATGAGCTTTTGCAGAAAATGTCATTGAGCTTTAAGGCATAAATATATTCACTTTGTCCTATACTATGAGCTGACTGAATATGTTAAATCGGGGTAATTCATTCAATGAGAGAGTTCTTTTACATACCTTTATCTTCTCCTCACCATATTACCTGAGCACTAGGACTGACATTAGTATCCCTAGTTTATGGGAGAAGAACTTGAGGCTCAGATTGGTTAAAGGACTTGCTCAGGGTAAAACAGCAAGGTACATAGCCAAAGCTAAAGCCAAAATCTGCAGGGCTACTATTTATACATATGTTTCAGAAGACATATGCTATTACTTAGTATTTGGATAAACACATTAACCTTTCTTTTTTCTTTTTATTCTGGTGTTATAAAGGCACTTAATATAAATGGTTGAAGGATGAATTTTAGGAATTTTATTTCATGTTTTCCAGGTATCTCTTTGTGTATATACTTTAGCTTTGGAAAATATCTGTATGAAAATTATGATGTTCAATAAAATAGGGAACTGGGTAGAACTTTGGTGACACTTCCTTTTATCTTTGCTCTTGAATACTGCTTTGCCTCCAGTGAAACGTGCGTGTCAGGGTTCCTGAGCATTTTTAGAACTAAAAATGCAACTACATACAGTTTTCCCTAACCCCCAGTGCCACCATGATTTTTGGGGTGAAGCTGTGGATAAAGACCGTGTGTTTATTTGGAGGAGGTACCTTTGGGTGGTGGAGGTTCCACTTTTTTAGGAACAGGAACAGGGACTTTCTTCTCTGGTACAGGTTTCTTTGGCACTTCAGGCACTTAAAGACATTCATTTTAAGACATTAAAAATCACATGCACAGTATTGTATATATAACAAAAAGACAAAGGAGGCTAAGATCACAAACAACTAAATAACATTTCGTATCAGAAAATTTGAAAAGACATTCAGATAACTTACAATTGACAGACACATAATAATAAGAGCACACGTGTGGGATGTTTTCTAAGAATTACATGGTAGACAACATATAGAGTAAAGCATTATAGTTAAAATTAAGACATGAACAAAAAGATGGAAAGACAGAATTCAACACAAAAGAGTCCTTGACTCCAAAAAGAGTTGCTATACCTCGTGTTGGTACTGGCACCTTAGGTTTAATTTCTGGAAGATCTTCCTCTTCCTCAGGTACAACTTCTTCCTCCTCAGGAAGAACTTCCTCTTCCTCGGGAGGAACTTCCTCCTCCTCAGGTAGAACTTCCTCTTCCTCGGGAGGAACTTCCTCCTCCTCAGGTAGAACTTCCTCTTCCTCGGGAGGAACTTCCTCCTCCTCAGGTAGAACTTCCTCTTCCTCGGAAGGAACTTCCTCTTCCTCAGGTAGAACTTCCTCTTCCTCTGGCAGAACTTCAGGAGCAATTTCTTCCTCAAATGGAGCTTCCTCTTCCCGAAGTAGAGCTATAGGAACTGGAACTAGCTCGCGTTTCTTTGGCACTTTAAAGATATTTATTCAATTGTACAAGCATCACTTTTATGGACAATATTCATAATAATGGGACAACATGAAAAGCAAATATTCTGTCATCGTAAAGCAATTATCATCAAAGTAAATGTCATCAGGCATTAATTATAATTAGTGAGGCTGTATAATGCCATAATGCCAGTTAGTATATATATATTTTTTTGCCTGGATTCTGTTAGAAGATTAATGTACCTTTGGGTGGTGGTGCTTCCACTTTTTTCAGAACAGGTGCTGGTTTCTTTTCTTCTGGAATGATCTTCTTGGGCACCTCTGGCACTTTAAAGATATTATGTGTCTTTAAAAGTGTTCTTTTATATGGCTTGGAGCAATAGGTATGAAAACAAATCACAAAATACCTGACTTTTATATTTCTAACAAGACAAATTTTTAAAACATGTGATGTTATGGGGGAATTTGTATGTAAACACTCATAAACACAAGGTTTTCTCCCTATGTAAATGATGAGGTGATATACCTTTTGCAGGTGGAGCCTCTACTTTCTTCGAAGGAGGAACTGGTACTTTCTTCTCAGGCACAGGCTTCTTGGGCACTTCTGGCACTTTAAAGAAATGATTTAGAGAATAATTTTATACAACATAAAATTCTGAGCCCAAGCATAGTCTCAGAAAGATTAAGGTGAGGTAATAAAAGTGTGACCAAGGTATTGTAAGAAGCACTTTATCTTTAAAATAAAACATTTTATTTTCCATAAAGGAATATTGAAGAGGTGCGTGCCCAAAGAACATGGAATTGAACGAATTATTTTTTTTTCCTCACATGCAAATGTGAAACAAAACATTTTTGCAGCAGTGAAAATTCATGTACCTTTGGCAGGTGGAGCTTCCACCTTTTTAGGGGCTGGTACTGCCACTTTCTCCTCTGGTACAGGTTTCTTTGGTACTTCAGGAACTTTAAAGATATCAAACAGGGTTAGTGTCACATTTTCACCCATGAATAAGAACTCAGCAACTTTAGGACTTAGTTGAAGCATCAAAGATAGTCTAACAATTTCACTTTAAGATTAAGAAGAATAATAACGACCACAAAACAAAGGCCAGGAAAAGCACAGAAATTTAAAAAAAACACTGAAAAAAACATAGAATGGTGATAAAGACAACATACAATGCTTGGTAAATGGTGACACTGTCCATTTTGGTATTAGAAAAAGAATCTATTATACACTAAGAACTTTCCACTAAAAAGGAAGAGTCAGGCATTAAGCATCGGCATGCTCTGATGGCAAGATTCAGAGACGAACACATGGCACACCGCTCCTATAACCAGTTGGGTAGTCCCTGTCTTGGCACTAATATTGTTAATATCATCATGGGTAAAGAGCTACTATGGCTCACCAAGTTATACTACATGAGTAAATTATTTCACTCTCCCACTGGTGGATGAGGAAGGATGTACCTTTAGTTGGTGGAGCCTTCTCTTTTTTAGGAATGGGCACAGGAACTTTCTCCTTTGGCTTCTTAGGAATCTCAGGCACTTTAAAGATATTGTTTATTGGTAAGTTCTAACTACTAGTTATGACACATCCATACAAAGCAGTTGACATTTCTAACAACAGAGAGCAACAGTCACAAGGTTTTGAACTCAGAATATAGTTAACTATTTATATGTAGAATTAAGGCTTTTATATGCCCTGATATGAATGGTGGTATACCTTTTGCTGGTGGAGCTTCTTTCTTTTTGGGAACAGGAACAGGTTTCTTCTCTTCTGGAACAGGTTTCTTAGGTATCTCAGGCACTTTAAAGATATTAAGAATTTTGGAAATGTTGCATAAAAGAGATGGAATGTGAAAAACAACTGTAGATATCATACTGCAGTATCTAAGAGTTCTGTTTCTAAAATAAGCAGAATTGGTCGTTGGTGCTAATAAACCCCAGGATCTGACCAAATTAGACACCAAGACTCCAAAGATGCTGTTGCATATCCCTTTGTGGGGAATAAAGTCTACCTTTGACAGGTGTCACTGGTACCACTTCTTCTTCAGTTATGAGTTCCTCTTCCTCATGAAGGTACTCTATTTCTTCTTCAAGATATTCCTCTACGTGGGTTACAATTTCCTCTTCAAAGGCAATCTCTTCTGGTTCTTGTCTTTCAGGTACTTCTGGCACTTCAAAGATGTTATTTTTAGGTTGGACACTTTCCAATAACTCAACAAAATTAGGAACATTTTATAATAAGACACATTAGGAACATGGGCATTTGTAACAGAAGACAGAATAGGCTTCAGCTCTCCCACAGGACTTCACACACAGAACTGAACATGAATTTCATAACAAAGAGGACAAGGAACATGTGAAGAAGAGTGGATTAGGTACCTCTAACTGGTGCAGCTACTTCTTTCTTGGGAACAGGTATTTTTTCTTCTGTGACAACCCTCTTGGGCTTCATGGGCACTTGAAATGTTAATTATAAGGCAATTTTGTTGTCAGCAACAGGACACATAGCCAAGACTTGTTTTGTTCTACTTTAAGCAGACAGCAATAATTTTCCCAGTACCACTCACACGATAGATATAAGACTTTTCATCTATAAGAAACTTTATTTGTTCCAAGGAAATAATTCTGAATCTCAATGGGATAAATACACACAAAGTAGTCTACTACGTCTGAGAAAGTCCAAATGTGAAATGATGTTTAGTGTTCGAGTTTCTCTGCTTACAGGAAATATCCTTTACTAAAAAAGCTAAATTTACTTCTGGATATGTACACTTCCTGAAATTGCAGGGAAGTTACTTCACCCTTAGTAAAAAGCACATTCAAAAAATGACTAGACAGTGAGTTAGATTTTTTTTAATCTTCAAAATGACTTAACAATGAATAAAGAACTACTGTAGTGAATATTGTTATCATATTATATCAACTTAGATAAATCAGGCATGTGCCAAATGGTCACTGATTTTAAATGCAAACATTCTATTTTAAAAATATTGTAGCCATGTGTCAGGACACAGCCATATATAAGAGGCTGTGGATATATTGTGAAGTTACTTTTCCTTTGAAAGGTAACATTATTTTCCTATCCTGTATTTACACATTTTTACATCCGATATCCAACTAATGATTAATTTAAAGGACACACAACCACAAAATAAAACAAACATAGTTACTTTAATTTCAAAAGACACGTAGTAAAAGTCCACAATCTAGGAAGGAAATTATTATACCTTTAGCAGCGGGTTCGGTCACCTGCTCTTTTTCACGTTTTATAACTGAAATGTGTATTTTTTCCTCAACAACTTTCTTCGATTCTTCAGTCACTTTAAAGATATTAATTATTGAAGAGTATTAAAACCAACCTCACGAATACCGTGTAAATAAAAATACACGAACAACCGTAAAATGTGAGAATCAGGACCAGAACAATACACTCAGAAAAAAAACAAAGAACGGCACACCAGGTAGTAAAGGCGTTTCCACAGTTTAACTCACGAAACTGTTTTTGGTGGTTATCACTCTGTAATGTACCTTTGGGTGGTGGAGGTTTGAGTTTCTTAGGAATGGGCACTGGTACTTTTTCTTCAGGGACAGCTTTCTTCACCACTTTAAAAGATCAATATTAAAAGATTTAAAAACCTGAGCCAGATTTCTCAAGAATAGGAAGAACAAAAAATTAAGAAATACAATGTACAACGTATTCCCACACACACCCAGGACCGGCACACTGCCACTTCAACACGGATTTACAGTATGACAGACAAGGAAACACAGGTATCTCAGAACTGATAATGGTTTCCTCACTCTACCTTTAGCTGGTGGGACCTTTGGTTTCGTGGGAACCGGTTCTTCTTGGACAGGTTTTATTGAGATAGGCTTCTCAGGTTCTTTAAAAGTACATACAGGGGATTTAATATTAGACTTCAGAACACAAATAAAAATTAATTTTAATAAATGGGCTAAAAGAGTTAAAGTAATATAGCTTCTATTTACAGTGTAGCCATGGCCTCTAGAAGTGAGAGAGAACTAGGAATCCAAGTAGAATGAGGCCTAAACGACCTAAACAGTTCACAGTGCCCTGTCCTCCTCACTTTTCACTTAATTTAGGTAATTATAACTCTTTCTTAAATAACAAGACTTTCATTTAACTTCAGGTAGACAAAACTGTGATTACAACTAGTCTCTACATAATTCTGATTCTTAATGCTCTCTGTACAACTGCACAAAATGCTCTCAAAGTTCAGCTATGAAGCATTAGAAACTAAGTGAAATAATATAGATTCATTTCAAAATTACACTAAGAACTTAGTTTTTGAGTAAAATAAATGATTTGGAACTGAAATTATATGCCTGCAATTTTGATCTTCATTAGATAAAACCCAACCACTTATGCTACTCTTCTTTTTTGTTGTTACTTTTGAAGTAGCCTTTGTCAAGTTTTGATATGGGAGCCTTAAGGGTAATATATTTTCTCAATAGCCTATCATGTGTAATAGTAACAACCTTCAGAATAAGAGATGTTCAGAAAATTTCGATCATGTCTTAGAATGGCCATGGGCACTTGAAGCCCATAAACTGCTAACCTGGTTGAGAAAGAAACTTAGGGGTGTTTGCTGTTTTGAGTACAAGCAAAAATGAGGGGGGAATTAGATTTGGTTATTCCCAGAACCAAAGTCTTACAGGAATCTTACATTTGTAGAGTTTTTTCCTGAAGTTATTTAAGAAAAAAAAAATCTGAATTTGCCAAATGTAACAAAAATTCTTTGCAAACTTCTTTGGGCATCCCAATTTTCATCCTATTTTAAAAGAATTTGCACATAGTTAATGTGGCTTCAGGTTTGTTCATACCTGTGATATATTCTTCATGCTCTTTATACTCTTCATAATGTTCAAATTCACGCTCCTCGTATTCTTCATATTGGTCATATTTTTCTGTTGGTTCATATTCCTCAAATTCTTTATAATCATATTCTTCATATTCTTCATAGTCCTCTTCCCGTTGTACTGAAACAGTTTCTTCTTCTTGAGTGTAAAACCATTCTTTCTCTTCAGTTACAGTTACTTCTAGAATAACATTGACAACAGGAAGCATTTTACTTGAAGCCCATTTAGGGATGAGAGTGACAATGTGTTTTGATTTCACTCCTTCGTGGTGGTCTCATGCACTGGTTACGGGACACCTTGACTGTCCTGTACTGGTCAAGGCATTACAAAGCGTATATTTGCTACTTACGATTTCAAATGTTAGGTTTCCTGCATTTAGTTAACAATAAGCTGATAAGGGATAGGATTCAGATTAGGGGGTAGCAGGCAAAGAGCTGTGTAGTTTCATGCTTCATTTTATTATTTAGTCAAAGCAGAATATACCTTTTGCAGGATGAGGTTCTCTTTTTGGAACTTCAATGGATACTTTTTCTTCCATAACAGCTCTTTTCCTGAATTCAGTCACTTTAGAAAGAGTAATTGTTAAAAGTGAATTGCAGAATTTTGAATATGTATGTGTTGAGAGACATTGTGTACAAATAATTCCAGCACAAAGATGACCGTTACTGTGCTTGTCATTTAAATTTTTCATTTAAATGGCAAGAAAAATCAATGGACTTGGAAATAAACTTGGACTAATATACATACGAATGCTTTTTTCTAAGCTATTAATGCTTCAAGACATTGAACAACTTTAGAAATTTCAAGAACTATTTATAAGAGATTTAAAAAAGACAACCAGACAGCATAAACAATGACTATCACAAGCCTCAGACAGAAATGTGTGTTATATAGTTTCTTCACCTTAATTTTAAGGTATTTTCATAATTTCTACAGCCACAATGCCCAAAATTCAGGATTTAAAATTTTTTTAAATTTCATCAAAGATTGCCATACAAAACAAGCATTTTGGCAGGTGAATTTAATACATGGAAATATTGGAAGACAAGCACATTTTAAGGAAAAGTACACGTCTGGAGGCAGCTTCTGATTTTTTTTTTCTTAGGAAAGAAAGGAGAGGGAGTACTTTCTGGTATCAGAAATGTTTAGTTTGGAAGTGATATGAAATAGCAGATGCATATCACTTACTTTGTAATGCATATTTAAATTATTTTCTCTAAGGATTCCAATTCCACTAGATTTGTTTCAACACCTACACGCTTATTTTGATCTTCTAAAACATCGGTATACCTTTTGCTGGTGGCGCCTCTTCTTTTTTAGGTTTGAATTTTGGAACTTTTTCCTCTGGAGCAGCTCTCTTGGGTTCCTCAGGCACTTTAAAGACAGATTTCACTTTACAGAATTGTTTCATTCAAACCACAGAAAGACAGATAACACTAATGCAAACATAAGAGACTTGGCATTTTTAGTTTCACAAAAAACAACAACTAAAATAATACCACCACCACCCGACACCCCTCGCACTGTATCTGGTAAGGAGAATGAGAGTAAGTACAATGTTCTGTGTATCGAAAGGCTCCGGGTACCTTTTGCTCTTGGAGGCTCCTCTCTTTTAGTTACAGCAACATGAACTTTTTCTTCTTGGGTAATTTGCATGTGCCGCTCAGTCACTTGAAAGATAATTTTAGGATTTGGGAGTTATATTACTTAAAGTGGAATTAAAAAAAATATGTAACAGCCAAAAAGTACTGTGGTTTTTTAGAATGCGACGACTTACAAGGTATACACAAACAATTTACAAGATTCACAACAAGTCCATAATACTCCACGCACAGACAAGGCAGTGATACACCGTTGCCCCCAATGTACACCAATGACCTCCATATAAAAGTGCGACCCAAGGAGGACAGGAGAGGATGAAAGATAAGACGTGTTTCTAGTTTTTGTGGTGGGGGGTCTCATTTACCTTTGGTTGGGGGAGGTTCTTCTATCTTAACCACTTTGGGAGGAGCCCTTTTTGCTGGAACTGGTTTCTTTGGCTCTTCTGGAACTTGAAAAATATCAGGCAACATGGTCAAACATACAGTATGAAAAAAGAATGAAAAACACTAAACAGAGGTACACTATTTTTTGTTACTGTTATAAAAGTATGGAGACTGTATCAATTTAGGATAAAAAAGAGACTTATGCAAGAACAAAGTGAAGCCCTCTATACCTTTAGCTGGTGGCACCTTTTCCTCTTCAGGCACAGCAGCAGGAATTTTCTTTTCTGGCACAATTTTCTTAGGTGCTTCAGGAACTTTGGAAAGATGAGGTTTACATATATTAGTTTGCATTACAGGAGAAGTGACATCATTTTGGGGCTTAGAACTCACTTTTTGAAAAGATCAGACGTATGCACAAACATTAATGACAATATTCAGCAAAACTATTTATACATAGGTGCTGACAAAATCTTAGGCAGTTACTCAGATTGAAGGCTTTATTGCTGTTGAGACAAATGCTATCATATTTCTTTGAGAGAGAGGTGTACCTTTAGCCGGTGGGGTCTCCTCTACTTTCGCAGGAATTTTCGGTTTTGCTACAATTTTCTTCTCATGTTTCTCGAGCACTTGAAAAGATTATAAAATACACTTGTAGTGAGTCTAGATTTCTTCTTAATAAACATGTGAGAAATCTTGTTATTCAGGCAACATTTGCAATACGGGTGATAAATGAACGAGAAGACAACATAGAGAATGGGGCCAAACAGATGCACCGAGAGCTAAAACTCATGTAGGTGTCAGTGTACCTTCAGTCGGTTCAGCTTCCACTCTCTTAGAAATGAAGTGCAGCTTTTCTTCCACAACATATTCCTCAGGCTCTTCCATCACTTTAAAGACATCAATTTTAAAGAAGGTAAGTGGTAGTGTATTTTATGTTTAGAGTAACTAAAATAGTAAAAGTTTAACAGTGGCCAAATCCCTGATTATTCTCATTTAAAATACTCAAAGGTATGGGAGATAAGCTTCAGTACTTTAATTTTCACGTGTATCATAAAGATAATGATGCTTGTAAACACAGAAGAACAGAACCAATCCAAGACAGAAAAACAATTCTAGTGGCTAAATTAACAAGAACACAGGTTTGAAGATAAATTTCCAAAATAAGAAGAACACTCTAGATTTGAAGTCTGCAGGACAGAAACATCTATTTGAGCAATCGTAAATAGGTTTATAAGAAAGAAAAGACCTGTGTTATAGACGAAAAAATGAAAACTTGGAAGTCCCCCATTTTTTGGAGGTAGGTATAGTAGAAGAGGTTAGAGTCTTCCTCTGATTTTTGAGCCTATATGTATAAAGTCAATTATAGAATAGAAAGATCTAGTTATAAACACATCTCTTTACATTAGAAATAAACTTAAGAGGCTACCCACCTTTTCCCTAAATCCTTTGGGCCTAAGGAAAACATAAGAATGTTTCTTTAAGTCTAGTACTGAAAGAAATTTATAATGTCTCCTGTCAAAACTGGAACCAGATTCATATAATGAGAACTTTCCTTGTGTAAATGCAATGTTTGGTTTCCTAAACATTTCTACAAGGGATGGGCCCTTTTGATTCTATCACATTCCTGACTCATGCCCAACACCTTGGCTTTCCCTTCCCAGGAAGAACAACAGAACTAGTAGACTTCCTCTCAGGAACGCGTTTCATCTTGCTCTGTTCTAAGCCATTCCACTAAGAACACACATGTGGACTTCACATGGGCTTTTCTTTCAAGTGGAGAAGGGACAGAGCATCTTTTATTAGTAAGAGATGCACTCAAAGGCATCTAAATGTACACTTCTATTCATCCTTTCACTAGGAAAGAGTTAATTTGTTAAGAAACTTACCAATTTCTCTATAAAGCAGAAGTATATTAGAACTTTCTTAGCAAAGTTTTTTTAGATATACAGCTTTATCCAGAATGCTAGACTTCAACAGTAAACCTAGTGGTGTGTTAATTCATTGAAAACGTATCCCAACATTGACATAAAGCTTGATGTCCAACCCTTAAGAAACTATAGAGAACTAGCATTACGGGTATGGGCATATCTGAATTACAAGTTGATCTCGATATTAGGCAATTGATTTCTCCATCTATGAAATATAAAAAACACTTATGTGTTCAGTTTTGCACTCTCAAACATGGCCTTGACTTCTGGAATATTATAAGGTAATACAATTTCTTGCTCATTTAAAAACCATGAGTCAGGACACGTTAGTGAGTTGTGCTGTCAACACGGCTTTATGTTACCCAGTTATAGACATGAGACTGCTAAATTGAAGATTATGTCTGCCCACCATGCTGAAATGAAGTCGTGTCTACTGAAAGGATAAGTGTACATGGAAATACCTACACCACTAGTTACTTGGGAATATAAAGCCTTTTTTTTTTTACCCTAGTAAGAGGGGATGGGCAAGAAATAGATCGGATGTTTACTCTAAGTAATGCTCCTGAATCTTGTTTTTTGATCAAAAGATACATTTAATGAGGCCGGTATATGTTCATTGAATTTGTGTCACTTTCATCAATCTGATAAACAATCTGTGAAAAAACCCAGCTCATCAAGACTCCAGACCATCTCTAGCTTCTTTGTATTGTTTACCTCCATATTCTGTAACCTCCGCTTCCTGCTCCTCCTCTCTTTCCTCTTCTCTATAAACCGAAAAGGACACTCTTTCCTCTTCTTCTGAATAACTCCATTCCTTCTCTGTGGATATTTTAAAAGAGGAGATAGAATTTAAATTCAGCCGCCTGAAGTACTGCCAATACCCATGGGTTCCCTACAGATGGATGATCATGGCTGATGTGTGGGGCGAGGCTTCACAGCGCCCCCCATAACACTGATTTCAGACGAGGGCACAATACAATCCAAGACTGAGCAGACTATTCAAATTACGCTCAAGTGTGGCCACTTTCGCGATTATCACATTTTCAGCACCCCATCACTTTCTTAGAATGGTTCAGGATCAACATAGACACAAAAGACTCAGTCTCAGAAGGCCACAAGCACACACCGATAAGGACAATTTCTAAAGTAAAGAGTCACCACTGGAAAGACGAAAAGACCTCGAGGGCACGTGTGCAACCCCATTTCTCCCCTTGCTTCTGTGTAGATACCTTCGTGCCGCATGACTTCCACTCTTTGAGGAACTGCAACGGATAGTTTTTCTTTGGGAACCAATCTCTTTTCTTCCGCAATGGCTTTAGAAACTTCAGCTTTAAGAAAACATTAAAGTTGAAGATTATGCCTGCCCACCATGCTGAAATGAAGTCGTGTCTACTGAAAGGATAAGTGTACATGGAAATACCTACACCACTAGTTACTTGGGAATATAAAGCCTTTTTTTTTTTACCCTAGTAAGAGGGGATGGGCAAGAAATAGATCGGATGTTTACTCTAAGTAATGCTCCTGAATCTTGTGTTTTGATCAAAAGATACATTTAATGAGGCCAGTATATGTTCATTGAATTTGTGTCACTTTCATCAATCTGATAAACAATCTGTGAAAAAACCCAGCTCATCAAGACTCCAGACCATCTCTAGCTTCTTTGTATTGTTTACCTCTATATTCTGTAACCTCCGCTTTCTGCTCCTCCTCTCTTTCCTCTTCTCTATAAACCGAAAAGGACACTCTTTCCTCTTCTTCTGAATAACTCCATTCCTTCTCTGTGGATATTTTAAAAGAGGAGATAGAATTTAAATTCAGCCGCCTGAAGTACTGCCAATACCCATGGGTTCCCTACAGATGGATGATCATGGCTGATGTGTGGGGCGAGGCTTCACAGCGCCCCCCATAACACTGATTTCAGACGAGGGCACAATACAATCCAAGACTGAGCAGACTATTCAAATTACGCTCAAGTGTGGCCACTTTCGCGATTATCACATTTTCAGCACCCCATCACTTTCTTAGAATGGTTCAGGACCAACATAGACACAAAAGACTCAGTCTCAGAAGACCACAAGCACACACCGATAAGGACAATTTCTAAAGTAAAGAGTCACCACTGGAAAGATGAAAAGACCTCGAGGGCACGTGTGCAACCCCATTTCTCCCCTTGCTTCTGTGTAGATACCTTCGTGCCGCATGACTTCCACTCTTTGAGGAACTGCAACGGATAGTTTTTCTTTGGGAACCAATCTCTTTTCTTCCGCAATGGCTTTAGAAACTTCAGCTTTAAGAAAACATTAAAGTTGAAGATTATGCCTGCCCACCATGCTGAAATGAAGTCATGTCTACTGAAAGGATAAGTGTACATGGAAATACCTACACCACTAGTTACTTGGGAATATAAAGCCTTTTTTTTTTTTACCCTAGTAAGAGGGGATGGGCAAGAAATAGATCGGATGTTTACTCTAAGTAATGCTCCTGAATCTTGTGTTTTGATCAAAAGATACATTTAATGAGGCCGGTATATGTTCATTGAATTTGTGTCACTTTCACCAATCTGATAAACAATCTGTGAAAAAACCCAGCTCATCAAGACTCCAGACCATCTCTAGCTTCTTTGTATTGTTTACCTCTATATTCTGTAACCTCCGCTTTCTGCTCCTCCTCTCTTTCCTCTTCTCTATAAACCGAAAAGGACACTCTTTCCTCTTCTTCTGAATAACTCCATTCCTTCTCTGTGGATATTTTAAAAGAGGAGATAGAATTTAAATTCAGCCGCCTGAAGTACTGCCAATACCCATGGGTTCCCTACAGATGGATGATCATGGCTGATGTGTGGGGCAAGGCTTCACAGCGCCCCCCATAACACTGATTTCAGACGAGGGCACAATACAATCCAAGACTGAGCAGACTATTCAAATTACGCTCAAGTGTGGCCACTTTCGCGATTATCACATCTTCAGCACCCCATCACTTTCTTAGAATGGTTCAGGACCAACATAGACACAAAAGACTCAGTCTCAGAAGACCACAAGCACACACCGATAAGGACAATTTCTAAAGTAAAGAGTCACCACTGGAAAGACGAAAAGACCTCGAGGACACGTGTGCAACCCCATTTCTCCCCTTGCTTCTGTGTAGATACCTTCGTGCCGCATGACTTCCACTCTTTGAGGAACTGCAACGGATAGTTTTTCTTTGGGAACCAATCTCTTTTCTTCCGCAATGGCTTTAGAAACTTCAGCTTTAAGAAAACATTAAAGTTGAAGATTATGCCTGCCCACCATGCTGAAATGAAGTCGTGTCTACTGAAAGGATAAGTGTACATGGAAATACCTACACCACTAGTTACTTGGGAATATAAAGCCTTTTTTTTTTTACCCTAGTAAGAGGGGATGGGCAAGAAATAGATCGGATGTTTACTCTAAGTAATGCTCCTGAATCTTGTGTTTTGATCAAAAGATACATTTAATGAGGCCAGTATATGTTCATTGAATTTGTGTCACTTTCATCAATCTGATAAACAATCTGTGAAAAAACCCAGCTCATCAAGACTCCAGACCATCTCTAGCTTCTTTGTATTGTTTACCTCTATATTCTGTAACCTCCGCTTTCTGCTCCTCCTCTCTTTCCTCTTCTCTATAAACCGAAAAGGACACTCTTTCCTCTTCTTCTGAATAACTCCATTCCTTCTCTGTGGATATTTTAAAAGAGGAGATAGAATTTAAATTCAGCCGCCTGAAGTACTGCCAATACCCATGGGTTCCCTACAGATGGATGATCATGGCTGATGTGTGGGGCGAGGCTTCACAGCGCCCCCCATAACACTGATTTCAGATGAGGGCACAATACAATCCAAGACTGAGCAGACTATTCAAATAACGCTCAAGTGTGGCCACTTTCGCGATTATCACATTTTCAGCACCCCATCACTTTCTTAGAATGGTTCAGGACCAACATAGACACAAAAGACTCAGTCTCAGAAGACCACAAGCACACACCGATAAGGACAATTTCTAAAGTAAAGAGTCACCACTGGAAAGATGAAAAGACCTCGAGGGCACGTGTGCAACCCCATTTCTCCCCTTGCTTCTGTGTAGATACCTTCGTGCCGCATGACTTCCACTCTTTGAGGAACTGCAACGGATAGTTTTTCTTTGGGAACCAATCTCTTTTCTTCCGCAATGGCTTTAGAAACTTCAGCTTTAAGAAAACATTAAAGTTGAAGATTATGCCTGCCCACCATGCTGAAATGAAGTCATGTCTACTGAAAGGATAAGTGTACATGGAAATACCTACACCACTAGTTACTTGGGAATATAAAGCCTTTTTTTTTTTTACCCTAGTAAGAGGGGATGGGCAAGAAATAGATCGGATGTTTACTCTAAGTAATGCTCCTGAATCTTGTGTTTTGATCAAAAGATACATTTAATGAGGCCGGTATATGTTCATTGAATTTGTGTCACTTTCACCAATCTGATAAACAATCTGTGAAAAAACCCAGCTCATCAAGACTCCAGACCATCTCTAGCTTCTTTGTATTGTTTACCTCTATATTCTGTAACCTCTGCTTTCTGCTCCTCCTCTCTTTCCTCTTCTCTATAAACCGAAAAGGACACTCTTTCCTCTTCTTCTGAATAACTCCATTCCTTCTCTGTGGATATTTTAAAAGAGGAGATAGAATTTAAATTCAGCCGCCTGAAGTACTGCCAATACCCATGGGTTCCCTACAGATGGATGATCATGGCTGATGTGTGGGGCGAGGCTTCACAGCGCCCCCCATAACACTGATTTCAGACGAGGGCACAATACAATCCAAGACTGAGCAGACTATTCAAATTACGCTCAAGTGTGGCCACTTTCGCGATTATCACATTTTCAGCACCCCATCACTTTCTTAGAGTGGTTCAGGATCAACATAGACACAAAAGACTCAGTCTCAGAAGGCCACAAGCACACACCGATAAGGACAATTTCTAAAGTAAAGAGTCATCACTGGAAAGACGAAAAGACCTCGAGGGCACGTGTGCAACCCCATTTCTCCCCTTGCTTCTGTGTAGATACCTTCGTGCCGCATGACTTCCACTCTTTGAGGAACTGCAACGGATAGTTTTTCTTTGGGAACCAATCTCTTTTCTTCCGCAATGGCTTTAGAAACTTCAGCTTTAAGAAAACATTAAAGTTGAAGATTATGCCTGCCCACCATGCTGAAATGAAGTCGTGTCTACTGAAAGGATAAGTGTACATGGAAATACCTACACCACTAGTTACTTGGGAATATAAAGCCTTTTTTTTTTTACCCTAGTAAGAGGGGATGGGCAAGAAATAGATCGGATGTTTACTCTAAGTAATGCTCCTGAATCTTGTGTTTTGATCAAAAGATACATTTAATGAGGCCGGTATATGTTCATTGAATTTGTGTCACTTTCATCAATCTGATAAACAATCTGTGAAAAAACCCAGCTCATCAAGACTCCAGACCATCTCTAGCTTCTTTGTATTGTTTACCTCTGTATTCTGTAACCTCCGCTTTCTGCTCCTCCTCTCTTTCCTCTTCTCTATAAACCGAAAAGGACACTCTTTCCTCTTCTTCTGAATAACTCCATTCCTTCTCTGTGGATATTTTAAAAGAGGAGATAGAATTTAAATTCAGCCGCCTGAAGTACTGCCAATACCCATGGGTTCCCTACAGATGGATGATCATGGCTGATGTGTGGGGCGAGGCTTCACAGCGCCCCCCATAACACTGATTTCAGACGAGGGCACAATACAATCCAAGACTGAGCAGACTATTCAAATTACGCTCAAGTGTGGCCACTTTCGCGATTATCACATCTTCAGCACCCCATCACTTTCTTAGAATGGTTCAGGACCAACATAGACACAAAAGACTCAGTCTCAGAAGACCACAAGCACACACCGATAAGGACAATTTCTAAAGTAAAGAGTCACCACTGGAAAGACGAAAAGACCTCGAGGGCACGTGTGCAACCCCATTTCTCCCCTTGCTTCTGTGTAGATACCTTCGTGCCGCATGACTTCCACTCTTTGAGGAACTGCAACGGATAGTTTTTCTTTGGGAACCAATCTCTTTTCTTCCGCAATGGCTTTAGAAACTTCAGCTTTAAGAAAACATTAAAGTTGAAGATTATGCCTGCCCACCATGCTGAAATGAAGTCGTGTCTACTGAAAGGATAAGTGTACATGGAAATACCTACACCACTAGTTACTTGGGAATATAAAGCCTTTTTTTTTTTACCCTAGTAAGAGGGGATGGGCAAGAAATAGATCGGATGTTTACTCTAAGTAATGCTCCTGAATCTTGTGTTTTGATCAAAAGATACATTTAATGAGGCCGGTATATGTTCATTGAATTTGTGTCACTTTCATCAATCTGATAAACAATCTGTGAAAAAACCCAGCTCATCAAGACTCCAGACCATCTCTAGCTTCTTTGTATTGTTTACCTCTATATTCTGTAACCTCCGCTTTCTGCTCCTCCTCTCTTTCCTCTTCTCTATAAACCGAAAAGGACACTCTTTCCTCTTCTTCTGAATAACTCCATTCCTTCTCTGTGGATATTTTAAAAGAGGAGATAGAATTTAAATTCAGCCGCCTGAAGTACTGCCAATACCCATGGGTTCCCTACAGATGGATGATCATGGCTGATGTGTGGGGCGAGGCTTCACAGCGCCCCCCATAACACTGATTTCAGACGAGGGCACAATACAATCCAAGACTGAGCAGACTATTCAAATTACGCTCAAGTGTGGCCACTTTCGCGATTATCACATTTTCAGCACCCCATCACTTTCTTAGAATGGTTCAGGACCAACATAGACACAAAAGACTCAGTCTCAGAAGACCACAAGCACACACCGATAAGGACAATTTCTAAAGTAAAGAGTCACCACTGGAAAGACGAAAAGACCTCGAGGGCACGTGTGCAACCCCATTTCTCCCCTTGCTTCTGTGTAGATACCTTCGTGCCGCATGACTTCCACTCTTTGAGGAACTGCAACGGATAGTTTTTCTTCGGCAACCAATCTCTTTTCTTCCACAATGGCTTTAGAAACTTCAGGTTTAAGAAAACATTAAAGTTGAAGTTTAAAAATCAAGAATCTTAACAACTCTCTCTCCCTAGCTTTTGGGGAAGATTTGCACAGTACATCACGTTCGCGAGCGAAACTGGAGAACAAGGTACAGAACGTATCACGGGTATGGACACACGCAAAAATTCTGTCAGAAGAGAGACATGAGGGCCAGTACGAGAAGACACCATATGGAAAAAAGCAAGATTTCATAGGCTAAAAGTTTTGTGTCAGAGGCTTGAGATAAATCCTACCTCGGGGAGGAGGAGCTTTCTTAGCGACAGGAATTGGTACAGGCACTTTCTCCTCTGGGACAGGTTTCTTGGGGAGAGCTGGCACTTGAGAAACATTATGCACTCTTAGAACGTCAGTGTTATTTCACGGAAGCCCAACACAAAACACAGCTACATATCCACCACGCACTCATATCCCAAAACTAACAAAATCATCATTTGCCTCGGACCATGACATTAAAAAGATGGTTCTTGGAAAGGCGGCGAGACAATACCTTTTGGTGGCGGAGCTTCTTTCTCTTTCTGAGGAACAGGTCGTTTTTCTTCGGGAACTTTCTTCTTTGGCATTTCTGGCACTTAAAGGATAATATTTGATTTTAAGATTCTTAGAAAGTCAAAATAAGCAACACAGAACTAACAGGGCCACTGAAGAAAACATGCAAGTGAAAGCGCTTGAAGGAAGACAGGGTTATTTCATGGCACTGGGATTAAGTACCTGCTGCTGGTGGAGATTCCTCTCTTTGAGTAATAACGGTTATTTTTTCTTCTGTGACGACCCTCTTCTGTACTTCAGGAACTTGAAAAGATATTAATTTTTAGGATTGACTTTATGTTTTCCCATGTAGTTATCATACCGTTATTTTGTCAGAAAGTAGGCAGGTGGACAGACACTTCTGTTGAATTCTTACACCATAAAACATTCATTTTGAATTAAACAAACTCAACAGATAATGAAACATAAAAATATTTTGTACTGAAGACATAAAAACTAGGGCTTCTTTGCTAAGCAAGTCACTGTACCTTTAGCTGGTGGGGCTTCCTTTTTCTTTGTGACAGGAACAGGAATCTTCTCTTCAGGGACAGGTTTCTTTGCCACCTCTGGGACTTAAAGTTTTTAAAACAAAATGTTAGTTCAGACATATTACACTTATGAATGGGCATAGGCACATACACAAATCTTTATACAGTTCATTAATGTTACCAATTTTCTGTGCACCAGCAAAATAATGGAGACAATTAAATGATAATGTTATAGAGGTCACAATGTGCTAAACATTGCAAATAATGTTAAGAGGCATTTAGGCAATTAAAAATAAGTTATATATAGAGAAGGGTATGTACAGAATTCATTCCTTATGAACTGGTATGATTTTGATAAAAACAAACTAGTCAGTGATTACACGAACGATATAGAATATGAATATAGTATAGAAAAATCTCTTGATGCTTTGTATCTAGAAATGGAACCCATAATGATAATGGGTTTATCTAAGACTATCTTAGACTAAGATGTCTGTCTTTAGAATAGTTTGTGTCTATGTCAGTTACTACTTTTTTCCATTTCTGTTGTAATTTTTGTGTGTGTGTGTGTTGCAATCACAGTGTATTTAACACAAGGAAACACCCTTATTGTACAGAAGGTCCCTCAATCTGATATCCATGTGTCAATGGCTTTGGAGAGTTTTGTGTATGAAATTTTTGTGAGTATACACATATATGCTTTTCTCTGAGGCATCATAGTTTTCAACAGGATCTCTGACCCAAAAACAGGTCCGCAATGGGTTTAGTTTATCTATCCTAGTGCTGATTTTTGATTGGCAGATGTATTTTAATAGTGTGCATTATTGGCAACAATTGTTTCCATTTAAAATAAGATATTGGCAGTTTTTATGAACCGCTGCACCTCTGGACATGGCATTTGTAATATCGTCATGGAATTTTGCAGAAATATATGTAGGGGTGTATATATTATGTTATATATAATGGGATGTTTATGCATATATACATGTTACTATGTGTATTTATTCTATGGTTAAATGAGACATGCTTTCATGTCTTCAAGGGATTTGGGTGTTAGTATTGTTTTTAGTAATATGAGCTTTTCAATATATTTTATTTTCATATAATCATTATATTTTAATGATTAGGTATTCAGAAATCATTTGATTTTTTTTAAAAAAGACCAAGAATTCTGGAAGAGCCAAGAGTTTGAGAAAGAGAGCAGCAGATTTTACTCAGGAAAAAAAATGGCAACTTGGGGAATTCAGCCAAAAGGGAACACTATTTAAAATGTATGGTTTTTAAGCCTGGTTTCCCCTAAGCTGGACGATGTTGAATTCTTGTTGAAGCTCTATAACTGACCAGATGTGTGTGGTTTGTAGCTTGATTGCCTCTATGCAGTAGTGCTGTTTATCATCAAAAATCAAAACAAGCAAACAAGCAAACCAAATCCAAAAACCAAAGTAAAAGATTAGCACCTTTGAATGCAAACATACCTATGTGAAAGGTCCCCTGACTAGCACAGGAACATTTGTGCCAAATACTGACATTCAATTAATGTCTCAAGAAACACAGTGAAAGTAAATGTCAAAACTCAGTATGTTTCCAACTATTCAAAACTCTCCATTATTGACTTTTTGGAAGAGAGGCCACTTCCTAGCAGCGCCATGTACATCTCTATCTGGTTCTCATTCATTTCTGCCAAACATCTTTGCATCTTGTCATAACTCATCAGTGTTTTTTATTAAGAAAAAAAATCACATATATGAGGGGATAACAGAGTTTTTCCTGGAAACATTCCCATAGAAAATGAGTTGCACAAATATTTCTTTCTCTAGAGGGAAGATATTACAAATTTAAGATAGTTTGACATAATCACTTCTTTTAAAAACACGTTGTGGTGGTGTCTTTGGAATGTTCAATATCATAAATATAAATAGTGCATGTTCAGAGAATGGCCCCTGAAGCTGACAAACAAATGGAAAATACCAGGGACAATGTAAAACACACAAAACAGAGTGGCAGCATAGCACGTACATGAAGACAATATAGAGTGAAGGATTGGCATTTGGGGTGAAGGGTGGCCTGCGATCAGGTCTGGGGTACCTTTTGGAGGAGCGGCAGGCTCTGGCTTGGGTGGCGGGACAGGCTTTTTCTCCTCTGGCACAGGTTTCTTGGGAACTTCGGGAACTTTAAAGATACCATTGTTGAAAGAATGTTGAGAATTCTAGTCTCCTTGTGAGACATTTAAGATTACATTAAAGTATAACGTCTCAGTAAGAGTATAAAAATTTAGGAAGTAATTTCACATGCTCTCCTCATGATGGCAGTGGACGCTCAATAAACCAATACTCTGGAGACACCACGTACATTACATGACGCCGACAAAGACCCACCTAGCATGCTGGAGTCTAAGAGCAGTCTTGAGAGTTGAGTAACACACTATCACAGATGAATGAAGTCAACACATGCAGAATTAAATATATTATAAATGGTTTGCATATTTCATTAATACACAGCTCCCATAGGAAAAGATAAAGAAGACAGACACTTAGGAAAATTTTTTCAAGAATATTAGTCTACCTTTGGCGGGTGGGGGCTCCATTTTAGGAATGGGAACAGCGACCACTTCTTCTGGGAGTGGTTTCTTAGGTGGCTCAGGGACTTCAAAAAAAAAATGTGCCGTTTATGAGAAATTGTGCATTTTGACAACAAATATATGTTGTTGCAGGACTTAGAATTAAATAAAGAGTAGACGTTTCCCTATTATTCTAACTGAATGCAAGAAGATTATGTGTTAGAAAGAAGGGTAAACAGAAATGGACAAATGGCTAATTAGAAAATATTTGAGTGTCATTCACTTTTAATGGCAGGAGCCTCCATTTCCCTAGAAACAGGTAGGGGCGTCCCTTCCCCAAAGGTGCCAGTGTGGGTTCCTCAGACACCAGTTTTAGAAACTGCATTTATAAAGCAGCTGCATTAGAACAAGTGTATTAGAGTATCTTAACTTATTTTGTGTATCCTAAATGTTTAACGATTTGACTTAGCAGGGGAGCGGGCAAAGCCCTAATCCGTAGCAACTGCCAAGGTCCAATCCTGCTGCTGTAAATACTCCCACCCTGGCCACCAGCTGTGACGTCCTTGTCATGCAGGTGGGAAGAGATGCTCAACAACACAGCATCATCTAGTATTTCCAGCACACAGGCACAATCACATAAACAACCTCAGAAACACAGATAATAGTAAAATGTAGTAAAAAAAAAATGAGGTAATAAGTTTTGAGTGTTATTACCATAGTTTTAAATGTAATTTATTTAATCATAAGTTTATATAATTTAACTTTTTAATCATGGAAGTATTAAAACACTGGGTGGCCCAATTCATGCAAATTTAACCATCTGCTCTGATAAGCTGGTATGAGATGGCTTTACAACATGACATTTCTACTTCCGAATAGTCGGCCACTAGATTGTAAGTTCCCCGAAGGGGGGACAGAGCTTCGGTCTCTTTTCATTCCTCTCTCCTGTGCCTTCCTCATGCTCTTCCCATCCCCCATAAAGTCCCCTGTACACGGTAGCTATAGGTCTGCTGACGGTGTGACCAAATCTATTATGCAACATTAATATAGTCACATGCTTACTATGGAACCTGTAAAAGATTTCAAATCTAGAATGAATCACTAATACCTTTAGGTGGAGGCTCAACCTTTCTGGCAACAGCAACATGAATTTTCTCTTCGGTTACAGTTTTCTTCTGTACCTCAGGGACTTTAAAAAAATGTACGTTTTAATTACTGGTATGTCATGTTATGGGTGGTAATTGTAATTTGCAAGGAATATTGAAACACAAATTAAAACAGAGACAAATGTGCCATGAAAAGATGACAGAGATTACACGGAGACAGAGGTGCCTACCTAATCACAAATTAGATAAGAAGAGGGATAAAAATCCACCTAAAGCCTTCCCATTTGAGCCCCACATTCAAGTCTGCCTTATACCTGGGACTGACACCTCCTCCTCAGTGTGAGAAGCAAAGAACATCTTTTCTTCTGAAATAACCATCTTCTTTGTATGCACAGCTGGTACTTTAAAGAGAGCATTTCACATTAGTATTTCTTTTTCTAGGACAAGACAGCAGATCAAATACACAGATTGTACACTATATTTAAGTCTTCAGACACAGAATAAGTGGGTTAATATGTAGTTTGAGAACAAATTTGATATTGACAAGAAAACAAATCATGTTTTGATTTATAGGGACAAATAACACATGCAAGCTTTATCAAATAGACACAACTTCTTCACACGTCATGTGGTCTTTACCAAATCCGTTGGGGTCTATTCATATAAATGAGAGGATAGGAAATATTACATGCAATGGAATGCATTGCATAGTAAAGTTAGAAGATTACTCATAAAACAAAACCTTCCTTAAATTAAAAAATAATATGTAATTTTAAAGCAAAACTAGAAACAAAGGGAATGTTATTATTTATTTAAATCATACATAAGTGCAACTCAACATAAAATATACTATATAAGAGTGTCTTTACTTTGGTAGCTTCAGATTTGTGAATTGTTTAGTAATATATGTACACATATACATACACATAAATAAAAATGTTTAAAACTTGTAGTTGAAAGACAAAGATGTATACCTTTCACTTCAATAACTTCTTCCTGCACTGGAGTCCGAGAAGGTTTTTGTGGAACAATCTTCTTTGAAACTTCAGGTACTTAAAAAATATGTACAAATATATTTGTATTGTGAAGAATATTGCTTTGCACAAAACTTAAAATACCTTAGTTTAGATGACTATATAAATAGCTAACATGGGAATATATGTCAGTAAACAGTTACTTGTTTACATGGTACTAGAAATGCGTTGAAGGATAGATACTACCTTTGGTGACTTGAACTTTTTCTTCCTCCACTCTTTGAGAAGTCTTTTCAATTTTTTCAACTACTGGCTTCTTTATAACTGCAAGCATTTTAAAGAAATTGCAGTACTTTTAGAAAATGTCTGTTAAAGTACTTTGTCTCCCTATCTCTCTCTGTAGATCTACTATGTATATATATATATGTATATATGCATATATATGTTTAATTTTTTTAGAGAGAGACAAGTGTGATGCTCTGAACTCTATATACAAGTTTCTGTACTTCAAGTATTTTGGTTATATTTTATTTTATATTTGCCCTTACAGTCTTTTTACCATCTTGTTAATTTTTGCATTAAATGATAAGATAATCTTAGAAAAAAATTCATTGATACAATAAAGCTTAGAAGAAGTTGTGCCTATTGGATTGAACTGGTGATTTATACATCTTTGCCAAACAAGCCATGATAATGATGTCGGATGCTCTGGCCTATTTAAATAATTCCAATTACATACCTTTAGGAGGTGGTACTGCTTTCTTTTCAGGTACTTTTGCTGGAATTTTTCTGTCATGTGATTCTTTAAAGAAAACAGAGGAATAAGAGGGCATATGCTTCAATAGTTAAGTTCTAATAGGTTGTATTGACTGCAAAGAAAATAATAATATAAAATTGTATAAAGTATTGTGTTCGGGATCACTATCGCTAACATGATTCCTTGTGCTGGATTTTGAAGCAGGCGTTGGACGTAAAGCTTCAACAAGTAAGAGTAAAACAGCCCTTGGAATTTAGTCTTAGTAACAGGACTGAAGGCTTCAACTTACAATGTCAAAGCATGAAAGTAACTGAAGGCAACAGCTCTTTTAAAGATTAAGTTTCTAAAGATGTCTAACCTTAAAAATTCTAAGTGATCGTTTCATCTATTTCATATCCACTGAAAATCAGATTCATAGCAGTGAAAAATATAATGAACTGAGCAAAAAATGAGGAAAAGAGAAAAAATAGCCACCCAATTTATACATACCTTCATAAACCTCCTTTTGGACTTGAATTACTTCTCTTTCTCGGTAAGTCTCCTCCCACTCTTCCTCCCCTTCGTCATAACCTTCTTCCCTTTCATAGAATTCCTGCCCTTCTTCAAAATCCTCATCCCATTCCTCGTGAACTGTCCTCTTGGCTTCTACCTTGGTCTCTTCATAGTCTTCATCTGGTTCTTCATAATAAGGCTCTTCAAATGGCTCTGTGTATGGTTCCACTTCCAGCTCATCATAGGGTTCTTCCACAGACTCTAGGAAAACTTTCTTCTCCTCGTAGACTGCTTGCTTTATCTCATACACAGCTTCTTTCTCTTTCTGAATCTCTTTCTTTCTGGTTATGGTCATTAGTTTTACTTCTTGAGCCTTGGAAGATACATCAATAATTTCAGGAGCTGAAATAAATAAATGAGTTAAAGTGAATTGTACCCACACATCATGAAATGAACATCTATGTAGTCCAACAGTATCAGTGTATCAGGTCTTATTGTCATGTGGATAATTTCTGTTTTGTTGTATTGGATCCTTTTACATTTTTGTGGGCTGTGCAGCGCAATAGCCAGTATCAAGTTGCATTCTACTCTTGATTTGAGTATTTTTCCAGTCTGAACAAAATAGCATTCTGTAAATATTGTCAAATAGACGCATCTTCCATTTTTCCATGGGAGCTCCAGTTTACAAAACCCCTAGTTTCCCATGGAACATTTTAATATTTGATCACTTAATGGAATTTATAATGTTTCTGCAGTTAACCTCTTTATTTTTCCAATTGTTCTTTCAGAAATGTTTCTAATTTTAAAGCTACATTTTTGATAGTTGAATGTGACTTTTCAGTCAGTTTAATAAATATTTGTAACCAAATCATTTAGTTGCTGCTATATAACAACTTAAAAAAAATCTTTAAGGCTAACATTATTTATATGATTCTTAACATTAGTGTTAGCTACAATTGAAAAACAGTAAGGATGACCCCCTGCCTTTCTAGCCCTCACCACCACTTTCCCTGTGTCCAGTCCATGGAGGCTACATAAATATCCACTGGGTTCCCTTCCTGGGAGTGGAGCAATATGAAGTGCTAATTTAATAAAGCAGAGGAGACTCTCAGCTTTACAATAAGCTAGAAGACTAATATTTAAAAATAAGAATATACAGCAAAGGTACAAATCTCAGGAATAAATAGAATAAAACATTTAATAATTTCTTTACATTTACCTTGTGCTGGAATTAAGACAGTAGGAGGTGGGGGCTTCTTGGCAACCTCTGGGACTTTAAAAACATAAAAAGCATGTTTATTTTTAGGTTATGCATTGTTTAATGTTTACTAACCCTGTACATCCTTGTTAGTCATTTGTTGGCTGCTACTAATGTACCGAATGCTTTTATAATTTCCAAGGTTAGTTCACCAGAAATGCTATTCAATGCCATACTAATGAAAAATATAGAAGGGCTGAAGGTTGATTCTAGTTTAAGGCTGATTTAAAATAATTTAACACAAAACTTGAAGAGAATATTCACTATGTCTAATGCTAAAAAATAATGCATGTTTAACTTTTTCAATGATTAACTGTAAAGTTCTGGAACTATCCATGCTTTCTGAGCTTCCTCTTATTCCACAGAGTTTCATAAATGACCATTCAAAAAAAAAAGTCTCAGTGAATGGGGCCTTATGCTCCTGGATTCTCCTTTTAGGAGGTTTCTGTACTCTAGTCAAATGGGTGAAACTATGTGTTTAGACTTAGTTATCCCATCTTCTCCCTAAAATTCTTCCAGGATATAGTAAAAATTAAAAGTAATTGAACTGATACTCCTTCCAAAGGTTTTTTTTTTCTTTGTTCTGCAACTATTGACCTTTAGCTCAGGTGAACCAGGAACGATTCTGAGCTGGGTTGGGGCAGCCACCTGCAGTTAGCATCGGCTGCTGGACTAGAGGGCTGTGCCTTCTGTAAATTACTGTCTAGAGATTACAAGAACTCTCTGGCATTACCACTGTGTGTCATGGGCAGACATACATGGGAGGACAGGGGAGAAAAAAAGGAGAGAAGAGAAACAAAATGTGAGGACTGCGTCAAAGAAGAGGGTGAGAGTGACTGAAGGAAGAAGTTTTTGTGAATTCAGACTCGACCTTTCACCGCCCTCCACTATTTGGGATTTTAAAATTTTAACCAGGAGAAAAGCAGTAAGACCAAATTTTGATCAATGATAATACCTTCAGGTGGTGCCTCTTCTTTACGTTTTACAACTTTTTTGGTATCTTTCTTTACAGCTTTTTTGGTCACTAAAAAAATAAGATGGCAGATGTAAATAAACTTTTCAGGACAGTAGGAGGTTTACTGAAATATTTTATTTTGTCATATGTTTTGATGGTAACAAGAGACTCTACTCATTATTTCAAGATATCTATTTCAGAAAGATCTTGGACTAGATAGAATGCAGAAGATGTTTTTGGAGGGAGGTGGAATATGTGGGCTAATTAGAAGTCTTTACTGATTTTATGCCTGCTTAAAGTTTGGTGGATGAATAAAATTAAAATCCTACCCATGATATTGTGGAAGCTTTCTTTCGTTCTTGCTGACATTATAGCTTGATTATGGCCCTTAATCATACTTCACGAATAAATTATACTGTTTTTATTTTTAAAATATGATTTAATTTTTTAAGTTTCCCAGTGGGTACTCAAACTTAGCTATGCTGACACTAACATTCAAAGAATAAATCATTCATGAAGATAATTATTCCTGACAACTATAAATGGAAATCTAATTTATGATTTTTGATTATTGTTCCTTTCTGCTTTCAGAAGTAGATGAAATATACTTAACTGAGTTCAAACAAATTATAAAAATGCTTTTCTTTGTTACTGGTATTGTACTGATCACACAACTGTAAATTTTGTTTATTTGCTTGTTTGTTTTTTACTGAATTTCCCCTGAATCTAGCTGAAAACTAGCTTAAGCTTTTGACACCAACTGCAGTGGGTATTAGGAGACTTTCATATTTGTCTGATGATTTTCAGAATATTAAGCACATTTTACTAGTTAATAACTCAAAGCAAATCGTTTACATTTTGAAAGGCAGTTCAACACATTGACCACCAGAAGCTCAACATGTTGCATTAAACAACATATTCCAGGTCTGCAACAATGGTTAAATTCTATACTTTGACAATTAAGGTAGATAATGTATAATACCTTCAATGCGTTTTTCTGGTGGTTTCTTTTCTTCAGGTGATGGTAGCAACAGAGGGACAGGAGGAACAACCATAGGAGGAATTTCTGAAGAAAATAAATGCCATTGGAAACATGGTTTGGTTTCCTATTTTGTGTGAAGTGTAATGAAAAGGCTCATGCCTTTCTTTCAGTACTTCAAAGGTGTTAGAGCACCAATTCATCAATTAGAGCAAATAAACATGGCATGTCTTTATAAGGGTTACTTCTCTTCTGCTCTGATTTTTAATTACACAGCGAAGAATCGGACGGACAAGGATCTGTCTGTTCTTACTCTCTGCTATGGTTTGGCATTGGTAATTCCCCAGTGGAAGAATACTGTGCTCCAAGCCCGGGTTCGTGGCCTGGAGTCTTACCTTCTGGTGGTACTGCTCTGATAGGCATGGTTGGGATTGGAACTCTGGAGTCAGGAATATCTGAAAAGAGACATTTAAAAATAAGCGTGGAGCAACTGAAAACAAAGATATTTATTAGACAAGTAAGATGTGCTTGATTGCCAGAAATTTCCAACAGTGGAATCTACCACATAAACACAAAGATACTAGGATTCTTTTGTATGCAACCACGTGGGCAAGTTTATTCCCGGTGAAAATTTGCTTTGTTCCATAGCCACACCATTTGGCATGATCCTAAATATTAGCTGAATGAGCCCTTATTATTTCTAGTTTCCCAGACTCACAAAGCCTAATGTGTGTAGTATTTCCTGAGAATAATTTCACTGAATAATATTTTACTGAAAAAAAGAAATGATATTTTTAGACAGTTTAATTTGGCTTTTATCATTTACAAAATTATACCAAATGTATTGTAAGCAAGGATTGATTGATTTTTTTGTGTGTTTTTTTCTTTTTAACTTACCAGGAGGTTTCATCTCCAGTTTGATCTCTGGAAAAGGAAAAAAAAATGATATTTTTGTATCTAGAATTGTCTGGGTGGGCTACTTTGTTTCAATGATGGCAACGTGGTTTTAATGTGGTGTTTTCTGACCTTTAGTTGTCAAGTACAGCTCTGCTGTGCTTCTGGCTTCACCTCTTGGCTCCAGTCGCGCAATTACTGAATAGACACCTAAGGAAAAGAAGCATCGAGTTTTCGTTCTCAGATATGTTTGGAAATAACACTTCTTTATTTAAATAGAGTATGGATATTTTTATACTTCTCTTTTCTAAAAAAAAATTCTGTATAGAACTACAGAGCATAAGCATAAACGAGGATAGAAATACACAAAACAGACAAGGTTTGAATGATTTATTCATAGGGAGACTGTCAAATAAATCACCTTCATCATCTGGGGTCACATTGTGGATGGTCATATAATGGCAGCGACCATCATTTCTAAAGTTGTACTTCTGGCTCTCTGTCAGTTCTGTTGGTCCCTTGTACCATGTCACAATGGCGTCATCAAAGGACACTTCACATTCGAAGGTGGCAGATTGATACTCACTCACCACGATGTTCTGTATACGCCTTGTAAACTGAATTGGTTCAGCTGTTTTAATACAAAGAGGGTTCAAGTTTAGATTACATACAGAGGAATTTCTTATGTTGTGCATTCCCCTCAGATAAAGTCTCCGCCTTTTTATCCAATCAGAAAATATCAGAAAATGGCTGAAAATACAAAACAAAAAGAAAATACTCTTCTTTGCATTGGTGCAAAAACTTATCCTAACACTGAAGTGTATTCCTGAAAGACCAATTTTGGAATGTGTAAGAAATCCCTGAGAGGCCTTAAAATATTTACATGAAGGAAATAGTCAAGGGTACTTATAACCCAAAGTCAAAGGAAACTTTAAAAATGTTAGTGAAATTGGGGGTTTAAAGTAAAGGGAACATAAACTTAATGTTATTCTATAATTTATTCCCCTTTGAAATTCTTTCTTCTGTCAAATTGTTTTGTTATTCAGGATAGAGAATCATTTATTATCTAACATGTATAACCTTCCCTGTGAAATAATTTCAAACTCAGTAGGAAGTCTGCACTTCTAAATTTCAGAGGATTAATTTTTAAGAGTTCCCAAATCTGCTTTGTAAGCATGTGGGGGCATGCACCAGGGAGTCAACCCCTGGGAATGCCAGGGGTGGTTAGCAGGAGAGTGCACTGGAGTGGAGCGCCTTCCTATAAAATTTTATCTGGAAGTCTGGAATTCTATGTGTAATAGCCTCATGAGCATTTTAGATTACTCTAGTAAGCTTTTTTTTTGAAGGATCATCTAAAAATATACAACTATGTAAAATGATAAGTGACTCCAACTAGATCCTTTTTAAGTTGAAGACTACTTAAAATTTTTGAACTTTAAAATACAATCAGGCATTGATATCCATCATAAAGCAAGTCAGAGTTGAAATGTTTACATAAATAGGAAGTCATAGAGCTGTACTTCAACAGCTATAAATGGACACCAACAACTGGAAGTAGATGCTATCATTATAACAAAATGTTGCTCAATACAGTCTACAGACGTCTTCCGATAGTGCAGACAACCAAAAGATTAGGAAATTAATAGTGTTGCACATAAGTCCTGCGAATTCACTTTATTTCAGAGATTGAGAATGTTGGTCTATGACCCTCATATGAAATCATTATTTTCAAAAAACAGCTGCTAATCTCACATCATGTGTTAATTTTATCTACAAAATTCATACAGATAGGATCAAATTAATTACTATAAACAAAATATCAACCCTTAACCAAGATCTTCTAGGTATATAGTCATGAAATCTGGTCTTTTCTGAGATTTCTTTCTAGTAATCAGAATCATATATGTGAGAATTACTGAACTTAGTAGAATTGTAAAAGAGCTTTTGAATTCGATGCCTAACAACAGAATTATGGAATTTAACAGAAATAACTGTTAGAAACTCATGTCTTAGTTTAAACTGAAATCTGCATCTGGTCATAAAAAACTATGCAAAAGAACTGGCACTTAAGTGAATATGTCCCTTTTGATTCTGTGTGAATTTTGAGACGTGAGTGAATGCTGTGAGTTTGCGTGTTGGGCAATGAGAACACAAAAGCTCTTTGGGACATGTGTGATGGCAGGGTGGCAGGGGCCCTGCATCTTTACTGCTGACCTGTGTTGTAACAACTGCAGCCATAGCCCTTCACCCACCTTCAATTCTGAGCTCTGCTGAAGTTTCAAGGTGTTCATATTTGCAGGTGTACTGCCCCTGGTCTTCTGCTCGAACATCTGCAATGGTCAATTTATGGACTTTGTGTTCCACTTCTGTTTTGTGTCTTCCTTGGGGTTTAAGGATTCTGCCATTTCGGAACCATTCAGATTTTACATTTGGCACAGAAAACTGGCAGGTCATAGTGCAAGTCTGGCCTTCTTTCAAAGTAACATCCTGAAGATGTCGTTCCCAAGCAGGTTCTGTTGGTATGATACAATACACATTTTGTTTAACATCAACATGCAGATGTGCCCAATGGTAAAGTAATCTCATCAGCCTTTAAAATTTGATAAAAATCTTTTTTACTTACCAATTACAGTTAGTTTAGCACTAGCAATGTGTGGACCACACACCAGTCTATAATTGCCCTGATCTTTAAGCTGACAGTTTTTGACTCTGAGTGTATGTCGATCACCGTAGATGTTTATTTCAAATTTATCACTGGGTTCCAGTTTCTCAGTCCCTTTGTACCATGAAAGCTTGATTTCCGGATAATTAATCTTAATGTCAATTTCAAACACAGCATCATTATCTTTCAAGACTGTCTGATTTTCAATATCTTTGATCAGCGTGACAGGCTAGGAGAATAAGGAATTAAAACACATTAGTCACTCCTTCCCTTATAATTCCCAAGAGTAATTTCTTCACTTTATTATCAGCAAAATTCATTTTACCTCTGTCTGTGACAACCTTTGCTGAATAAATGATACAAGTTCCTCAAATTCCTTTTCTTCCTTCTCTGACTTTTCTATTTCTTCAATTTCCTGAGAAGAGAAAAATGTATAATTATTACCTATGAAATAAAATTTGAACTAGAGGATGCATGATTATATTCGGCTTCCATTCTTGATATTGCTTAGGTAATATTAAATGATCTCATATGACAGTTGGGCTCTGGAAATCCAAAAGGCACATGTTAGATACTTCACATATGAATTTTTAAGATGATGCCAAATACAAATGATCATACCAATCTATGTGTCTCTTCTTCCTGACTTTGCTTTAGCAGCTCAAATGCTTGAAGAAGTCCCCGGAAGTCAGTGATTCCATACATGCGGGCATATTTCTCATATTCTTTAGGATCAACATTTTTGAGAAGTTCCATGATATCAATTTCCTCTTCTTCCCCAGATCCTTTTTTTAAGATTGGAGTCCTAAATGAAATAAACATAAATTACCTTACTTCTCCTTATTTTTAATAGCCTCTCATCAAAGATTATAAATGTCATTTAAGGTTTTGTTTTTGTTTTTGCCTCACGGATGAATAGTGTTGTGTCCTCTACTGAAGAAAAATTAGTTTTACCATATTAACTGTGAAACAATAAAAAAATGGGTTTGGAGATGGAGTGAATTATTGGACCATTGTGAAAAAGTACAGAAATTTGATCAAAGAGTTAAAGAAACAGGAAAAAAAGAATAACATTTTTGGGAATTTCATAATAAAACGGCCTAATGGAAGAATCATAAGGAAAAATAATAACAGTGATGGGAAGCATTAAGAAAGGAGCAATATCATATGTTATGGAAAACGTGTGGAAATTAAATGTTGATTAGTTTGACAATCCAATAGTTATGTTGAAACATAAATTGTGTTGAAATTATTGATAATTATGGAAAATGTTTAAAGTAGTTGCTCTAGAAAATGATTCAGAGCATGAGAAATAGAAACAAAGATTTCATACCTAGACACACACATTTCTCTGTGGGTCATTTTCTTTGTTTAAAATTTTAATACAAATTCATCTCATTCTCAAAACTTTCTCATGATTATTCAGAAGTTGATCTTAATGAACCAGTATCTTTCTACCCAAATCTGTGCTTCTTTTTATCTGTCTCTGTTAAGAAGTCTGTGCACTTAGGTTCTCTTAGAATCTCCATCTTAGAGGGGTTTGTCCATACCTCTCAAGAGATCTCTTTTGTGAATGGGAAATTACTATCTGTGGTTTTTTATTGAACTTACTTTTTCAGCATTGCTCTAAGATCTCCTTCAATTTTCTCTTGTTTCTTTCTTTCATCCACCTGTAGGTTAACATTACTTTCAATTTCACCGTGTTTGTTAAATGCCACGCATCGGTATAGCCCAGAATCCGTTTTTGTGGTGTCTCTAATCTCCAGCTTTGCTTCATCGCCTCTCTGGTGGATAAAAATGCGACCTCCTTGGTTCAGTTGTCTCCATTTCCCTTTTGTCCACTTGACATTTGGGAGCGGATCACCTCCAACTTTTGCAAAGAAGGTTGCAGTGGTTTCTAAAGAATAATGAAAGCAAATGCATAAAAACCGTGCTTTTCCAAAATCAGTTCTTTCAAAGTTAAAATCAGTAGCAAAAGGTACAGAGAGATAAAGAAAGACATGTTTTTCATGAAGTACTTACTTTCTACAACTCTGATGCTCTGAGGTTCTGATACGAAGAAGAGTTTCCCGTCCACTGCTGCTTTCTTAGCTGTGGGGACTGCAGCTGGTTTGTCTAAAAGATACGTTTATGTGTTTTGTTATCGCGATTACCATAAAACTGTATTAAAGAATTCCTTTTGTAAAATAAGTTTTAGGAGTTTGGCAGCATTGCCCAAAAGACCATGCACTCTAGGATTCACTATATATGAGAGTGCATTACAGAAGATAAAGCTGTTTCACAGACATTTATAGCTATTGCAGGAGAGCTGAACTGCCATCACATTATAGTATCAAATCTTGTTCCTTGACTTGGCTTTATTGTATAGATTTCTTCCAGGGACATGACATCAGACCAGCTATGTCACATGATTACAGCATCATGTTTGGAACTTCACTTAATTATACCCTTTTGATATGGTGAAAAGAGGTTCAAGGAATATAATGGTGAACAAATAAATGGTAATTTCAAACAATTTGTATTAAAATTATTCTCATTAAATTATCTAATACTTCAGTTATAATAAGGAGGCTATATAAATTGCAAATGAGCAATGACATACTTCTAAAAAATCGAATTCCATTCTTATTTAAATTATGATAAGGAAATACGTGTGAGCAGTTGTTGGCTTAATCTGAATGATACTTTTGAGGTGTCTGTACCTTTAATGGTCACTTTTGATTTAGAAGTGTCACTGCCAGCCACATTTGAAGCTTTACACACATAATCTCCCGAATCTGCTTTAGCCACATCCTTGAGTTCCAGCACAGCGGTCCCATTAGCAAAGCTGTAGCTGCACCTGTCTGAAGGCTTTATCTCCCTGCCGGCCTTCAGCCACTGGATCCTGATCGGCTCTGAACCCTGCACGTGGCAGCTGAGCTGCACAAAGTCTCCTTCGATCACCGTTACTGGAGTCAGGTGCTGATCGAACAGAGGTGGCTTCCTTGGTTCTGGAATTATAAAGGTACTTTTAAACACAGAATAAAAAGGAACATAAAGGCAAAAAAGTATTAGGTTCCAGAAAAGAAACAGGTGGTGCCTCCAACAGGTAACACTGTTGCCATAGCAGAACTGAATCACATGCCTGGTTGATTTCTCTCTGAAGGCAATAGTCATACTTGTTGGGTTTCAAAAAAAAGACAAAGGTTTAAAAACAAGCAATGAACAAGATGCCATGCTGCCCATAAGTTACCCACACATCTGTGTCCTGACTAAGCCCTGTGAGCCTTGCCCTGGCGGCTACTATAAGATTCTGTGCCACACAGCACACTGTTGACTCTCTCAAACCTGTGTGCAGCTGCATTTTTGCTGAACCCTATAAACGAGGGCTTTATTGTGGAATCGTGCTCATTGAGAGTGGAAACTCTTGCTCCTGGGAAAGAAAGCCAACATTTGAGAAATCCATGAGCCCGTTTCTTAATATGTGCCTTTCTCTGATGGTCATCTTTAGCTATTAAATGTAGCTATGGTAGCATCTAAAATCCAGTTTTTGCCTAAAGGAATTAGGAATTGAAGGTCGATGTTCAACTGAAAACTAATTGAGATGACACAGTAACACGATAGGAAGACCATGTACAACTCAGTGTTATGTAGTTTTATTCAATGGGTATGAGAACTCTATGTAAAAAAGAATAAGGCAATATTCATGACTGTAAAGATTAAAACTTCTAATGCCTTCTCAAAAAAATCTCTGTAGATACATAGCCTCTGAATACTACAGAAAGTATTTATTTACTCAATGGCAAAACTATCAGGGATGTAAATCATGAATATCAGTCCCTGCTGAGCACACATTTTTCATTTTACTAAAAACACGTTTTAAAACTAAATTCACTTAAATACTATTGAATAAGTGGTGACATTTGAATTTTACATTAAAACAACTCAATGATATTAGTTTAATAGTGATATTACCCTATTAATGATATTAACTTATTATCTGTGCACCTTCCAATGGCCAACTATATCATCATGGTTGATAATGAACTCGAGGATGCTCTAGGAGGTTAGTTTGTAAAATGATTTTCATGAATCTGCATCGTAATCATCTGGATGATTATGGACAGAGGAACAGATCTCCTTATATAATACAGTCTATTTCTTTGTCTCAAGCTATGACTGGGTTTTTAAAATACATCTCCCATAATGATATGCATCTTTCCATTCATCTTTTCTTTTCTTTTTGAGCAAATTTTCTTCTTCTGTCTGGTATTTCATTCACATTCTAAAAGCTTTGGGCAATACATGTCAAACAATAATCCTTTAGAAATATACTTAGTAAAAAGAATGTCTCAGAATGTGATGTAACTTACATTAAGCAAATTAATGCAATATCCAATCATAAAAATTTAAGAATTTTTCAAAGTAAATGGGCCTCATAGAAATTTATATGTCACATGTGCATGAATTTCAAAGTAGACTTAGATGTCTAACTGCCTGAGAGCATTTTGGGATATTATTTCCAAGCTAAGATTTTAGTCCATTTGTTGTATGACACCTACTTTGATGGTCTATGTAATTAAATTACAAATAATATATATTTTAAGTAAACATCTATGGAATTATGGCAAGCCAATCAAATAATGTATATTTGTAACTGTCATAACTTGCTTGGTCAACAGAGTTGAAGAAGAAAGGCGCATGTCAGAAGAAATGCACATAGCTACCTAGCAGGCAGTGAAGAAAAGCACAAGTGGAGGGCTGTGAAGATAACTAACCTTTGATGACAATGGAAGATGTACACAGAGCAGAGCCTGCATCGTTTGACACTCTGCACGTGTACAACCCAGCATCGCCCATGCCTGCCTTCCTGACTTGCAGCAGGAGCGTGTTGTTCTTGAAGGTGATATCACAGTTGGAAGTTGGATGTATCTCTATATTATTCTTGTACCAAACAACAGTTATAGGCTGGGAACCGGCCACACGACCCTCAAGTTTGAAAGGATTCCCTTCTGTTTCTTCTACTGTCTCTGAGAGTTTTTTAGTGAAACTTGGTGGGATTAGCCTCTCTGTAAAGAAATTGAAGTGGAATCCAGAAGCAGGTTATTAGTATGAGGCTTTCCAAGAAAAAGAAGTAATATTTTTCATTAAAAGTCAATGCTGATCAGCTAAATACAGCATTATCAGTATATGTTCTTAAACATACATTTTTCCTAAACATATCTTTCCATACATTATTCTACACTGTTCCCTCATTTGTGAGATGAATGATTAGAAAAGCTTATGGCCACTTATAGAACCAGATAGCTGTAAAAAAGAAAAAGAAGAGGAAAGTGGTCTTAGGGTTATGTAGGATATATAGGATTTTAGGGAAATACAGATTTAAAAAGATCACTTGTTCTCTAGAGCAAGTTATTTCCTCTTAAACATTTTTATGTCATTTGATTAAAAATGTTGTCCTAAATTTCATTTGTCTTAATAACACTGTATCCTTAGGCTAGAGTGTAAAGAGATTACATGCAAAATAAATGGTACCTTTTATATTAAGTTGAGCTGTGCAGGAGTCCTTTCCCACTTCATTCACAGCATAGCAGGTGTATCGCCCAGAGTCCCCCTTGTCTACTTTCAGGATTGTCAGGTGGGCACTGTTCTCCAGATAACTAATCTGGTAGTTTCCGCCACCTCTGATTTCTCTGCTGTCCTTGGCCCAGCTGACCTTTATGGGCTGTGTCCCAGTCACGTGGCACTCAAAGTCTGCACTCTCTCCCACCACAGCATCCACAGGGACAACAGGGATGTCAAAGAAGGGGGGGTTCTTCCCCTCTGAGGCGAGCAGAAAGACAAGGTTTCAGGCTCTGTATCTGGACTCTCCAAGTTTACAGAAAATGTGATGTTTTCTCCCTAATTTCATACTTGGTTATAAAAATTTTAATTATAGGAATACAAAGAGGGAAGTTTAAGAATCCACAAACCTGTGAGAAGGAGTCTGGCACTAGAAGAAGCAGAGCCTACAGGGTTGGTTGCTGTGCAGCAGTACTGGCCTGCAAGGCTTCGATCTGTTTTAAAAATATTGAGAATGGCCACATTATCTAAAAATGATGTCTGTACATTGGCACCATCCTTCAGTGGCTTGCCATCTTTATACCAAGACACTGAGATAGGTTCTGATCCATTTATGGCACATTCAAAAACAACTGGAAGCCCAACTGTTTCTTGAACATCTCTCAATTGTCGAGAAAATGATGGTGGAAGTTTTTGCTCTGTAGGAACAGAATTAAAGTAATTAATAATTCTGGACATTTTAAACTTACTGAATACTCTTCTCACAGTTATTGTTATATAGATAATGGTATTCCTATAAAACCATTAGGAGGTGTTAACATCCCTCGAGTCAATTTGGACACAAAGAAAAACATAAACTTTGGATCAAAAGTTTCACTCTGAGGGCTCCCTGATGCACAGTAGGTACAAAAATATGCAAGCCAATAGAGAAACTTCCTGGCTTAAGGTGTATCTCTGGGCAAGCAGCAGCTTGTAGTTTTTAAGACTGCCTTCTAGCAATAATAATGAGATACTCATGGGGTATTTAGACAATTTTTAAGTTATGGTCACTCATTTTTCTTAAAGATTTAATTATGGAGACAAGTGATTACATGATCCTTCCAATTTAAGATTTAGTCCTCCTATCTTTCTCTGTAAAGTCTGTAGAAAAAGATAAGCCACTAATTGTAGATAGAGTTACTTAAGCAGAAAAATTTGCATTTGGAAAGCTTTTCCTAAAAAGAAGGCCCTCACCAGATTTTTAAAAATCTTGTTCAAAAGAAACACAAATTCATTCACTTTAAAAATATTGCAGTCACCTTGAACAGTAAGGAAAGTTGATGAAGAAACTTCTCCCACACTGTTTTCAGCTCTGCAAATATATTCTCCACTGTCATTACTATCAACTTGGTTGAAAACCAGTGTAGCAATATTGTTCCTAAAATGCATTTTGCAGGTGGTAGTAGGTCTTAATTTTGTATCTCCTTTATACCAAGATACCCCAATTTCAGGGGTCCCAGCAAGTTCGCATTGTAAAGAGGCAGAATCTCCAACGGTTACCCTAATGGGCTCCAACTGCTTGACAAAATACGGTGGTTCTGCAGACAAGAGAGATAATTAGTCAGGTGGAGACATGCCAGAATGAATATTTGTATGTAAAGATATGAAGGTCCACTCAGAACTGACCTAGTATCAGTATTTGTGCTGAACAGGAATCTTTCCCAGAAGCATTTTCAATGTAGCAGTTGTACTGTCCTGCATCCTCTACTGTGCTACTTGGGATTTCCAGGATTGCAGATTTTTCAGTTGTGGTTATATTGCACCTCTGAGAAGGAGTTAGATTTATGCCATTTCTCTTCCATGTAACTGAAATGGGAGGAGTCCCAGTGTATGTGCCCTCTAGGATCAGGGGTTTTCCTTTCTCTATGCTGTAGTCATTGAGCCTCTTCACAAATTTGGCTGGAGCTATAGTAAACAAGTTAAAAATACGAAATCAAACACACGAACACAGATATAGACACATCTATTACTTCATGTGTGTTAACTGTAAAAATGGGGAATAACAAACAAACCTTTTACATAGAGATGTGTTGTACAAGAAGCTTTGCCTGCTTCATTACTAATTATGCAGGTATATTCTCCACTTTGTGATGCATCTACATCAAACAGCTCTAGCTCAGCAACAGAGTCCTCCAAAGACACATTACATCTGTCCCCTGGTACTAGTTCACTGCTGCCCTTGAACCAGCTGACACTGAAAGGAGGTGTTCCTTTGATGATGCTTGTAAAAGTTACATTGGTTCCAGTCAAAACATCCATGGCATCAGGTTTCTGAACAAAAGAGGGTGGTTCTACACAAAAAGGCACATACAGGAAAAAAGTTTAATATTTTTGAATTTTGATGATTAAGCATTTAAAAATGCCAAATAAACTATGAAAGGTGGTTCTATTTTACTGTATTTTAAACTGACCTCTCACAGTCAAAGAAGCACTGCATTCATCAGAACCGGCCACATTAGTAGCTACACATGTGTAGTGGCCAGCATCTGACTCCTCCAGCATGTTCACAGTTAAAGCACAAGTGTTGTCTGTCAGGGTGGCCTGGTATTTCCTCCCACTGCTGATCTCATTTCCTTCATGGAGCCAGGAGACCGAGATTGGAGGAGATCCATAGACTTTGCACTCCATTACAACCGAGGAACCAGACAGACCATTTGTCTCTTTCAATTTTCTTATGAATGAAGGAGGAACAATTCGGTCTGAATGTGATAAAAAACAAACAAACAAACAAGGGACATCAGTTACAAAATGATTTGAAATGAGAGTAATTGTCCTTTTGATGGACTGTCCCTAGATCCATTTGGCTCTTTTGCAAGGTTATCAAAGAACGCCCTATGGGTTCAAATGGTTGAAAGCCTTGGGAATCAATGGCCAAGATGTGCTAGTTGACGTGTTAGGGATTTTGGTCTCTCCTTGCTGTGAATCATTATATGGTAGAATTATTTCAGCATAAATGATGGCTGAAGACTACTTTTACAGGTGGTTTTATTCCTACTACCCTGAATGCGGAAATTCCTCCATAAGAAAAGGATCTAACTTTTGAAATTGTTTTTCTTCTAACTCTATAGATACGTTACCTCGGATTTGCCCGATTCAGAGGATGTCAGACTCACGGCATGCTGTAGAAGAGGGAGGTTCCCATATGCCCTGATGGAGATCAGGAACTAAGCCAAAACAACACTGAAACAAAAGCTGCCCAACCAACCTGAAACTTGAACTGAGGCTGTGCAGCTGTCTTTGCCAACAGGGTTTTGCACTTCAAAACTGTATACCCCACTGTCACCAGGTGCCACGTTGATAATCTTAAGGCCAGACACTTTGTTGAAGAAGCTGATTTTGTATTTGCTGTCGCTTGTCAGTTCTTTTCCATCCTTGAACCACTTTACGCTGAGCTCCGGTGTGCCGGTTACCATGCACTCCAAGGTACAGGTATCTCCTGTGGTAACTTTCATGGGTTCTGGCTTCTCCACAATCGCTGCAGGTTCTGAAACAAGACATAAATTGCAACCAAATTTTAAAATCAAATTGAAAAACTAAAGACAACACAGACCCTGGTAAGCATGTGCCTTGTGTTCACGATAACATCCGATTTGCACTAACCGAGAACGGTCAGCGTGGCGACGCACTCTTGCATTCCAGCATCGTTTCTGATCTGACAGGTGTACTTCCCAGCATTGGCAGTTTCTGCTCTTGAAAACTGTAGGGTTGCAATGTTTTCTGAATAAGAAACCCATATGTTGTCACTTTCTCTAACAATCTCCCCCTTATCTTTGAACCACACGACTGAAATTGGCTCAACGCCTTCAATGGTGGTTTGCAGCTGAACTCCTTCACCGGCGATGGTAGAAATGTCACTGAGCTTCTTCACAAATCTTGGTGGTGCTGATGAAAGAGAAGCAAATCAGGGTTTTAAAACGTGTGGGATTCATAGTATCTCTCTCAAGTCATGCGTGCTAGGAGTCAAACTAGTGATAATGTGGTGTTTCCATTTCCTAAATAAGAAGTGGTGGCATTTTTGGTGAGTGGGAGCAGGGACACATTTGAATTTGTATTAAGCAGTAAAAGCTGAACATCTTATGCGCTCCAGCTTTCTAAATCCAACCAAAACCCATTGGACAAATTGTCTGAAAGATATTTGGAAGGAACTGGAAATGGGATGCATATTAAACATAAAAGGATCTGGAAAGGAACAAAGGGAAAAGTGGAAGAGACAGCTAGTGATAAAGGATGGGGCAACAGCTGAGGGGCCAACGGAGTATGGAAATTAGAAGGGAGCAAATAAGCAGAAGATAATGAAGTTCCTCTAACCTTTTAGGGTGACAGAACCAGCACAAGTGTCACTCCCCACATCGTTCGTGGCTTTGCACTGATATTCTCCAACGTCTGCGGCATCAACATTCAGGATGTGAATGCTCGTGAGGAAGTTCTCAGACATTATCTTGTACTTCTTGCCACTTCTAAGTTCCCTCTTGTCTTTGTGCCAAGAAACTTGAAATGGGGGAGTACCCTGAAGCTCACATTCAAGGTGAACATCCGCGCCTTTGAGGGCCTCAACGGCATGGGGCTTTTTGCGGAAGATGGGTGGTTCTAAAATTGGAAAGTAATTGAGTTAGAAAAAAAGGAAAATTAGGATGTAATCTGTAAGTATAAGGTGAGAACTAAGAATCAGTTTTCCATTCCATCATTGAGAAAATATCACTTTCAATTTTCTATTGTTTCCTTTGACATTTTAAAGACATTGGTGGGGAGTCGAACAGGGACCGAGAGGACAACTTGGGAGGAAACTAATGTGAAAGACACAATGGAAGAGTAAGACCTGACCTTTGACTTTGAGGGACGTGCTGCTGCTCGCACTGCCTGCTGTGTTGTGGGCCTCACACGTGTAGTCTCCGCTGTCTTCAACACTGAGATTGTGCATTTCCAACACCGCCACTGAGTCATGGAACGACATTCTGAATTTACTGCTCTCTTGAATCTCAGTCTCGTCTTTGTACCACAAAACTTTGATCTCTGGAGACCCTCCTATTTTACATTCATATCTTGTGTATTCATCCTGTTTCACGATTCTTGAAGGTTCTAGCTTCTTAATGAACCTGGGTGGTTCTATGGAACCAAAAGGGAAAACACAGCGTAAGGGATGGAAAAGGTGTATAATTCAGGATGAAGTGATAAAAGGAATCTCTGTCAAACAGAGAGGTCTTTCGCTCTGGAAAATAATCTATTTGATGCAGTTCAAGGAAGAATAGTTGAGTGCAACTTATACAGAAAAAAAATCCCTCAAGTGAAATGTATTTATTTTTGTAAGCACCCACCTCAAATATTATTGCAAAAGAAAGGAGGAAAAGACATTAATCTCTATTGTGCAATCCTGCTCTCAGCCAAAGAATCACTTCTTCAGTGCAAGATCAGAGGCAAAGTGTGTATCTGTGGGTGGAAGCGCTCTGAGACTCACTAGGATTAAGGGAGCTCGATTACTCTCCTGTGTGTGAACCAGTGGAGGACTGTCTATTTTCTATGGCTGCAAAGATATCAGTTATGTACCAGGAAGAGTCTGAATAGCAAAATTAGGTCAGATATCTTAGTATTTTTAGAGTGCCACTTTCTCTCAAGGCCTTAAATAGATATTTCTTCAACCTTCCTAATGTCCCTTTGAAGTCGGGAGAGGAACACTTTCTTCATTAACTGAAGCAAAAAATTCAAGCTTAGGGAGATAAAAAGGATTAGGTATATGTCATAGAGCAAACGGGCTGCTAAATGTAATTCTATTTTACTTTCAAGATATTTAAAAGCCATCGCTGTGAAAACCCTTAAAAATGCTCCAGTGGAGCTCATGGGGTTAAGTCTTCAGTTTTCTGACAAGAACGTGCTGCAGAAAGAAGTGGCTGCCTCCTGAACATCAGGTATTGAGGTGCTTCCCAGCCCACTGGCTTCCATGGTTATTTAAGTGGGGCTAGTAGGGGAAAAGCAGTTCACATATTCTGACTTTTCTTGAAGGGCTAGAGAGTTTGGCGTTCTGCTCTCCCCTAGAGTGACAATATCCATTAATTTACAAACTACTATGGAAAATAAGTCCTTTGAAGCAAGCTTTTTTTTTTGTCCTAAGATAATTTGTTTTTAATTTTAAAATACTCTTTTATTTTTATTTTCAAACTATTTTGGATTTACAATTCTGTGAAAAGTTGTTCACTTTCTCTCTGGTCTCTATTTTAAGGCTTTGAAAATGGACTTTCATGTTTTACCAGTTTTATGTTCTTCTAAGTGAAATTTAAAAAAATTTGACCCCATTTGGAAGGTCCTGGGTCCATCTGATCACTTACAGTTACGAGCCTGTGGTCCTAAACATAACCCTCAACCACATCCCTCCTCCTATATTTGAAATATTGGAAATGTAAGAGACCTGCTACTTTACTCAAATACCTTGTACACCCAGGTGGGCAGAGCAGGAGTCCTTTCCAGCTGCGTTACTTGCATAGCAGGTGTACTGGCCAGCATCACCTTTGCCTACTTTGAGAACTGTCAGAGTGGCAGTGTTTTCAACCAAAGTCATCTTGTAGTTGCCTCCAGGGCGAATCTCTCGGTTATCTTTGGCCCAAGTGATTTTGATTGGTGCAGTCCCAGTTATATGACATTTAAAAGAACCACTTTCTCCAAGAGCAAGATCTACTGATACAGGCTTTAGATCAAAGAAAGGAGGCACTTCATGCTCTGAAAAGAATAAAGACCAACATGGTGACTTCAGTTTTCATGCTCCCAGACATGGAACAGAAACTAAGTGACACCAGTCCTCTGGTGGCCTGGAGCAGCAAAGCTGCCCTATAATGAAGAGGGTATGCTCACCAGAGAGGAAGAGCTTGGCACTGGATGAAACAGTCCCAAGAGGATTAGAAGCTGAGCAATTGTACTGACCGATGTGGCTCTGGTCAGTTTGCAAAATCTGAAGAGTTGCTACATTATGAACAAAAGATGTTTGCAAATTAGAATCATCTTTCAAAAGTACCCCATCCTTGTACCAAGACACTTGAAGAGGTTCTGAGCCGTTGATGCGGCATTCAAATGCAACTGGGAAGCCAAGAGTCTCATGAACATCCTTCAGTTTTCTTGCAAAGGAAGGTGGGAGTTTGCGCTCTGTAAAGAAGTTACAGATAATCCTTATTTGCAAGAGAGAAGACACCCACAACATACTTCAATCCATTAAAATTTTGATTTTTTAAAGAAAATGTAGCTGTCAACACACAGCAAGACTCGTCAAGCAACACTATCATCACCTTTGATCACAAGCACAGCCGAAGAAGCGACAGCCCCCACACTGTTTTCTGCCTTGCATGTGTACTCTCCCACATCGCTGTGGTCCACTTTGTTGATTACTAAGGAGGCGACATTATTTTTGAATTGCATTTTATATGCAGGTGCTGATCGTAGCTTGGTGTGTTCTTTATACCAAGAAATTCTAATTTCTGGGGTTCCATCCACTTTACACTGCAAAATTGCAGGTTCTCCAATGGCTGCTTCCTTATGTTCCAGAGGTTCAATAAAGTAAGGTGGTTCTAAGAGACAAAGGACGGTAATTGATCAGCTACGCTAAGTAAAAGAAGTTATTTTAAAAGAAAGAAAAGAAGAGTGCTAAAGAGAGATAAATATCAGCACACCTAAAACAAACACCAAAGCTTCACAAATATCTTGACCAGCCTCATTTTCTATCAGGCAAGCGTACTGTGCATAATCCTCTATTGTGCTGTCAAGAATTTCCAGAATCGTTGACTTCTCTGTCGTGGTAATGCTGCAGTTCTGAGACTGGGAAAGAGGTTCCTCATTTTTTATCCAGCTCACTGAGATGGGAGGTGTGCCGGTGTAGGTGGCCTCAAGAACTATGGGGCTTCCCGTCTCTATGCTGAAATCAGCCAATCTTTTCACAAAGGTGGCTGGTTCTATAAGGAGAAAACATGAGGGTAAGACAGACACGTCCGAATGAAGACCTAGAAAAAAATTCAGATAGACAAAAGGGAGAAAAGAGCGAACCTTTCACAAAAAGATGTGCGGTACAGGAAGCGCTGCCAGCCTCATTGGTAATGAGGCAAGAATAGTCTCCACTCTGCAGGGGTTCCACCTCATACAACTCCAGTTCGGTGACAAAATCTTCCAGGGAGATGGTGCATGACTCCCCTGACACCAGTTCCCTGCTGCCTTTAAACCATTTGACCTTGAAAGGAGGGGTGCCTCTAATGACACAGGAGAACACGAGGCTCACTCCAGGTACAACTTCCACAGAATCCGGGATTTGTTCAAAAGAGGGAGGTTCTAGATGTGCCAGGGGAGCGGGAGATCAAGAGAAAAAAGAAATCCAAGTGAGAAGAGCTCTTGTTCCTGGGAGAAAAGGGAACTGTAAATATGAAGACAAAATAAAGAAATGCCACACGAGGCAGGTGCCAGACCGCCCCGCGCACTGACCTTGCACGCTCAGCACCGCCGAGCACTCCTCAGAGCCGGCCACATTGGCAGCCACGCACGTGTACCTGCCTGCGTCCGAGGGCTCCAGTAAGCTCAGACTCAAAGTACAGACATTCTCCGAGAAGCTCGACTGGCATTTTGGCCCGCTAACGATCTCATTTCCATCCTGAAACCAGCCCACGGAAATGGGGGCCGAGCCAGAGACTCGGCACTCCAGAACCGCTGAGGCCCCCAGGACCGCGTTAGTGTTTTTCAGCTTGCGGATGAAGGAAGGAGGCACAACTCGATCTATGTGGAGAAGGGCAGTTTTCCGTTTAAAGAGAAGCTTGATGTTTTTTTTTCCAGGAAAAATTGCCTATTTACAAAAACCATATACTACTCACCCGAAATGTGGACGGATACAGAGCAGGTACTTTTACCAACGCTGTTTTTCACTTCAAAGCTATATAACCCCTTGTCACTCATTTCTGCACAAGGGATTTTAACTGAGGCCACTTTGTTCAAGAATGTAATGTGATGTTTGCTGTCTGCAGATAATTCTCTTCCATCTTTGAACCACTTGGCTGAAAGTTCTGGTGTTCCAGCCACCACGCACTCTAATGCAAAAGGGTTTCCAGTAGTGACAGTCATGGGTTCGGGCTTTTCTATGATTCTGGCTGGTTCTGAAAGAAGTAGTATATTGCATTGGAAATGAAGTCACTTTCCAAACTACATTTAAGTATAATCAGTATATTATCGGCTGTACTTTGTTACTAACCTAGTACAGTCAAGACTGCTGAACATTCTCTCATTCCTGCATCGTTTTTGATTTGGCACACATATTTTCCAGAATTTGATGCTTCTGGGCTCCCGAGTTGGAGGGTTGCAATGTTATCAATGAATGAAATCCTAGTGTTTTCACTCTCTCTGATAACTTCACCTTTATCCTTCAGCCAGACAACAGAAATTGGCTGGAAGCCTTCCACGACAGCCCGTAACTCAACAGCATCCCCAACAAGGGTTGAGGTGTCACTTAGCTTTTTCACAAATCTTGGGGGTTCTAATGAAAGAAAGTTGAGGTTAGAGACAAAAATGAGAATCACGGCCACATAAATTACTGCGTAAGCAAGAGAAGATGAAAGGAAGAGGCATACATTTTTGTGCCCATGTATACAAACCTTTGAATTTGACAGTGCAAACGCACGTGTCACTTCCCACCTCATTAGTGGCTTTGCAGTGATACTCTCCTACATCGGAGGCTTCAAGATTAAGGATGTGAAGACTTGTATCAAAATTTTTTGAAGTGATTTTAAATTTCTTGCTGCTTCGAACTTGCTTTCTATCTTTAACCCACATCACTTCAAATGGGGGGGTTCCCGAAATTTCACATTGGAAGATAACATCAGAGCCTTTAAGGGCTCCTACTGGAGAAGGTGTTTGGATGAAAACAGGAGGTGCTACCAGAAAAAAGAGGATATATGATGAGAACATTTGTCTTAGTAGTTTATCAATCACTCAACTTCATTGGAAGAGAGCCCAGACTAGACCCTAGATGTCCTTACTGAGCATTCAACAGTCTGCCTACTCCCCACCTCATAATTTATCTTGGTCTGTAAAGACTGATGCAAAAATTGTAAAAACAAAACAACTCTCCCCAAATCCAATATTTTAGAATCTAGAATCATTAAGAGTGATTGGTGTGACCATACCACAGTATGCTAACATAAGAGATGACAATTCATAAAAACTAGTTCAAGAAGTGCGAACAAATTCCCTTAATCAGCTTTTCTATCTTGGAGCTCATAACATCACTGAGAAATAATCTAAATCAGAGAGGGAAGAAAGAAAGATGTTTAGCGTGTCTAACCTTTAACGGTCAGCGTGGTGCTGCAGCTGGCGTCACCAACACCATTATGAGCTTCACAGATGTAGTCCCCACTGTCCTCAATGCTGCCTTCATTGATGGTGAGCAATGCCACGGAATTAATGAACGACATGTTGTATTTCCAACTCTCATGAAGTTCACTGTCATTTCGGAACCACAAAACTTTGATTTCTGGGGAACCACTTATTTGACATGCCAGTTGGATGGATTCTCCCTGCTTTGTAACTTTTGAAGCTTCTAATTTCTTAACAAACTTTGGAGGTTCTAGTAAACCAAAGGAAAAAATAGCTTACATTTGTCTTTGAAGATCCCATAAATACATATTTAAACTGGTTTATTATTAAGAATATGCTTTCTGAGAATTTCATGGTAAAATATATCTTTTCTATTAAATAAGCTTTTAATATTTTTCATAGAGAATTTAGTTGATAAGTTTATTTTTGTAGTTTGGATCTATAAGCTAAAGCATGTAAGTAAGTGTAAGGTATTTGATCAAAATTTAGTAATGATAAGTCAGAATGCCATACTGGAGGAAAGAATGAAAAAAGAGAATGGATAGTTTAAACATTTAACAAATTTCAATTAAATAACACTCTTCTATAGGATTACATTTAGAGATACACTAACTTAAAGAACAACATGAAGAGAAAACATTGCCTCAACACTAATATACAAATTCTAACATGATACAGTTAGTTTATCCCAAACATTTAAAAACTAAAGAAACATTTAGAAGACAGTTACACAAATATGGGGAAGAACAAATATTAGTAAATGCCATGTAACAATACCTTTCACACTGAGTTGAGCTGAGCACATGTCTTTGCCAACATCATTGGTTGCTTGGCAGGTATATTGACCAGAGTCTCCTTTGCCTACTTTAAGAATTCTCAGATGGGGAGTGTTTCCAACACACGTGATGGTATAGTTTCCTCCAGGACGGATCTCCTTGTTATCTTTTGACCAAGTGATTCGCATTGGTTGAGCACCAGTGACGTGACACTCAAAATCAGCACTTTCCCCAGCAATAACATCTATAGATACAGGCTTGATGTCAAAGAAGGGAGATTTCTTAGGTTCTGGAGGATGAGAAGAAAAGGCAATGTGGTGTTTTGCTTTTTCTTTTTTCATTGACCATTTATAAGAAGTCATGGTTTGCAAAGAGGAAGATTAACAAGGGCACAAACCTCTGGCTGTCAGTCTAGCACTAGAGGATGCTGTTCCAAGCGGATTGGAAGCTGAGCAGGAGTACTGCCCAGAGTGACTCAAGTCAGTTTGCAAAATTTTTAAAGTTGCCACATTATCTATAAATGATGTCTGTAGGTTTTCATCATCTCGTAAAAGTATCCCATCTTTATACCAGCACACTTGGATGGGTGCAGAGCCGTTTAATCGACAAGTGAGTGTAACTGGTAACCCAACAGTTTGTTCAATGTCCTTTAATCGTCTTGCAAAGGAAGGTGGGAGTTGGCGCTCTGCAAGAACACAAGCAATACTTGAGACATTAGTAGATGAAATGAAAATCTTCCCATGAAGATAAGAGAGTTAAGGAAGAAAGAAATATCTTAATTTCTAAAATAATATCACCTTGAATTCTGAAGACTGTTGTAGAAGCAGCAGCTCCTATACTATTTTCTGCTCTACATGTGTACTCTCCACTGTCACTGATATTCACTTTATTAAAAACAAGTGTGGCCACATTGTTTGTAAAATAGGTCCTGTATTCAGGAGTTGGCCTTAACTTGGTGTCTCCTTTGTACCAAGACACTATGATTTCTGGTGTCCCGGCAACTTGGCATTGTAAAGAAACCGAGTCTCCAGCTGATGCCTCCAGAGGTTCCAGTTCCGTAACAAAATAAGGTGGTTCTAAAGAAGAGAAACTCACAATCAGCAACTGGAATTAAGGAAAACCAAAAACCAGGCTTCATGTTAGATGACTGCCAATCATTTAAGAGAGAGTAAGACAACACACCTAATGTAGATACCAGAGCTTTGCAAACATCCCTTCCTGCCTCATTTTCAATCTCGCAGGAATACTGTCCTGCATCTCTTTTTGTGCTATGCAGAATTTCCAGGATGCAGGTTTTCTCTGTTGTGACTATGTTGCATTTTTCAGATGGAGTTATGTCAAAACCATCCTTTTTCCAGGTAACTGAAATTGGAAGTGTTCCGGTGTAGGTGCTTTCCAGAATGATGGACTTCCCTGGTTCTACAGAGTGATCACTTAATTTCTTCACAAATGCAGCAGGTTCTGGTGAGTGGCAAAGCACAACAGTTAAACACCATAAAAATACAGAGAAGTCAGTACACAAAAAAATAGGAAGAGCAAATGCATGCGAGCCAACCTTTCACAAAGAGACGAGTGGTGCTGGATGTTTGGCCAGCATTGTTAGAAACCACACAGGTATATTCTCCACTCTGGGATGTGTCAACGTTAAATAATTCTAGTTCTGCCACAGTGTCTTCAAAATAGATGTTGCATCTGTCTCCTCTCACCAGTTCTCTGGCACCTCTGAACCAACCGACCTTGAATGGAGGGGTTCCTCTAATAACACTTGTGAAGGTAACATTTCTCCCAGGTATTACTTCCACAGGTTCAGGCTCCTTCACAAAAGAGGGTGGTTCTACATAGACATGGAAGACAATGAAGAGAGCCTGTGAGCTTCAAATTTAGTTGCTATTTTGAAACAAGAAAGCGGAGCACTTTCGAATGTGTCTCCATCTGGATGTGCACTCAAAGAGGAAATTGTAGGAAAGGGGTTGAATGTCTCACACTGACCTTGTACAGCCAACACTGCACGACATTCATCAGACCCAGCGATGTTAGCAGCCACACACGTATAATTGCCCGTATCTGACAAGTCCAGAGAATTCAGCTGCAATGTGCAGACATTATCTGAAAATGTGGTTTGGTACTTGGCTCCACTGATGATCTTTGTTTTCTCATGAAACCAGGCAGCAGAGATAGGCGATGATCCAGCTACTTTGCATTCCAAGATGCAAGAAGTACCCAGTACCCCAACGGTATCTTTCGGTCTTCGTGTGAAAGAGGGGGGAACCATCCGGTCTGTGTGAGGAATGGTAAGAGATGTATCAGGATTTGGGGGGAGAGAAAAGACTTGAGAAAAGGTGGCTTGTGAACGGATTTGCATAGGCGATGGGGGGACACATCGGGACTGACCTGAAACATCGACCACGGCTGTACAGCTGCTTTTTCCAACGTTATTTTGAACCTGGAAGGTGTATGTGCCTGCATCGTGCTTTTCCACAGAGAGAATCTTTAAGGAAGAGGTTTTGTTGTGGAAGCTAAATTTGTGTTTTTGACTGCTGGTCAACAGCTTTCCATCCTTGTACCATTCCACGGAGAGTTCAGGAGTGCCAGCCACCTTACACTCCAGAGTGCACGTTTCTCCTACAGCCACTCTCATTGGTCCTGCCTGCTCGACGATGACTGCGGGCTCTGCAATAAAATGTGACAGCCACCTGTCAAATTCTCCTACCTTTACTATGTCTCAGCTATTAAATTCACTATGATCGTTTCTTCCAATGATATGGTTTTGTTTGGGGTTTCTCTCTAGACCTTAAAAGGTGATTCCATAATTACACACTGTCATGAAATTACAGGAGCTATTATTAAGAATTCTGTTCATTAGTTGATTTCCCAAACAAATCAGACAATGTATGTTAGACAGTGTATATTGAGTTGTGCTTGACCCCCTTTAGAGCAAAAGCTGCATGTTACTATGAATTGCTCAGTATTTTTGCTCTATTTTATGGTGCTAAAAACAGGTTTTTAAAAGTTATCTGACCAATTGCTAAATTGAAATTTAATATGCCCAAAGATGAAAATCCGAGTGTTTCCCATCAAACTTTGATCATTTCTTCTCAGCTTTAATAACTAGTACTTTGGAAACAAAATTTCCTCATAGCATATGCTGGGCTCCCAATATTTTTCATGCTTAAGCAAAAGATTGTTATGACTGTATCTGCTAATCCATCAAGAAAAGTAGTAAATAGTGGATGGCTTAAGAAAAAAATAGTTTCTGTTAGGATCACACAAACAGAAAAGAGTGTTTGAAAGATTGATTAGGCCCTTTTCCCTAAACCTTTCAAACAGGTGAGGCTCAATATAGTTTTAGAAAAATTCAGAAATCAAGATTCTACCAGTAACTCTCAGTAACTCATCTCAGGATTTGGCACCACTTTCTGTCCGGGAACTGTTGTGTCAAACTGTACCAACCTAAAACAGTCAGCGTGGCCAAGTTCTCCCTCATTCCACCATCATTCCTGATTTGGCAAATGTACTTCCCAGCATTAGCTGGTTCTGCTTTTGCAAAGTGCAGAGTTGCAACATTTTCTACAAACGTAATTCTGATGTTTTCACTTTCTCTAATCACTTCTTCCTTCTCTTTAAGCCACTGGACAGAAATAGGCTGGGCGCCTTCTATGGATGCTTGCAACTCGGCGGGCTCGCCAGCTACAACAGTGAGGCTGTTCAGTTTGGAGACAAATCTTGGTGGTTCTGAACAGGGAAAGATGGATGGAGGATGTTGAAAAGATTGTCCAGATAATGCAAGAGAGAAAAAGAAATAAGCATTTTGCACATGCCATGTGCAGGAAATATGCTTACCTTTTAATTTTACAGTACAAATGCAAGTATCACTTCCCACTTGGTTCTGTGCCTTGCAGTGGTATTCGCCAATGTCTGAAGTGTCGACATCGAGAATGTGAATGCTTGCGTGGAAATTTTTGGATGTGATCTTATATTTCTTGCTACTTCGGAGTTGCCGCTTGTCTTTGTACCATACCACCTCAAATGGTGGTGTTCCCGAAAGTTCACATTCAAGACTAACTTCAGTATTTTTAAGGGTTTCTACTACAGGAGGAAAGCTGCTGAAAACAGGTGGTTCTGTAAAAAACAGGAAATTCTCATGAATTGGGCTTTTAATTTCATACAGTGTTTTTGTTTTTAAATGGAAAAAAGAGTCAAGATACTATAATGAGTAGGTAAGTAGTACCCAGCACTATGACTTCAGTAACAAGGAATAACAGCTTCAGAGAGGTCATTAGCCTTTACAAGATCACTCAACTTCATTGGAAGAGAGCCCAGACTAGACCCTAAATGTCCTTACTGAGCATTCACCATTCTGCCTACTTCCCACCTCATAATTTATCTTGGACTGTAAAGATTGATGCAAAAATTGTAAAAACCAAACAACTCTCCCCCAATCCAAGTATAATTAGTATGATTTGCATGAGGTGTGGAATCCTGACTTCAGGGAAAGTTTTGTAAATGCTCTACAACTGAGATACTCGGAAGTCTTCACACCATCTGTGATCTACATCTTCCACTGCAACAAATGGCTATTGCAATAATTGCCCAGAACATGACAAAATTGGGCTTTGTGACAAAAATACTGGAAAGTGGCAGAAAATACTAGCACTATTTTCACCATGGGAGAGTGACATAATTAAAAAAAATAGGAACTGATTCTTCAGAGAGTAAAATATATAATTGTCCTGTTTTAAATGTAAGGTTAAAACCTGTATTGTTTGCATTTTGTGTGCATGTAGTAAATATTCCTTGCTATCAATGATAAAGATTATAGTGAGTATGATGATATATTTATAAGATGATTAAAGGCACAAATTAATTTTAAAATGCCTACTTTGGGTTTTGTGTGTGTGTGTTTGAAACATCATATTGGAATTGCTTGGCTAATGTGTTGTGATCAGAATTCTGGCATTGGAATAACAGGAAAATTATCCCAGAATGATTTGCTACATGGAAGCAAATCTTGAGAAGAAACAACATCTAAAAAGGGAAATAATAGTAGTTTGGGAAAATATTCTATGATCTCAAATGGCAGTTAAGATGGCAGCAAAAGAATAAAGAGCTGTGAGAGCTGGCAGGGAGAGGATAGGTTTCAAAAGACAGAGAACAGAAGACAGAGATTTCTACCTTTTACTGTAACCTTGGTACTGCAGCTTGTGCTGCCAGCAGGATTCTGAGCCTCACAAATGAAATCCCCACTGTCCTCAGTACCAAGACTGTTCATCTGTATGACGGCCACTGAGTCAATGAAAGTCATTCTGTATTTATCACTGGCTGGGAGCTCGTGCTCATTTCTGTACCAAACAACTCTGATTTCTGGGGATCCAGTTATCTTGCATTCAAGTCGTGTGGAGTCACCTGCTTTCACTGTTCTGGATGCTTCTAATTTCTTTACAAACCTTGGTGGTTCTAGTGGGCAAAGGAAAAAGGAGATTATGAAGGAACAGACATAAATAACAAAAGTTAAATTAGACAGTATGGGAAAGAGAAAAAACATGGACAATTTGGCCAATACCATGTACTGTGTTAGAAAGAAGGGGATTTTCTTGATTGGGTTGATGCTTTACATAAAGGTTGGGAGCTACGGGTCAGATAGAAACATAAAACAATCAGACTCACACACCTGTCACGAGCAACAATGCAGTACAAGAGTCGCTACCAACATCATTGGTAACATGGCAAGTATACTCTCCAGTCTTGGAAGCATCCACTGAGTAGAGATTTAAGAAGCTGGTTGACCCTTCCAAGCCAATGAAACATTTAGGTCCAGAGACAAGTTCCACATCATCCTTAAACCACTTTATTTTAAATGGTGGTGTTCCTTTCAGTACTGCTTTAAATTCCACTGTAGACTCAGGTATGGCTTGTTGGCGCTCAGGTTTCACTAAGAAACTTGGTGGTTCTATAGATTTTAAGGGAAATACATTTAATTAAATTTCTTGTAGTTGAGTTATTTTGACAGTTTTATGGACATAATAACATTTCTGAAAAGAGGTAATGACTGAATATTTCTTGAATTCAATGAATATGTATCTCAAGGGAGAATTATTGAGACTTTTTTCTGTAAAGGATGCGAGGTAAGAGTGATACATTTTAAAAGAAATCACAAAGAAGAATCAGGAAGAGGTAAAGAAACTCTAACCTTTCACTGTTAAGATGCCACTGCATGCATCATCCCCTGCTACATTGGAGACCTTGCATGTGTAATTTGCAGTGTCTTCTAATTCCAGATTATTAACTCCCAGTGACACGGTGTTCTCATGGCAGACAAGTCTGTATTTTGCACTTGTAGATATTTCTTTTCCATCTTTGAACCACTGAGCACTAATTGGAAGTGAGCCAGAAACCTTGCATTCCATATGAACAGAAGAGCCCAGAACTTTATCCATTTTGGTTAACTTTTTGGTGAATGATGGAGGAATATTTTCATCTGTCCAATGCAAACAGCAAGTCACATACATTAATATGTTGCCATTTGTTAAGAAAGGACATCAATAATACAAAAACCGGAAGCCAACTGGGGCCAAGATACAAACCTAGCACTCTCAGGTAGGCGTCACAGCTACTGCTTCCAAAGTCATTTTCCACCTTGCAAGTATACTGACCGGAGTCCTGCTTCATTACTGACCGAATCCTAAAACTGGCCACATTATTTTCAAAACTCATTGAAAAATATCTACTAGGCACAATTTGTTTCCCGTCTTTAAGCCATTTCACTTTGAGTTCTGGTGTTCCGGCCACAACACACTCCAGGGTCACTGGGTCTTTCTCCGTAACATCAACAGATTTAGCTTTCTCTAGGATTTGAGCAGGTTCTGTAGTAAGAATTAAAACGTGGATGAGTTGCATTGAAGATTCCACTGAAAATAAGGCACACTGATGAGGTTGTCTCCAAAGGCTAACTCTGAAAGGGCATAGCATACACACCTTGCACTAGAAGGAAAGCATAACACCTCTCAACTCCTGACTCGTTCTTGGCTTGACAGGTGTATCTCCCGCTGTGTCCATTATCCACAGTTCTGATCTGAAGTGTGGCCACGTTGTTCACAAAAGAAATACGAACGTTGTCATCCTCATTAAGAATCTGATCATCCTTTAGCCAGGTCACAGAAATGGGGGGAGAGCCTGCCACGGTGCTCTGAAAGGTGGCAGCACTTTTCAAAACAGTAGTGACGTTTTCTATCTTCTTAGTGAATGACGGTGGCTCTGTGATTAAATTAGACAGTGTGAAAGGAAGTATATTGGAATGCCTGCCCAGAACCATAAAATTAAAGGGTGTTAAGAAAATGTTCTTTGCTAGCCTGCTTCTTGTGTGTACAACTGACCTTTCAGGGAGACTCTGGAACTGCAGGAGCAGCTGCCGCTTTCGTTGGCTATGATGCACTGGTATTCGCCAGTGTCTGAAGGGTCGCACCTGGTTATGCTCAGGTTAAACACTGACACTCTGTCAGTCAGGATATACTTTTTGCTGCTTCTAATTTCCCTGTTATTCTTCAGCCAAGTGACTTCAAACGGAGATGTTCCCATAACTTCACATTCCAGCTCCACGTCACTATCTTTCACTACTTCCATGGGCTTCAGTTCCCTGACAAAGGTGGGAGGTTCTGAAGATTCAAAGGGAAGACAGAGACTAGCTTACTCAAGGGAAGACTGCAGGCCTAGCTAGCAGCCCAGCCAAAATTGACAGCAGATCCAGTAACGAACCTTTCACTTTTAATTCAATGCTGCAGCTGGCCGTGCCGGCGTCATTCCGAGCTTCACAAACGTAAGTCCCGCTATTTTCTACCCTGGCACCAGAAATTTGGAAAGTGGCTAAACCATCGACGAAGGATATGCCATGTTTCTTAATGGCTGTTATTTCATTCCCATCCAGATACCAAGAAACTCGGATTTCGGGGGTGCCTGTTATTTGGCATTCAAAGGTCGTAGACTGTCCATTCCTCAGCACCAACACCGGGCTAGGCTTCTTAATGAATTGAGGAGGCTCTAAAGACGGGCAAAGAAGTGTGATGTCGAACATTTTTTTAAAATGAGGGCCAATGAGCAAAATTGTTTCCTTAAGCTTCTTCCCTCCCCCCCAAGAAAATCCAGACAAGCAAGTAAGTGAGGGGATGCAGAGACCAGACCTTTTACAAAGAGAGTGGCTTTGCTCGTCGCTGTGCCAACAGCATTGCTTAGATGGCAGATGTAGGTCCCAGAATCAGCAGCTTTGGCTGAAAAAAGTTCTAGAATGGTGGAGGTATCATCCTTCCAGACTGAGCGTGCTGCTCCCGTGTGCAGCTCCTTGTTATCCTTAAACCACTTGATCGCCATGGGCGGAGTGCCACCCACAAGAGCCTTGAACTGAACCCTTGTATTGGGATTGACATCGTATGACTGTGGCTTTTCCACAAAGTAAGGGGGTTCTGGGGTAAAAGAAAAAGAAGCGAAAGGAAAAAGGGAGGCTTAATTTAGAACTGAGCAATAAAGGTAAGAACGAAGAAACAGGAGAGCAATAAGATCTTGATAGGTGGAAATAAACATTGCCGACCTTTGACCGTCAGATGGCCACTGCACTGATTGTGTCCTGCCTTGTTAGTGGCAGAGCAAGTGTATGTCCCGCTGTCTGCACCTTCCAGATGACTGATTTCCAAGAAGGCAGTATTGTCATGAAAAGAGAATTTGTATTTTTCACTAGCTGATATTTCTTGGTCATCTTTGAACCATTGGATGCTTATTGGATGTGACCCAGCCACTATACATTCTAAGTCAATAAAAGACCCTTTAATGCTGTCCATCTTCTTCAGCTTTTTGGTGAATGAGGGAGGTATGATAAGATCTATGCAATGAAAAAGCAAAAGCAAAAAAAGTTAGGTCAATCCACCAATTTATATGTTTTCTAAAATCGAAGAGATGAAGGAGCATAGAAATGCCCAGTTCTTCATAGAAAAATCATACCAACCTAATACATTAATTCTAGCCTTGCAGCTGCTTCTCCCAACATCATTTTGGACCTCAAAAATATATTCTCCACTGTCTCGCTTTTCTGTAGAAGTAATCTTCAGTATAGAGACTGTGTCAGTGACACTGATTTTATATTTTTGGCCCAGGGTCAATTCTTGGCCATCTTTAAACCATCTGGCTGTAATCTCCTTAGTCCCTGAAAATTTAACCTGCAAAGTGGCCGGGTCTCCTTGGGTGACATCTATAGACGCAGCCTCCTCGATGATTGTTGCAGGTTCTGTAGAAACAAAGGGATAGGTGTGGTTGTGAATCGCTATGCTGAGAGTTTGCTTCTGCATTTTTTTCCTAAAACCCACGGCAAACTTTCAGAACCAACCTTTTACTGAGAGCAGTGCAGAACATCTTTGTATCCCTGCATCATTTTTGGCTTGACAGACATATTTCCCATCATGTTTGACTTCAATGCCACTGAGGTACAGACTGGCCACGTTGTTCTCAAAGGTCATTCTTATATTATCATCTTCAGTGATTTCTTCATTGTCTTTTAACCAAGTCACTGTAATTGGCAAGGAGCCCTTCAGAGTGGCTTGGAAGGCAGCTGTACCTCCTCGAAGGGAGCTGGTGCTCTCGATCTTCTTTACAAAGGTTGGGGGTTCTAATAGAAGAATGAATTCTCAATCATTACCAGCTCTACAGCAAAGCTGGCTTAAAAAAAATATTGCCTTAAAAGAAGAGCCAGTCCATCATCTGAACTGACACCAACCTCTCAATGTGACCCTGGCGCTGCAGGTGCTGCTTCCCACATCATTAGTCACCCGACACTGGTATTCACCAACATCTGCCGCGACGAACTTGAGGATCTGCAGGCTGACCAGCTGATCCTGAATGAAAGTTTTATACTTTCTACCACTTCGCAGTACTGTGTTGTCTTTGAACCAGGTGATCTCAAAGGGAGCTGTGCCTGCAACCTCTGCTAGCAACATGACATCATACTCCTTCAACACTTCAATTGGCTTAAATTCCTTGGTAAAGTAAGGTGACTCTAGAGTGCAAAAGGAATTATTTTGAGTTAATAGGGGAGGAGTCTGTGCTCTGGGCCACAGCTTGGGTAACAGAAGGGGCGGTGTGAACACAAACCTTTGACGATTAAAATGCTACCACAGTGGTCACTGCCAGCCTCGTTTTGAGCCTCACACATATATTCACCACTGTCTTCGATGGCAACATCTGTAAGTCTTAGAACCGCGGTGGACTCCGCAAAAGACATTTTGTGTTTGCTGCTTTCCTTAATTTCTCTATCATTTGCAAACCATGTTATTTTAATTGGAGGAGTACCAGTTACTTTGCAAGCTAGCTGGGTGGCATCTCCCTTCTTTAACAGTTGTGACAGCTCTAATTTTTCAATAAATCTGGCAGGTTCTGTGGAAGCAAGGAAGGAGGTTATTAAGAAACGTAAGAAAGAAGAAAAACTGATAACAGTGGTAGCACAGAGACGTCAAGAAAGCAAATGCAAACCTTTTACAAATAAGTTTGCACTGCACTCCACGCCTCCGGCCACGTTGCTGACTTTACAGGTGTATGTGCCTGAATCGGAGGTTTTTACTGAATACAATTCCATGGAACTTTCTAAAACTTCTTTGGTAATGTAGCAGCTTCCACTGGAAACCAGTTCTTTGTCGCCCTTAAACCATCTGACTGTGAAAGGAGCAGACCCTTGGAAGGTACTCTTCAGGCAGACTGCTGAGCCAGGAAGAACATCCTTGGACGCAGGTTTAATTACAAAACTGGGTGGTTCTGAAGAAGGGGTATGAGAAAGAATTTCAAAGAGTTAAGAGGTGCAATCTAAGAAAAGACTGGATTTGAACATCTATCATAGGAAGGGACTGCAAAGTCTCCAGCCAACCTTGCACAACCAGGGCTCCACTGCTGTCTTTGCTTCCCATGGAGTTCGTGGCTCGGCAAGTGAACTTCCCGGTGTCATTCATGTCTACTCTGCTTATCTCCAAAGAGGCTGTGCCTTCCACAAATGCTATTCTGTATTTGTCAGAGGCAGCTATTTCTTTACCATCCTTAAACCAGGACACCCTCATTGGGAGGGAGCCGGCGATTTTGCAGTCCAGTCTGCAGGTACTGCCCATGACGCTATCCATGTTGCGTAGGGGTTTGGTGAAGAATGGAGCAATGTCTCGATCTGTTTGTGGCACAAGACAAGAAAGATCAATATGAAAAACGCCCAAAAAAATGATTTTCTGTCATTTGTGCGGTTTCAGAGGAATATGTATTCCATGCTTCTAAGGATACCGACCTAACACGGTAACAGTTGTCTCACAGGAGCTGCCGCCTACTTCGTTGGAAATCTCAAACGTGTACTGGCCACTGTCGTGCAGCTCAGCTGAGTAAAACTTGAGTTGGGCAACATTATTTTTAAAGCTTATTCGATACTTTTTACTGGCAACCAAAGGTCTCCCGTCTCTGTACCATTTGGCCTTGAGCTCTGGGGTCCCTGTAACTGTGTACTCCAGCGTGGCTGGGTCGCCTGCCGTCACCTGGATCAGTTCTGCTCGCTCAATGATTTTGGCGGGTTCTATAACAGTATTAAATAGTTAGGATTATGAGATGTTTATTAGGGTTTCACATGAAATGGAAAGACTGATCCAAAATTAAAATGGTCCTGCACAGACCTTTAACTATTAATTCTCCAACAGACGTTTGGCTTCCGGCTTCATTTTCAGCCAGGCATGTGTATTTGTCGCTGAAACCAATCTGAACATCAGGGATGATCAGGACCGCAACACCACTGGAAAAGCTCATTTTGATTTTTCCGTCTTCTTTAATGATCTCTTGTCCTTTCATCCACGTGACAGAAATGGGTTCTGACCCTCTCACAGCAGCTTGTAAGGTAACAGTTTGTCCGGCTACCGCAGTGAAATCATCTACTTTCTTTACAAAGGTTGGTGGCTCTAGTTAAAGAAAGAGAGCATACAGATCAATTCCCAAACCCTTTCAATGCCACATATATTTAAACGTTTTATCTAGATTACATTTATCTTGCCCTTACTGCTCTTCCATAACGTTGCTTCTTTAGAAGAAGAAATAAGATTTAAGAATTACAATTCCACCCAAGAGAAAGAAGCATAAAGACATATGGGTTATCAATCAGCAGACCAGCTTATTATGAAATTCACTTTTGTTATCAGAGATTACATATTTACAGTGGTCTCAGGATAAGGACTGGATAAAGGTCACTGACTTTGTCCCCATGGTCCCAGGTCAGGCCAAAGGCCAAACATATTTTCAAAGATTAGGAGAAGAAGAGATACAACCACTTTTCCTTCCATGGGCTAAGAAAGCTATTTTGCCAATTTAAAAAAAGAGATACCAGGTTTTCAACCACTAACCTTTTAGTAAGTGCGTAGCCCTGCAGCCACACTTCCCAACTTCATTAGCGACAACACATTCGTAGTCACCAACGTCTGCACTATTAAAAGAAAAGATCTCCAGAGCCACAAGAGATTTCTGAGCAAACAACCTGTACTTTTTACTACTTCGAATTTGCTTCTTATCTTTGAACCAGCTAATTTCAAATGGTCCAGTGCCTGTGATTTCACACTGAAGGAGGGCATTTGTTCCTCTCACTATATCTGCAGGCTCAAGGGTTTTGATGAAAGAAGGAGGTTCTACAAAAGCATGAAAGCATTGTATAAGTAAGGTGTTGCAAGCAATTAAAAAGAAAATCTTTTTTTTCAGAAAATCAATGGACTGTAACTGAGTAAACAAACCTTTGATAACTATTTCAGAACTGCAGCTATCACTGCCAACATCATTCATGGCTTCACAGGAGTAATTCCCACTGTCGTCAACTTTTACATCCGTGATATCAAGTATAGCCTCAGAATTGACAAAAGACATTCGGATGGTGTTACTCTCATTAAGTTCTTTGTTATTTTTAAACCAGGTAACCTGGATCACAGGTGAGCCTTTCAGCTTGCAGTGGAGACGCGCTGATTCACCTGGGAGCATTAAATAAGAGGGATCCACCTTCTTCACAAAGGATGGTGGCTCTACATGAAGTTAACAAAAAAAAGAGAAAGGAAAAGATATCTGAAGTATAAGTTACACACGAGAAAAGTAGACAGATACAACAAAAGACACAACACACATAAAATATCTTCATGAAATTTCGGAAAGGTTGTGCTGCACTCTCCGGCTTTCCAAGATTCTAAAACACCTTCCAGTCTCTTGATTAAAAATAATAATAAACAAACAAAAACAAAACAAGCAAACTCTACTTACACAAAGAGCGATTTTATACAAGAAGATATGTAAGGATTGCCTAGATACTTGGAATTCTCAGAGGAAATCTTAAGCAAGCTTTGTTAATGGTAGATAGTTTTAAAAGAGTGACGGTAAGTGAATTCTGGGAAAGACTGAAAAAATAAAATCAAACAATGCCAGGATTTCCACATATCAGAATGTTTTCTTGGATGAAATTATTTTAAGAACAAAACGCATCAATGTCATGGCTCATCAACAATCATTCTACTGAGGCATCCTTTCAGAGAAGGGGGTGAAAAATCATATCTTTATATTTCTTACCTCTGATAGATACAGTTGCTGATGAGGAGCTGCTTCCAGCCTCATTGGAAGCTGTGCAGACATAGGTTCCTGAATCTCGTAGTTTGGCCAGAGGGATCTCAAGTGATGCTATTTTATCTTCAAAATAGATCTTATAATCTTTCCCAGGGGGGAGTTTTTGTCCATCTTTGCTCCACGTAACTGTGACTTTTCTGTCTTCGTCTACTTGGCACTCAAGGTGGATCTTCTTATTGATAGCTGATTGCACTGGCTCTAATTCCTTAATGAAGTGTGGTTTGTCGATTATGATCAACTCAGCTTGGCAGATGTCGGCTCCAAACTTGTTAGAAGCCTTACAAGAGTAAACTCCTCTATCCTGAACTGTAAGATTTGAGAGCTCTAAGATGTGCTTGTTTTCTACATCTGAAATCTTGCGGTTGGGGGAAGGTGAGAGTGCGGCACCGTCCTTCTGCCAAATGGTCTCAATCACAGGAGTCCCTGACACTGTGCACAGGAACTTGGCTGACTTCCCCACAAAAGTTGTAATGGACTTAGGTCTGGAGAAAAAGGTTGGTGGATATGCCTCTGCAAAAGAAATTTTCCCAACATTATATTTTGTCCCCACCAAAGCTCTTGCCATAATCAATATTCCAAGAAAGAGAAGAGATGAATTATAGCTTTAAAAAGATGTAAGACATCATTTAAAATAGGGTAATGCATTAATAGGATGAAAAGATTTGTCAAAGAAAAGGGATGGGAGTGTTTTTATTGAGAAGCGAGATAGCCCTTCAGGTGTCCATCAAAGGAAAGAACCAGTGGCCTTTCAGTTGGCGACATTAACTATTGCCAAAGATTTGTGCATTTTAGTAGCTCATTAATTGTTTGAATTATCTGGTAAGTAATTCAGCTGATGCTTTAATTCTGTGAATTAGAAGACTGGGTAAGGATGACTAAAAAAAAATGTATGTGACTTTTCTGAAGAGTAGGGACATTAAGTGATGAGAAGATTGAGAAGTTTTGTAAGACTCTAACCCTCACGTCAGCCATCAGCAAATCCTTAAAAGGCTCAACTTGGAATCCACCCTCCAAGTCATTTCAAACTCATAAAAATATTTATAGCAGTATCTTCCCATTTTCATTCTGCATTTTGAAGCAAGCTTTAGGAAACTCTCCTTCTGATTAAAAAAAAAAATCCCCCGCTTTCTTCTCTCCTCTTATTATTTGATGCTCAGGTATCAGTACTGTTCCTAATTTGACCTCATTTGGATAAAGACATTTTCAAACTGTCATTAAAAATAATGCCATCTACTTGGTTGCAGGGAGACTGATCACAAAGTGAAAACCACTGGGTGGGTCTCCATGGGCCTGGGTGTCGGATTTTCTGATACGTAAAGAGTTGTAGAGGAGAGGAAGCTACAGAGAACCCTGAGCTCCCCACATCCACAAGGGGCTGCAGTCCCATCCTGCCTTTAGCGTATGGCTTCTCTCAGCAACGTGGCATTGCTAGCCCCAACCTCAAACCACAATTCACACCTACACTCCCCTTGGGAAGAAGAAAGCAAAAGAACAAGGAAGAAAGAGAGAGAGAAAAAGTAGAGAGCTACTATTTTTTGCTACTGAGGGAATTCCAACATGTGATGAGTGTGAATTGCTCAAAAGTCATCCTGTATGTCAATTAGGAAATTGGAAACAGTATATTTGTGTGGTTGCTCTTATTTTTAAAGTAGTAATAAAGCCTAGGGTGAGAATGCTAGTTTGTAGTCCTTTCCTAGCTCCCTGTCTCAGCAGGATTTCTTTGACTTGAGTCTTATGCTCTGGCTTTTTTCAGTTTGTAATTCTCTTCTCAATTGGTTAAGTGGTTCCAAATTATAAAACACACTGGGACATCAACATTTTCTAGGAGCACCAAATGTCCTGAAGGTTTTTATACTAAGAGCTGAGCCGGGCCACTAGTAGTTATCCAAGACATGTGCAATACGCTAGTTATTTTTAAAAAAGAGAAAGAGAACAAAACAAAATTCCCAAAACCAAAGTTTCAGGAACCATTGCTCATCTGCTTCCTTGACATGGTTCTCAAGATAATAGGTTATTTTTATATTTTCTTTAGCTGCCGTTAGAAATATGTCTGCCAGTAACGATTGCCTGTCCCTATCGGTTCTGCAGTACCAACTCCCCACGTTCCTACTTTGGCTACTGGGCTCTCCAGTTGGCGGGACAAGTGCATTCTGCACCTGCACAAAAAGCAAAACAGTCAATACTATGAAACGGGACAGGAGCGCCTGTGTCAGTGTGTGGCATTTACCTGTCACAGTCAGTGTGGCTGTACAGCTGGCACTGCCATACTCGTTGGAAGCTCTGCAGGTGTACTCCCCGCAGTCAACAACCTGGGTTCTCAGGATTTCCAGGGTGGAGACATAATGTGCTGATCGGATGGAACACTTGTCACTCTCGTAAATTTCTCGGCCAGCTTTAAACCACTGGAACCGGACATTGGGGGCACTTTGGATCTCACAGGTGAATTTGGCTAGGTGGCCCAGAGCTACTTCCACGGACTCAATTCTCCTCCTGATCACTGGGGCAGCTGCAAAGGGAAGCACAGTCCATTAGCACCCATGTCTCTTTACCAGGCACCCCACATTCCTTTCCTTCTAACTTTTGTTGCTGTTAATCCAGTCAAACAGTTGAAACTGGTGAGATGGACTGCAGCAGTTTAAGACAAGTGACTGGAAAATGAGAAAGGTCATCGAAGGCAAAAGAAGACAATGAGAGGCTTTCAACATATTCAATTGTTACTTTGCAGTGAATTGTGAAAAAAATGATTAAAATGAGATGCTACTGGTTCACATGAATTACAGCATGATCTATTCTTTAAATATACCGTGCTGACGGTAGTGTTAAAAAATGGAAGTAGTGTTAAAAAAATGTGATACACTAAATAAAGTGATCGGGTGAAACAACAGCAAAAGAGAAATAGAAACAGGAAACAAATAGACAATTAATCATGGTTATTCTGAATTTAGGAATGTGACTGGTGATTTCAGAGGAGGTGGCATTCATTGACAGCTTTTCTTAAAATACTATTCAAGTTTTTTCATGTAAAAATAGGCTTAAAATATATCAGTATTGTGAAACGTGAACAAAATATTTGATTTTAAAAATAAATAGTAATGTAGAATAATATGGTATTCAATAAAGCACTAAGGGAAAAAGAGCAGAGCTAATAACCATGATTATGTCTGTGATTTCATTCTTACTCTAATAAATTGCATTCTGGCAGTGACAGATAAGTGAAAATTCAGTGATGAAACCTAATCATTACAATCCAGTGAATGTTAGAAGTTGAACCCACTTAATTCTTAAATTCCAACCTCTTTTGACTACAGTGAGTTTTGCTGACGTTGCTGTTTTTCCATGATTATTCAAGGCCTCACAGGTATATTCTCCTTGATGTTCTTCTGTATTTACTTTGTTGATTACTAGCGTATATGTATTTTGATCTTGTAAACACTTGAACTTTTTATCTGAAGGCACCAGTTTATTCTCAAAATACCAATTCACCTCTTTGGCATTTGTGATGGATGACGTGAGGTTTACGATGTCACCTTCTTCAGCAGTAGTGTCCACCAAGGGTGTAAGTACAACAGGACTGTCCTCTTTGATGAAGCTACCCTCAGCTTCCTGTGTCTCTATTATACCAACTTCCTTGGTACCGTTTTCAGAGGTCTTCTCTTTTTCTTCAGATGGTTTTGGTATCTCATCCTGTGCTTCCTCAGAGAGAGCAGCTGAAGCAACCTCTTTGGTGAGAGTTGGGGTATCCAGAACTTTGACTCGACTTTCCACATTAAAATAGCTGACTTCTTCTGTTGAGACAAGATACTTGGATTTGATTTCTGGTTCAGTGATTGCTTCCACCTTCTGTCTATCTGTAAAAGGGCCCATCTCTTCCTGCAAGCCTGTTTTGGTTCCTTCTTGAATTCTGAGACGCTCAGCTGTTAAGATGTTTATTTCCTCACATATAATAGAGCAGAAGGCATCCTTAAGTTCAGCTTCCAGGTTAGCCGTTTGAGGATCAATGTCTTCAATAGCAATGGTTAATTCTTCCGTTAGAGACTTCACTGAGCTAATAAGGTAAGTGCACATAATGCGTTTAGGTTCTTGGGTGAAATTTATGGCCTTGACCTCTACAGTTTCTATGCTTCTTAACCATTCAGAGAAAAGACTCAGTTGCTCACTGGCCAGTGCTGCTTGCAAAGCCCTACGGATCTGAGTTTTCAGGTTTAATTGTTCTTCTGGTATACCAGAAAGCAAACTTTCCTTAGAAAGAAGATCACTTCTCTGCACCTCCTGCACACCATTTATCACCATGGGCTCTTTCATATACTCAGTGGTTTGGATCAGTGACGTCGCCGAATCATCCGAATGCTCCTCCTTAAGCAGTACCTGCTTTTCCTCACAGGCTAGCGGAAGCCTAAAGGATTTGCCTTCCTCGGTCCTGGCTGCAAATTCTTGTCCTACAGTTTCCAGTTGGTCTGCACTTTCTACCAAGATTTCACCTTCTGCGCCTGTGCACTCTGAAGGGCCCTGGGGCTCCCGGTTTACCTTGGAGATCAGGTCGTGAGGACCCTTAGGACTTTCCACATGCACTTCAGCTAAGCTCTGACTCAGAATGAGAGTACTTTCTGCTTCTAGCTTTTGAAGAGTCACTATTTGCTCTTTGCCCCCTGCAGATATCATCTTTTCTTTTGGTAAAAGTACTTCATCAGCCACAGAGGTAGGATATGAGTAGGCTGAACGTTCTTCTATTGAAGACTGTGGATAACTCCTTTCAGGCTCAGCTAAGAAAGTTTTCAGAGGCTCGGCTGCTAATGAACTTATTTCTTCCATGGACATGGCACTTGAGAAGATTTTTTCAGTGTCTGACAGAACCACCTGTGACGCAGACTCTTGAAGCATTAGAAAGTCTTCTCTGGGGAGGGTATCCTGGGCCCGGGCAATCTGCAGCTGTAAAGTGGGAGATGGCTCCTTCAGACCTCGAACATGAATAGTGCTGCTGATGGAAGGAAGGTTCCTGGTGTTTTCAGAAGTGGACACGTCCTGCTCCAACACGGCTGTGGATTGCAAGTGCTCAGCTAGTAAACTAGCTGGATTGCTCACTTCATTGGTTTTAATAATATGCTCATAAGAAAGTTGCTGTCTTTCTTCTGCAATGAAAGTGGCTTTTAAAATGGTGTCCTTTACACAAGCTGCTATTTCCTGCTCTGAGTCAAATGCCTCAACTGCAGGGCCTTTTAACAATGTCTGTGGAAAATCTGAAGGAGGCTGTGGCACAGACTCCACTTTGCAGGGGGCCTCTGCCCTACCCGTGTCTTCCAGAAGCACGAGCAGCTCTGCGGTGCAGGTGGATTCACCCCACACGTTCTCTGCTTTACAGACATACAGGCCACTGTCCTCCTTCTGGGGGTCGTTGACGATGAGTGTCCCAGAACCATCAGGATTTTGAATGATAGTGTAACAAACATTGGTGCAGAGCTGCTTGTTTTCTTTGAACCATAGAACAGTGGGTGCAGGCTTTCCACGCACGGTGTACTCAAAGATGGCAGGGAGCCCCTGAGCACAGTGAATCGACTTTAACTCCTTCAGGAAGTAAGGAGGACAAGGACCTTCCAGCTTTTCCAGAGATGGCTCCACTGCTGATTGAGAAGGACACACTGCCTCTTTGTGCCCTTCTCCTTTGGGATTTATTTTTAGATAGGCACTACATATGGTCTGTCCATATTCATTACTGGCAATACATGCATACTCTCCCTCATCCTCAAATCTGGTGAACAGAATGATCAGGCTATGATCATTACCATCAAAAACAAATTTGTAGTCAGCAGTAGGGGTTAGCATTACTCCATTAAAGAACCACTGAATTTTAGGCTTGGGGATGCCAGTGACAGTAACAGACAGTTTAGCCACATCCCCTATGCTTATTTCAGCACCTGACATTTCTTTGATGAAAACTGGGACACTGCCTTTGTTTTTGGAATCAAATTTAGTTGAATGAATTGGAGGTTCAGGCAAAAGCTCAAGTGTTTCATTTCTATTAGATAACTGAAGGCCAGAGCTATAGGTTTGGAGTCCTTCTTCCTCAGCACACAGAAGAGAACTAGAAAACTCTGTATGGGGAAAAATGATTATTATTTTACTATTAATTTTATTTAACAACGACAAAAAAGAAGTCAAAGAATTATGTACCAATTGGTGGCCTTCTTCTGGTTTGTTCCCGGAATCATTAGATTACCTTGAGATTCTTTGATTAAAAAGCACATTTCTAAATTTTTAGCCTTAGCTTATTATATATGACTATAAACACTGTATTAGTGCAACTTTCAAGTGTTAGAGTTTATAAAATTTAAAAGTGCTCTTACAAGTTTTCCTTTTTTGATATAATTCCAATTCGAAAGGTTGAAAAACTGCTGGCTAAATATTTACAATAAAAGAATCCAAGATTATTTAAATCAATGTCTAAAAATATCCAGAATTATTATTTATACTTAGAATTTTCTTGAATCCATTTTCATGGCCAAATTGAAGACAGATTATTTCCAAAATAAAACATCTATGTTCTAGTTAGTACTTATAAACTGAAGCCATTATTAAAAATAAGGACTACAGTGAATGTTTAATTTGAATTTGTAAGAGAGCCATTGTTTCAGTTACTAGAAAGGCAGGCCTTCCTTTGCCTGTGTAAATTGCCACATTATTTCAATAAAATTTTTAGAAGGTTTACATTAAATCAAGAAAATGGGAGAAGCAGAAATGAGAGAAAACAACTCCAATATTAAAAATTTGATTGTATTTTATTGTGTGAGAAATACCTATGTAGCATTATTGAATGGAAAAACACAGCAGTGAATTACACATACTCCTTAAACAATATCATGGATGACAGGATGAAAAACATAATTTGATAACAAAGAATTAGGCTTTTCATTAAGTCTTTTAGTTACGTAGAGCAGCTCTGTTAATAGTAGTTTTATTTCCTTACCGAAAAGCAGTAGTCCTATTTCATTAGTTTCCCTGCGTCACATAGAATAGTCTTATGCCTTAAATTCCTTCCTGTTCTAGTATATAAACATTAGAAGGCAGGACTCTGGTGTCAGTTGGCTATAAATGTATTGGTGAAACTTATCTATATAACATGTAGTATACATACTCAGTTACTGACTATTTCAATTAGTAAGCCATAAAACCATTGATGAATTTTGCATATTAATATTGCCCCCTTAACTTGACATTTAATCTATAATGTAATACTCAGGTCAGCTTTCCCTTCACTTGAACTCTCAAACACCTGTAAGGGGAATAACTGTGAATACTGTTAAAATACCCCAACTCACTAATAGGTTGAAATATTTTCAATTATTTCCCCTTATTTCTAAACATGGTCTATTAACTATAAAAAACATAGTAAATGAAATTCAAATGTGCCAAAACATTAGAGGTATAGTTAAGAATACATGTAGCAGGAGCAGCTAATAACTATGTCTAAACTACTACGTGTAATACAATGAATTCTTTATTTACTAATATAGAGAAACTAATTAGAGAAATAATATTTCAGGTTTTTAAGTTATGTGCCATTGAAACAGTAAAAAAATCCCATTTAATTATCTACCATAATTAGTAAGTAAGCCTCCCTCCCTCCCTTCCTGAAACAGGTTTGGAACTGTCGCTATGCTGTAGAATGTCTGGGTAAAGTGTGCTTGTTGTGTTTGTTATGACCTGAATTTCTAATGTATTTAAACATCCATTATGTGACTAGGAGTAGAATAAATCCCTTAGTCTCTAAACTATAAAATTAGTTTTATTTCAGGAGTTTATGATGTGATGTATTATATCTGTAACTATTGTCACAGATTCTGTGTGCTCACTGGTTGAAACAGAAATGACTGTTCCACAAAAGAATATGATGAGTTATGGTGACTCAAGACAAGTAAAACAAATGTTTTCTGGGAGTTAGGTTGGGGGTGAACCTGACTGCCTTGTCTATATTCTGTACATTCAGTTGCGTATTTAATATGGAAGGCTTTTAGGGAATTCCATTGTTGGAATTATAAAAAATCCGTAGATAAAAGAAACATACATAATTGGATATATGAATTTTTGGAATTAAATTTAAATTAAATATTTAAATTTTTAATATTAAAATGAATGTGTTTAATATGATCATGGTATATAAGAACTGCTCAATGAAGGGGACAAATAGAGCCATTAGGTAGCAGTGAGTAATTTAAAGTGTTGGAGGGAGGGGAGATCCATAATTTCACTACTACATTCTATTATTTCTCTTGTCATCTGTTGCAAAACTAAAATTCATTCTAACTTATATTAAGAAAAGTTACCACTGGATGACACAAAATCATAGAGCTGAATAATCACTCTGAGGTCTTTTGGTCCAATTTCTCATTTTCAGATAAGGAAACTGAATTTCTTTATATTTTTTACATCTTATATGAGAAGATTAAGGTTCAGAGTGGTATATAGGTACAATGTTAAGATTCTGTAAGTTTATTATAACTATAATTCTGAAAAACAAATGAGTCACTTTAGAAACACATACATCTTAACTTTGATGCTTATTAATTTCTAGATAGTTTTTAAAATGAAATGCAGTGACAATAACAGGAAGCTTATTGTTATTTGCATATAACCTGGAATACCAATTACCATATTGCTTCAGAACTAAAAGTGTCACACTTTTTTTTTAAATTTCATAGATTCTGAAATCTGGCTGCAGTTTAAAATCTATATATTAATGTAATATAGTAGTTCTTCCCTCCAGGCTAATGTCAAATTAATACTGCATTTTACAATTCATGCTATCTCAAAAATCAAGAAAGTGAGGTATTTTCCAAAAGTGGAAACATCTTTATTTGCATATTCTGCAGATCTAGATGAACTCTACCTTAAAAGAGAGTACCATTGGTCCCTTCAAAACCAGCAAGAGTTAAAACACTTAAGATGAAGGATATTAACATTGAAAATATTTTTGAAAGATCCAAAAAAGACATTATGATTGCAATGCAAAACAGGTGACAGAGCTGGTTACCAAGTGGGTGAAGTAGGTTTCTGTTGTTTGTTTTGTCTATCCTAACTAAGTAAATAAGCAGGAATTTGGATGAAAAGGGTTTATAATTTCAAAAATGACTTATACGCAGTGCAGAGAGATTTGACCTTTCCAGTTGGTCTGTATGGTCATCTGACATGATCTTCCATTATATGTTTTACTTTGTGTGTCTGGTAAAAAAGAACACATTCTGCCAAAACACTTTAGAGTGGAGGAATGAGGGTAAAGAAGTACAAGCAATTAGTTAGCCAAGGAGATGTTTAATGGTGTTTGATGATTCACAGCACAATTGACACAAGTGATGATTCCACAGTTGAGATAACAGAATATTTACAAGTATTACAAACATGAGATTCCTACATAGAGCAGCTGTTTCCCAGGGGTTTTCAATGTGTTCCAATCGACTAGGCATATTTGGGGAGCTGTTCATCTACATAATTTGGAAAACGTGAGAACACTCAGACACTGAGGTGTGAAAACAGAACACAGGGAATTTTAAGTCAGGGTGAGTACTGCACAGGTCTCAGCCATTCCTGATTTGTTCATAGCTACACACCTGTACTCACCTTCATCGTCTTTCACTAAGCTTGTTATGAATAGGTTGTGAAACCCTATGCCACTTTCCTCGGCACTGAACCTTCTCCCTTGTACCAATTTCCCATCTTTGTACCAGTAAACAGTGGGTCTTGGAGAGCCACGAACTAAGCACTGGAAATAGGCTGCTGTGCCTAACAGTGCGTAACAGTCGGCAATACCTTTGATAAATCTGGGAGGCCCTTCCGTCACCTGAAATTCAAAAAAGCTGCCTGAATATTTGCTCCTTAAGACTAGTTCTTCCTTCAAACTGCTTAAAGTCACTTTACTTTTCTTTGGGACCATAGCAAACGTCTCCGAATCTCCCATGGAGAGGAAACCCCGACAGATAGCCTCTCCTACGCGGTTCATTGCTCTGCACCTGTACGTCGCGCTATCAGAAAGACAGACGTTTCTGATTTTAAGGGTGTGGCTTCCATTCTCCTCAATAATCACATATTTAACGTTATCTGCCTCAATACACATATACTCTTTATACCATTTAACTTCGGGACTAGGGATGCCTATGACTGAACATTTGAACACAGCGTCTGAGTTTTCTGGTATTTTAAAATCACAGATAGGCATTATAAAGCGAGGAGGCATTTCAAATAGTTCTAAATCAATTTTTAAATCTTTGTCTTCTGCTTCTCTTGAAGCCATATTTTGATCAGCTAAATTCAATGGAAGAACATCTAGACTCACAATCATGCTTTTATGATCAGGAGTAAATTCAGGAACTGTGACTATTTTTACTTGCTTCTCAAATTCTTTAACATCTTTTTCACTTAGTTCAACTTCCAGGATAATTTCTTGAGGAGAAGGTGTTCTTGATGACGCAGTGTTTTCCAACTCAAACTCCATGACGTGCTGATGTGTGACTGGAGGTGGGAGCGCTACCGCTCTGTCTTCTTGGGGTGCTATGTCTACGCTGGCAAAACTCTTCGCCTCCCCTATAATGTTTACTGCATGGCACATGTACTCTCCTCCTTCTCCTTTCTGAATGTGAGAAATTTCCAAAGAACACACATTACCCACCCTTTCTATTTTGATTCTTTCATCTGGCTCCAGCAAAGATTTATTTCGATACCATTTCACACCAGGAATGGGAAGGCCCTTGACTTCAACAATGAAGCCTAATGTTGTGTTTTCATATATCTTCCTCTTGGCCAGAGGTTCAATAAAAGATGGAGGCATTTCATTGTCTTTTGGTTCAATGGCTTCACTTGGTGTTCCAAATGAATCAGAACGCCAGATTTCAGAAGCTGGACTTCTCTCTTCTGTAGGTGTGTGGAAATGCTCATTTGACATACTGTCCTCCCTTCGTATTTTTGATGGGTATGTTCTAACATTTCCAGTGGGGTTTGGTCCTCCAGTAGGAATAGAGTATCTATTGACTGTTTCTCCTTCTAAAGGTGTGGAGTATCTCTCTAGAGTGCCCCCTGGGGGTGTGGAGTATCTCTCTAGAGTGTCTCCTGGGGGTGTGGAGTATCTCTCTAGAGTGTCTCCTGGGGGTGTGGAGTATCTCTCTAGAGTCTCCCCTGGGGGTGTGGAGTATCTCTCTAGAGTCTCCCCTGGGGGTGTGGAGTATCTCTCTAGAGTCTCCCCTGGGGGTGTGGAGTATCTTTCTGCTACCTCGCCATCAGAAGGTGTTGAGTACCTTTCAGCAGCTTCCTCTAAAGGTGTGGTTCTATCAACAGTCTCACCTCCTGGATTTGTTGAGGATTTTTTAGTGGTGTCTGAAGGAGTAAAATATAAATCAGGAGGCTTTGGAGTTTCAAAATGCTCCACAGAGGATGGTGGGGTATAAAACTGATCTAACTCAGAGGTTTCATCACTGCTTGTACTTCCCACATCGATCGAAATATCAGATTCAGGAGAAAAGGGGCGACCTAACGATTCCTGTTGTTGGTTGTAATATTCATACACAGTGTGGAAAGTCACTTCTTCAACCTCCATTGTCGTGACTGATTTACTCTGGTCAAGTTCTTCCTTGTGTTTGGTGTCTTTAGTTTCAGGAATGGCATGCTTTCCAGTAGCAAGTAAATATCGTGTCAGGGAGGTCTCAGATTCCATTGTTTCCATGGTATGAGCCTCATCCGATTGAGGAAGATTTTCAGAAAAACAAGTTTCTGTCTTTTCTCCTTCGGTGGTGGAGAAAGAAGTTTCATGTTGAACTTGAAACCCTTCATAGCATTCTTCTTCACCAGAGGCATCAGGTTTTTCACTTATTTGCTCATTTAGACTCTGCTGTTCCTCAGTCATCAAGAACGGGAGACACTGACCCAGGGAGACTTTTCTGTGGGGTGTGTCTGCTTCCTGAACGTCACCTTTGTGGTCTCTTAGAATTCCAGCGGCATATTCCTGCATTTCTCCATCCTGCTTTAGAAGTGATGCCAACTGTCTTTCCAAAGTATGTTTTTCCTCCATTCCACAAACCTCTGAAAGCTTTTCCTCACTTGCTGCTTTTTTCAAATGTGAAATGAAACTTCTGTCTCCATTTTCTAGAGAACTTTTTTTCTCAGAAATACCGGATTCTCCTACATCTGCAGATGAGGTTTGAAGGACAGCACATGATTCACTATGGATTTCTTCAGAACAGGATGTAAGAGGGATATCAGTATTTAAAATTTCTAAATTTTGTTCCTGTGTATGTTGGACTTCTTTTTCTAAATGAAAGTTCTTTTCATTAGTACTTCTCTCCGTCACAGTCCTATGTGAAAACTCCTGACCGGAAGAAATTTCTGAGGTGGTAAAAATGTTATACGGCACACCTTCAGAGTTACTCTGTGTATCGGACTGAGAGGTTTCAGTGAAAGAAATTTCCTTATAAGGTATTTCCTGCTGTTGCCTAATTTCTTGTACTTGGGACTCCCAAGCTGGATCTCTTATCTGGGAATACATTTGTTTTAGATCAAATACAAGATTCTCAGCATCAGTTGTTTCAGAAGCAGGATGTTGGTTTTGAAAATAAGCTTCTTCTGGTTGATCACTATCTAATTCTTGGAATTTTGTATCTGCACTTTCTATTTGAGAGTGAAACTGCTTAATGTCATATGTAATAGGTGCTTCATGTTCATCCCTTTCAGAAACTGTAGATTGACCTATAAAACTAATTTCTTTCTGTTGTTCTCTCTCTCGTACTTCAAATTCTTTCTGAACTTGAGAAGAAAGCAGCTCTAAATTCATTACGATGTTAGCTGCATCTGATTCAGGGCTTGGAGACATTTTCTCTGCCTGATGTGTATTGGCATTTAGGTTATTCAAACTTGACTCTCTGTGTCTTAATGGAAAGTCTATGTTGTCAAGCTTCCTTTGAGGAAGATGAACGAATGATTTCCTGGTGAATATTTTTTCTACAACTCCTTTTTCTACATGTAACTTTTCAAATGCAATGATTCTGTGCTTCACCTTTTTTCCTAGGTAGTGTCTCTCTTCACCAGGGGGTTCTTCATATGCAGTGAGAGGTAAGTCTTTTGTATCGTAACTCTCAGAATGGATATTTGATAAATAGCGATGTTGGGCACATTCTTGCACATCTGCCCTTCCTGGTCCACCAAGTTTTTCTAAATCATTTCTTACCTCTTTCCTAATTTTAATTTCACTGAAATCACCAACAAATGGATGAGTTGTACCTTCTGCTTGGTCTAGTTTTGGTTTTTCACTTAGGTGTCCTTTGTTCCCTTCATCCTGACAGTGCCTGAGTTCAGCTTTCACAGGCTTGTTGATTTTTATGGATCTAGAAGCACCCTGCATAAATTTGGGTAATTTTTCCCTAGAAAATGTGCAATGAACTTGGCCTTTCTGGTCTATCGGTTGGGTTGTCTCAAGGCTTTGAAAATATTCCCTTACAGAATATTTTTTTATATTGGACTGGGGAGTAAAAGGATCAGCTGGATAATCATAAAAATGTGCCTGTACAGACTCTCCTTGAATTTGTTCATCTTTGGAATTTTCTGCATAAATTTCACCAATGTTTTCTGACTGACTATTTTCTCTGTGAGTGACAGGTGCCACTGTTAGATCTAAAGCACTCTCAGCTGTTCCTGAACTGTTTTCAGCAACACATTTATATTTTCCAGAATCTTGAGAATTAACATCATTAATAAATAATCTGTGGTTACAATTAACTTCTTCAAACTGAAACTTCTGGTTCTGCTTTAAAAGGATTCCATTTTTAAACCATGTTACAACTGGTCTAGGCTCACCAGATAGTAAACATTCAAGTATTACGGAATCCCCTTCTCTACACCTGGCATACTTTGGCATTTCTTGTATCACTTTAGGTGGCACATTAATAATATCAGGTGAAAATATAAATTTGTGCTTTGGTGACTGAGGAGGTTTATCTTGAGGCTCGTCTTCAGGTTCTGACTCCTCAGGTTCAAACAATTCTCCTGACCCTTTATCCTGTTCTGGGCTAGGAGTAGCTGCGGTTACCTGAATTTCTACAGGGAAGGGAAGCAATTCTGTATCTGAAGAGGGAGGAACTGGTGGGTTAGTATTTAAAATATGAAGATGTGATTGGCCCTCTTGCCTCAAAGATGGATGAATGCCTTTTACTCGGTCAAACACCAACGCCAGCTCCTCTTCCTCACCAGTGTAGTCGCGCAGTACTGGGATTCTAGGGGCTTCGGTCCCGTGCCTTTGTTTCACTTTCACTTTAAGTATACCAGTTGTTTTTACCATCCCGTATTGGTTAAACAGCACACAGGAAATAGAACCTTCATTTTGAGGAAGAACAGAAGAAAAAGTCAATGTTGAATGGTTTTCCAAGGTATGAGTGGTGAGGCCTTGATGACGTGGGATTGGTATATCGTTGTTGTACCATATCACTGTGGGTGGAGGATATCCTTGAAAATGACACACAAATTTACAGCTGTCACCTTCGTGAACTTCTTGAGATTCAATTTCTTGAAGAAATGAAGGTGAGCAACATTGTGGATGTTTTTGGAAAGAACTTTCAAAAAACCTTGTGTTTTCCTTTTCCTGTTCAGTTTTGAATTCATCAACTTTTGTGGAAGAAGGATGTTGTAATTCTCTCAAATCATCCTTTCTTATTCTTTCACTATCCATTTCTTCATTTTCCTTACTATTTATATGTGTATCAAAAGATTCACTGGCATATGGGGTAATAACTTGGGACACATTTTCAGAAGTCTCATATATTTCCTCATTCTTATTTAGATTAGTGATATATTTAGAAGACTCTCCAGTTTCAGTTTTAGTCATAATTTCTTCCTCTTGTTCTCTTACATTTATTGGAATCCTACCATGTAAATGGTCTTTTGATAGACTCTCTCTTAGAAATGCCTCTTCACTCATTCCTGTTTCGGTCTGAAGCATTTCTTCAACAACGGTAGTTTGAAGGCTTTTAGGGGTTTCTTCAGATTCTACATTTTGACCTATTTGATTAGGAAGGACATGTGGCTTTTGGACACCACCCTCGGTTAAACTATCTACCTTACCCCTATTTTCAGCTAGATAAGACACAGGCCTGTTTCCTGCTGCCTTTCTAGAGAACAGAATGTCTGTATCACTAGCTTTGCTTCTTAGAGTTCTTGAGCTCCTTTCAGTTGACATGTCGAACAGGGATAATTTCTTTTTCTCCATTAACATTTTTCTAGCCTCCCGTAAACGTTGCAACTTCATTTTGGTCTCCTCATCCAGGAAACTTTCACCTACATTAAACCATCCTTTGATGTCAGATTTACTTTCTAAGTATTCTTCATCATACACAAAATCTGTTTTCTTGCCAGCACTTACTGTCTTGAAGTGTATAGTTCTCAGCATTCCCTTTTGCTCCACATCTTGATTTTTGTTAAAGGGAGAGCCAGTAAACCTCAGGTCAACCGTTATCCTATCTTCTCTCCTTTCAGCTAGAGCCTCTACATTTTCATGTGTTTGTTCTGCCCTTTTCAGAAATTCTAAATATTTCTCGTCTTGCCCTTTTTGGATAACAAGCAATGATGCAGCTGATTCAGCAGACCCTTCACTGTTAATTGCTAATAATCTATAACTTCCAGAATCTCTGTTTTGGACACTTTTAACCTCTAAACTGGAAGAGTGATGATGTAAATCACTTCCAGTTTTTATGACTCGTCTAAGACCTGTTGGGATAGGTCTATTGTTATGAAACCAAGTCATTTCTGGGGTTGGACAGGCAATTAATCTACATGTAAAAACAACAGGTTCACCCACTAAAACATACTGAAATGTAAGTTTTTGGGTAAAAGAAGGCTTGAAATATTCAGGCCAGGAGCTTGTAGATGATATTCTACTTGCATATCTCTTAGCAGCCATGGAGCTGTGGCCTATGTCTTCAGAATCTGAAAAGGCATCACGTGTATCTCCTTCTGAATGTTCAGATTCTCCCTCAGAGGACAATTCTGAAAAAAAATTAAATTATAAAGCATTTTACTATTTTCCATAGCATTTGAAAAAGTTGAAAATAAATGAAATTGAAAAATAGGAAATGAAATAAAGTGCATGCTACAGATTCTCACAAATTCATAGAAAAATTCACTCACCATATTTGTTCGAATAAACGCAACACCATGCTCTGTTTAAAAGATTCTGACACGAAAATCGTTCGTTGTCTGGTCTTTTCTTCAAACTGTTGAAATTTCTTCTTGAACAAGCAAAAATGCATTTCAAAATAACATGTTCTTGTGCATATTTGTTTTGAGAGCAGGAAAACTTTGTTCTTTGTTTAATGGATAAGAGGAAAATCCTTACCTGACTTGCAGAGAGTGGAATAAACGCCCTTTCTGATCCTTTTGGTTGTAGTTTAAATTATTATATTTTTGAGAATTAACTATTTAAAAAATATATACAAGAACTATAACCATAAAAAATTAGCTGAAATAAAGTGAGAAGGCGTTTATTCGAACTAATACAGCCATCAAGTCACAATGTTATGCAAAAAAAGCAGGCAATGAAGATCACATAAGGTAGCTATCTGCAAGCCAGTGTAAGAGACATATCAATGTTAAAATGATATGTGTGAATGAAGTGTAAACCAGAATGGGAATGTAACGTTTTCACACATCCTAAATAAAGTAGCATTTCAGTCATAATTCATTCATAACATTGCATTCTGAGAATAACAGCTAGGTTATTGACTATTGTTCAATGTAACTCTTTGTGAATTTGAAATCAAACTTCTATTTCATGATTTCATGCATTAAGATGACACCTTTTTCTAATACACACTTTGAAAATGACTACAAACACGAAGTTGAATATGGCTGATAAATTTTAAATACAAGATTTTTAAATTACCATAAAACAAATTACTGTGAAATGCATGTAACCATCAGCATACTAAATCAGGCATGCAACACAGTAACATATACTCTAAGAGATATATTTGTACATTTATGTCATTTTTCTCAATAATACTAAAAGAAAGAAGGCAATTCAAGGATTCTATTAATCCTTCAGAATTTCTACTTAAATTTCACATTCAATATAACAATACCTTTCATCTCCATCTCAACCTCCTGTTCAATCCCCTCGTACAAAATTGATTCAGGGGCTAAAATGGAAAAACATATGAAGAGATTTTAATGATTAATTCTATATACTCTCTGTCTTAATTCATGATTCATATGATTACAATTTTCCCTTTATTATAATAATAGAAAACTACATTCCCCCAAATGCAACAAAAAAATCCATGCCAAACAAATCAATGAGCTGATAAAGTACATGACAATGTGGAAAGAAAGATTTTAAAATATTTTTATTTTAGGTTCTCAATTAAACTTCCACTTTTAATTACAAAATCCTCCATGCCTTTACATGCATTTTAGAAAAGTCACCCACAAACTAAAGGAATATTCTTTTTCTTAAATATCTCATTGACTGAGCAGCTGCTAGGAGATGGAACCACATTTAGAAGGAACACACACTTTCTAATTTGCGCTTCTAGATGAGGGCTACTCTCAGTTTTTTCTGTAGAATTCTGCATTTTCTGCTAGTAGATACTCCTGTTATTTGAACCACCTTTAAAACTTAAACTACACGAAGTCCAATTACATTGTAAGGAAAAAAACCGAGTCTTCAACTCAATTTTTTTTTTATTACATAAGGAAAAGGCTGTGCCTTTAAACACATCATCTCTGGACCAGCTTCTTGAGAAAGGTGGGTATCCTGGTACCACCCTTACTCTTCGGCTGTGTGCCAATGAGCCAGTATGCTTGACTCTCTGACTTCTCTGTTCCTGTGGTCTTTGTCATGAAGTTGATGGCAAACTTGATGTTTTATTCGATGATCTTCTCTTACTTAACAGGTTGTTTTGAATTTTTAACTCTTTGAGTTGTTTTAATGCTTTTAGTGTCTGAACCAAGGGTAATTTTTGTAACTGCTCTGGTTTGCAATTCTTTTGCTAGGTGAGAATAAAGTTAGGAAAAAGGAATAAGTTAGCTGTGTTTGTAAGAGTGAAACACATGCTGGATTTAGAGAAAATGGAATTTCATTAGGATGAGAAGGGCGGCACATTAGTCCCAAAACTAACACCTGATATGTCTGTGCTCACTATGCACGTAAGAACTCCACGCAAACATACTTACGGGGTTTTACATTTCTTTTTGGTCTTTGTGGATGACTGTAGCCTATGACTACATACATAAAGACTGACCTTATTTTAGATAATTAGACAGCTGTGTCTGATCCTTCACTCTTCAAATACTTAAAAGTGGCTTATTTTTTAACTTTAAGTAAAGCAGTCTGGACTTTCCAACAAAAAAATGCCCATACTCTAAGAACACTCGTAATATAATCAATTGGAATGGAGTGAACTGGAAATCCTGGGGCCTGAGAAGCTGATGGTCAAGGACTAGCGTCTTGAGAACAACACAGCCAGCTCCCAGTTACATGGCTGCAGAAACTGTCAGAGTCGCCACCTACATGGTTTGTAGACAACACCTGCAGATAAATAGTCACTCTGTGTGATTATGGTGCTAGTTGACCAACAGCTGTGCTGAAACGGAAGGCCAAGGTCTTGGAATTTTCCATCTAGTTTGTATAACTAGACCTCAATTCTTCAGCTATTCCCTTTGAAGGCTAGGAAAATAAAATCAGAATAGCTATAGAACAAAATGTCAGATTAAGAAAGAAAAAAAACCCTCCTTTGGTGAACAAGGATTGCAGACATACGAAGTGAACGTTGTTTCAGAATTTAGTGTGGAGCGAGCTGGCTCACCTGTAATACCTCGAAAATAGTGCGGCCAGACCAGGGAAGAGCTTGAGGCCACAGCTCTCCCCAGACCCCTGGAGAGGCCTGAACTTTCTGCACCAGCTTCCTTCTGTGGGACCCAGGGAAGCTCCTTTGCCTGCAGACACACAGCATGGGCCTCTAGCCCCTGAAGAGGAATTTTTCATTAATCTTTAAGAGGAAAGTCTATGGAGAGCAGGAAGAACTTATCCTTTGCCCAGATTTATTGACGCCCTTCCAGACAGGCAAATTAAGCACAGTAACAACAATAATCATGATCTTGCCATGAGATAACTCTACAGTTCCGGGGGCATCTTAGACTGTAAAGCAGTAGCATTTGATATATGTGTAAACTACTGATTTTGGCCCAGACAGAGCTCAGTTTTCTATTTTTCGTAGTCTCCTTGAAGAAAGCTAGAACCTCCAGATCTGAAAACAAAGGGCAGCTGAGAAATTTTTGAGCCTCCTAATATTAAAACAATTAAATTTAAAATTAGCACAGATATAGCAATAAATAATACTTGATGAACATTCACATTTTAACCTTCTGTGGTACACTTCCTAGGGGGCCTGTTAGGTAAGTATTAGAAGAAGCAGCACATATGAAATAAACTTTAACTTCCTGATAGATTTGAAAGTTAAACTTCCTTGAGCCTAGACTGGAAAGCTAATGTTCATAACAAGTTTGGCCAACGACTTGGCTGACTGTCATAAGTCATTTATAAGTACAGTTCTAGGTTAGGGATATTCTAATTACTATATTCACTGATTCCATTTGCAGGGCAGAAAAGCTGCATAAAGCAATGAGGATGAAATGAAGCAAGTCATATTAAAAATGAGATAACCACCTTCTATGCTTAGTACCGCTGATGTTGTCTTCTCTCCCTACTCACGGTGTACAATACAGCTGTACAATCCCTGGTCCACCAGCTGAATATGACATATGATTAGAAACTGAATATTTCCATTTTGCAACTGTTTCACTCTCTCGGATTCCTCTGTCTTTACACCTTCATGAGTCCAGGTTACATCAACGGGAGATTCATCTTCTAAAACGCAGAGGAATTGAGCAGGGTCGCCATACTTTATAGAGAGGTCCCGGAGATGCAAGGGAATCTGGCGCCTTACTCATCGCCTCTTCAGCATCGTCCTCAGACGGCTCCGTGCTTTCCGCAGCTTGTGAAAGGGATGCGGTGTGGTGCAGCTCTACATCTTGAACAGATGCAGCTGTATGGGTGGAACTTTGAGATACACTTTCAAAAACTTGAAACTTGTGTTCATAGATTGATCCCTGAAATGATTTAATTTCGTTTCGGGATATTTTGATCTCCTGCTTTGTGAACAAGGAGTCTGTCACTGTCTGGGACTTGGTGGGCTCTCTTACATCTTTCCCAGAACTTTGCCTAGCTAGGGCTTGCACTGAATAATCAAGTGACAAGAAAAAAGAGAATATTAAAGTCTAAGGGATGTCACTTGGCTAGGTTAGTAACATGAAATGGCATGGAAGATGAAGATGAATATCACTGTCACTTGGGAGCAGCATGACAGATGCAGTATGCTCTAGGAGTCAGAATCACACAAAACACAGTCATTCCTAGTGACCCAGTGATGAATGGATGAGGAAGGCTCATGCGGACGCCATAGAGGGTCTGGTTCCTTCCTTCTATTGTCATTGCAACTATCCAGAGTGCCAGAGTCTCTGTCTCTTTCTTTCTCAATCTCTCCCCCAACTCATTTTTTTCCACTGAAACTATTAGAGATACTCTTCCCCACCCCATCATGTGCTTTATAAACAATATATAGTAAATAGATTATTCATAATGCGGTGATGAGATGCTGTTTAGAAAAGTAAAAATGTCAAGCAAAGTTGATGCCTAACAAAATAATTTTGAATGTAATGCACAGAACACATACTTCAGTGAGATTTAAAGTGCATAGGTTAACCCATAATGAGGACTTGAGGCAACTCTGGGGTGTAAATTTATTAGTAAATTATGGACTGGCCACAATATGCAATGAGACAAACAGCAGAGACTTTTCATTAGTAACAGTGGAAGTAGGAGGTATGCAGCAAATCAAAATCTTTGAAGCAAGATGGGCTTTACCTTTTGGAGTCACTGTGAGTGTAGCAGCGCAAGAGGCTTCCCCAGCACTATTGGCGGCTTTGCAAGAGTACTGCCCAGCATGCTCAGAGTAAGCATCGACTATAAGCATTAAAGCTATGCCTGTGGACTCTTCATAATGGAAAACTACATCTTTTGTTGGTAGAATTGGCTGCTGGTTATGAAACCACTGGATTTCTGGCTTGGGAATGCCAGAGACCCTTGCATGAAATCTGACTGTCTCCCCGCTGCACACCCTGAGGCTTGACAGAGGCTGGATGAAGATGGGCTTTTGGCCAAGGGACTCCTTCTTAAATGAAACTGATGAAGAGATATGCCATTGGGAGTTTGATGTAGCTTCTTCAACTTTGCTAAATCCTGAAAAGAAGCATGCCAACCTTTAATATCTTACCCTGCATTGAAATCAGAACTCATTTGGAATGGTCTACAAATCTGCTGCAAATTTCAATGATGGACTAAAATCAAGTCCAATCCTAATACCTTGTCAATGTTTGCCATTACTGATTGGAAGTCACACAAGTTCACTTTCATTTTCCAAACAGGCTGAAATATAAATAATCTAAATAACTTCACAATATTGTTCATGAAGGCAGTAGCAGAGTATGCACTTCGATATTCTTGTTTTTCTGTTTTTATTTTTTTCCCTCTAGTCACAAAGCCAGCTTTTCTATTTTGTAAACTCCCTGAAAATGAATATTAAGAAAATACTTGGTTATCATAGTAAGTGTTTAAATTAAGGGAAAAAAGCAAAAGTTTCCCTAAATCCCTATGCATTTATATATACCTAATACTATGTACATTAATTTAGGTGATGAAAAATGGTCTGATGTATAAAAATATTGTTATCTTCTTTTGAATCAAAGTGCCTCCTCACACTACCAAGAAAGTGTTTCTGATCGCAATTTATGAGCCCCAAGTAACAGAAATGTTAAACCATCTAAAGACTGGGCTGCTCTACCATAGACATTCTTTGAATGACTGTGAATACATCTAGCTGGTGTAAAGACCTGAAACGGTCCGCTGGAGCTTCTGTGGAACCAGAATCAGGCGTCAACACAATGTGGGGAATGGTAACACTCAGATTTAAAAAATTTTGAAAAATTTTCATCCTATCCAAATGAGAATACAAATCCACCCGATTCTTTAGCGTACCTCTCCCTTCTGAGACATGCTGATCAGGAAGCATGGAAGCTGGTGATGAAAGCAATACAGTACATTACAAAATGTTATGGTGACAAAGCAGGGCAAAATAAAAAATGATGGCTTGTGATCCATAATGAGAAGGAGGAAACGGAAAGCGAAAACATTGCAGATAGCATGGAAACCATTCATTTCATTAAAAGAGAATGATAGGGCCAGTGATGATGTACATGGAATCTTCAGGGATTGTTACTGACATCGTGTGATTAGATCCATCCTTAAATATGGCTCTTAAAATTGTTTACTGTACCTTCCAGTCTCAAGCTGGCTGTGCTTGACACTTGACCTACAGCATTACTAGCAACAAAAGTGTAAGTTCCTTCATCTTCTGGAAAAGCCTCAGCAATTTCCAGTTGGTAAGTGTCTTCAAACTGAGTCATTCTAAAGAACCGAGATGGCTTGATTTTCTTGTCTTTGCTGTACCAAGACACTTTGAGATCTGTATCGCAAAAGAAAAAGGGTATTTAAAACACAAACACAAGTGGATATTTTTGCTTACCTGCAAACACAGAATTAATTATATTGGTGACTACATTTCATATCTAGCTTAAGAACACTATACTTTTCTTTTGAACAAGTCACATCTGATTTATATTTCTTCTCATCTTTAAGAAGGAAACATGATTCTAGAAAAATTAAGCTTATAGGCTGGTTGTATGTAGGGTTTGAAATTTCACATTTTTAGTCATATTGTTTTAACCATTTGCATATCATGCTATAGAAATAGGGACAAGGTTTTAACATACTCGACCTTGAGAAAAAATAGTCCTGAGAAACAGTCATCATGAAGGGTTTGATTCTAGGACAGTGGCTGCCTACTGGGGCAGGAAGTGAGAAAAATCTGCACTTCTGGTGGGCAGAAAGATCAATCAAAAGAGAGCTGAAATCAACATTCCACAAGGTCTAAAATAGACACCCTGCAGGCTAAAGAAAAAAAAAATCTCTTTCATTGCCAATAACCAGCAAACCTTGTAAAGTCTCAGTGCAGCAGAAAAATAGTTTTTAAAATTGAAAAGAAGTCATGGATTTGGGGCATCTTAGACATTTTTGGCTTTTTTTCAAAGTAGCAGTGAAAATAAATAATAATGAAACCAGCTATTTCTACATAAAGATTTGAATCATGATAAAATGATAGAAAATAAAAATCCAAAAGCAAGGATGAAATAACATTATTATGTTGTTATAATTTAAGGTGATGTGCACTTTAAAAAATATTATACTTTCATTAAAACAATAACCTCTTGAGTCAAGAGTGGATTTAAATTTGGTTACTTGTTTAAAAGCCCAAATCGAAGCCATATTTTTTGTGGACTATGGTCAGTCTATCGCTTCCTTATCTTAATACCATCCCTGGGGATCTCCTAATAGTCTAAGCGTCTAGCATTTTTTTGCATTTTAGTGCAAATATTGGTTTATGTATGTTCCCCTCTTTCCCATGATGGTATTGTTTATGAACTATATGTTCTCCTTGTAAAATGACAAATCTTTTCCCTTCCTTAGGTAGGGAAGGTAGAAAATGGAATCCTGACACAATTACCAGCTGTGTGACCTTAGACATGTCATTTAATCTCCCTGGACTAGACTTCTCATTTGCAAAATGGAATGCATAATAATTCATTGATATTCATTGGGTACAATTGTTGTGTGAATTACGTGACATACACATAGGAAAGGGCTTTACAAACCGCTGGCACAAGTCAGTCATTAAAGCAAGAATGTCTAACACCACAAGGGATTAACAATGTCTTCAGTGACTTGCAAAAGACAGGACCATGTGATATAATGGGTAACACCATGGAATTTAACAGTTATCCTACAACTATTTAGTTTGTTTGTGAAACCTCAGTGGAGAGGGGAGGATGCAGAGTTTGGCATGCTTCGTTACGGGGTTTTCCGCTTATTGCTCCCGACAGCTCCTCCCTTTGGTGAGCTGAATGCAGTAGGACAGGCATGAATGGTCAACAATAAGTGAGCTAAAAGCTGAGACTTCTCTTGGGAATGGCCTTGGGGCTTCCGGTTAGGCTGCTGAAATTGTGCTCCCCCGGCTTCTGTGAGGCCACCCAGTGTCTCCGCTCCTCACCCCACCACTCCACTGTATTGGGTTACTAAATTTTGTTCATTCTACCTTCCAAATTCTTCCACAACCTATCCCTTCTTTCTCCTGACTTCCCTACTTGAGGACCCTGTCAACCCACTCCAGAGCCCTTATGATAGTCTCTCCCTGGTCCCAAACCTCACCTCACTTCCCACATTTGTCCATTTCTTCTCTCCTGATCACAGTACTGTTTCTAAAAAGCAAACCTGATCATGTTACCGAGGGCCTTAAAGATCCTTCAGTGGCTCCTTGATTTAAACAAGTAAAATCTAGAACCCTAAGCAAATCACCCACTCATTACATCATTTTCCAACCATATATAAACCACTTGTTTCCAGCACGTGAAGTGTTCTTGTAAATGTTCTCTGCCCGGACCACCATTATGCTCAACGATCCTACTCATTCTTCAAAGCTCAGTCTGTGCATCTTTCTCCGTCTCCCAGCAGGGGGCGCTCACTGGGCATGTGAGTGGTTACAGAACTTAGAGCCTTGAGCTCTAGCTGTGCACGGGTATCTCCTCACCTACTACACACTGAGCCCCGGGAGGGCAGGAGCTGGGTCCTGGCACCGTGGCACCTAATGTAATGTCTCAATAACAGAAACACAAATGTTGGTAGAATAAAATTGAACAGATGCTTCCATCATTGATAGACAACTTATCATTTCACTTAGCTAGCTATCCTCTGTAAGCCTACAAAAGATACCGACTCACTATCTGTAGAATAAACAAACACTCGCAAAAATCTAGCTTTGTTACGTTTTAAAGTTCTTCTTTTCCAAATTGCTCTTCTACCAGTAGGTGGCACCAGAGACCTTCAACAGACAACATTTTCACTTAAAAAGCCCCGCCAGATTGCTTAGGACCATGTTTCATGCTACAGCAAGTACTGAGTTACAAAAACATGAGGCTGGGTTTCTGAAAACTCATAATTTTTTTTTCCAGTTTGTAAAATATAGGGTTCACTTACTTAATTAAGGCAATACTTGGATGGAGGAAGTTGTGTAAATACTTCCAGTCCCAGGGTATGAAACTCTGCGATTTGGTAAGCTTTTAAAAAGGCATTTTATTTAATTAATTTAATCTTTGTGATAGAGAAAATATATTCACAAGAGGGTCCTAAAACCTCTACATGTGTATAAATATTACCACATATAGAGAGTTGATGATCTCACGATTTATAAAGTCCATTCAAGCATTTTATTTAAGTAATTTAATCTTTGTGATAGAGAAAATATATTCACAAGAGGGTCCTAAAACCTCTATATGTGTATAAATATTACCACATATAGAGAGTTGATGATCTCACGATTTATAAAGTCCATTCAAACATCCAAAAACATTGGTTGTATAGAAAAGATTTTTTCTTTCTATCCCCTCTTTTTGGAGTCTTTTAGAGGGCTTCAAATGTATTTCTGTGACACCTTAAAGGTAAACATAATATGACATAAACTAAAAAGCACTATATGATTGTAGTTAAGATTACTATTTTAGATTATCTATATATATGTATATTTATTTGAAAAATTTCCTATAAAAATTCAATGAATGGATAAACTATCTAGGGTAGTTTTAGTGAATTTGGTATTATAATGCATTTTTCTTTATTGTTACTAGGATATTATCAAATCAGTCCTCATTTCTTGATATTTAGCATTTCTCAAACACTAAGCTTTAAAGTCTCAAAGTCTGTAGTATTTGCCCATGTTGATCACCCAATACGAGACTTTTATGTTCATACAATTTCTCTCTGTGGCTGTAACAAAATTAATGTATTGAGCACCAGTCATTTGCCAGCCACACCTATAGGTGCTTTATATACACTTTATATTTTAATTATGCTCATAAAACCAAACATTTGGTTTCTAGACCAGCACTCAATCCTAGAGGAGGAAATCACCAGGTCACAGAGGCCCAACTGAAAAATTAACTTGTTTAGGAAAATGGCTCTTGGCAATGCAGAGACTGGGCCGTACACTAAAAGGAGAAGCATAATAAACAAATCACACTTATAAGGAGAGTTCTGGTGAGACACCAAAGCTCTGAGAATTTCCCTTTGGTGGTTGTATACAAACACCAAGAAAATGAGGGAGTGATTTTCACTGGGGATGAAGTTGATTTACCGTGTCCCTATCTGAGGTCAGTCTACAATCATAATTGACTTGAAATGGCTCCAAACATTTTGTCTCACTCTACCAAGGTCAGACTCCTGGGGTTTGGGGAAGAGACTGGTGGTGTGTGGGAAGCATGCTCCAACCTAAGATGTTAAACAGCTAACTGACTGAGGGATTACTATGTGATGGGCACTGTGCTCTGTGTTAGCACGCGTTATCTAATGGAATCCTGGTAATAGTCTTAAGTGATTGGTATTAGTCATTTAACAATCATTCTTGTGTTCAATGAACAATTACTTATTGAGCATCTATTAGGTATGGAGCCATGCGAGGACAAGGATCCATCCTTGCTCTCATGGGGCTAACCCTCTAGTAGCTATTTGTTCTCAGGCACCAGGTTCTAGGTACTAAGACAAAAATCCCTTCCCTCATGAAATGCACATTCTAAGATGAATGCAAGATTATCCTCACTCTAGTGATGAGGGAGACAGAACCAGAGAAATCCTGTATTTGCCTAAGATCCCAAAGTGGAGCCAAGATTCAAGCCCAACATCTCTGATCATAATGCCCCTACTTTTGAGCGCTGCAGGACCCTGCCTCCCCAAGGGTTACACTTTTTCACACAAGCACTGCCCATAGACCAAATGTCATCCACACAGACTCTTCTTTTGCAACATATGTTATTATAATTAACCTAATAATAACTGGGTTTTGTCATATTTTCTCAAGAGATAACTCAAGTGCAATTACAGTAATAATGAGAACATGACACTCCTTGAAGTTTAAAATATTGGAAAACATTCTTTTTTGTATTCTGGTAAGATTTCTAATCTAATCTAATTTTTTGTTGTGGTGGTAAAAAAGAAAAAACATGTAACATAAAGTTTACCATCTTTTCCATTTTTAGTTGTACAGTCCAGTAATGGAAAACATTAATCTAGTTCTTAATTTAGCAAGACAAGTATGTCTTCTGCAAGATCCCCATTAAACTTGCATGACAGATGTCTGTGATGGAGAAAAGGTGAGAAACCTTTTCCTCATGCCTTTCTTTGTAAATGTTAGTCATGATACCTTTGCTCGTAAACCCACCTGTTCCAGAAACTCTGCACTGAAAGCGGGCTGGCTGTCCTTCAGAAGTGACAGTGTCTTGAAGGGGGGTGATGATGGCAGGAGGATAAACTGGCATTTCCTGATCCGGAGACACAACTTCTGGAACTACAGAAAGAGACCACAGGACCTGGCATGATTAAGGCACCACACAGACCTCGCAGAATGGAGCAGGACAATTTATCTTACTTTATCTGGCAGCAGAGCAGTTGCAAAGTTTCAAAGCTGGGCAGCAAGCTACTTGTATGAGCTCCAAATTATATTTTTAAGTGCACCGGGACAGCACAAAACCTGGTGCCTTAGGTTTTACTTTACGCTGAGAAGAAGCAAAGCATTTCTACCTTCCACAGAGAGTGAGGCTGAGGTTGTGGCAACTCCGTAGTCGTTCCTGGCTTCACAGGTGTAGACAGCCTCATCCTCTGGGAAAGCTTCAATCAGCAAGAGCGTGTACTCTTGCCCATCGTGGAGAAATTTGCACTTGAAGCCAGTGGAAAGCAGCTGCTCTTCCTTGTACCAAGAAATTTTGGGCTGTGGTCTGCCAGATATCACAGCACAGAAGCGGGCAGGCTTGCCAGACTGCACAGTAACAGGCTGGAGCTCCTGCAGAATTTCAGGTGGTTCTGGAGCTGGAAGTAAATGAGAACAAATGGCCCATGAAGAAGTGTGAAAACATGGACCAACATACAAACCTCTACCTGAATTTGTGGCCAGGCAGTCATGTGCCCAGAAACAAAACGTAGGAATTGTGATCTCTTTACTTGTCAGAGAACACATTAGAACATTCTTCATGCTAGGAAGGAAGAGAACATTTGGAATTTTGTCCCCAAGTAGAGGGAATAGCTTTAGAAAGATACTTTTGAAATCTGGAGTGAGACGGCTGAGTTTCTCAACATAACGTGATCACCCCTTTCCTGGTTGGAGCTGAGTGGAGTGGAGGAATGGACAGTACCCTAAAGAATGCTAGAACAACTTCCATGCACTACTATTTTTAAACATCACTGGACAGAGGACAAGGTGAGACAGCTCATCCCATTCAGGTCTGTTTGTTTTGCAGGCATTTGTGTGTATGTCGTAGTCGCTTCTTTATATGCAGGTGCCAGTGAAGTTGCAATCAGTAGGTGTGAAAGAATGAATGGATGTTATTTCAGATTAGTTAAAGGTGATTAAATATACTTTTAATAGCTTTCCTGTTATGCTAATTAAACATACTATTAATGCTGTGAGGGGTAGTTCACAGCACCCAGAAATGGAGAGAAAAGAATTCGGTGAGGCTGGTTTCTGACACTCACAGAAAAGACATTTACTTCTCTGTGCGTTAGTTTCTCCACCACTAATCTAGAAATAATAGTAACTGGATGCCATAGCTATTTGGTCTTTTAGGATCCAAGGGAATGTTGGAAATATGGTTCATGAACCATTTTTATGGACCTCAAGATGACTCCTGGTATTCCCTTCATCTGCCTCAGGGCTGTTCAGACAGACCTGGCCCAAGATGAGGACAGGCATGGAGGTACCATTTTCTCTGTGTATCTAGGGTAGTCTAAGATCTAGGCTAGCCTCAAATTCAGCTCTAAGGTTTCTAATGAGGAAAGTGGATTAATGGCACATCTCTGAGGACTTGGTAGCATGTGGAGTCCCCTCTGAAGTAAGAGTCCCTGGTCTGAGGGCTTGAGGCAGAGAGAACCTAGCTCCACGTCACCTGTGGCTCTCCTGGCCCCCCACCATCTCAGATGGGACCTTTGGGCTGTCAAGGCCCTCCATGCCAGAGATTGGAAATGCCCCTATATCTTGTTAATGCTTCTAGTATCTAAGCAGTTAGGGAGAAAGACAGAGAACCAGAATAGCTGAATGCTGTGTCTGGAAACCCACTTGGGGTCTAGTGAAACCGGCACACAGCGGATATTCAATAGTGTTGACCAACTAAATGAAGATCTAGCCATTAGGTGCTTTCTGGAAATGACACCTTAGCAGTCCTTTTAACCATTGCCATATTTTCCCCAGAGATAGCATATGAAAAAGATGTAACTGCAAACATGTGAACACCATGAATTCTTTAGGAATTGCCAAGCAACTACCAGAACTTTAGTAAGTTAAAGGGGAGGATTATTACAAATGGATTCACAAAATATGTTACCATGTCTACCTACCGTTGACGTAGAGAGTAACAGAGCTCCTGTTCCTTCCTGCCACAAAAGTGTATTCACCAGCATCACTATGCCTGGTTTCAGATATAAACATCCGGTGGATTCTTCTCTCCACCACATATTGATGTCGTTCTTGAATTTGGAAATTGATTTCAATGCCATCTTTATACCAGTGGGTATCAACATCATCCTCATTGACCTCAAACTCAACAACGGCGCGTTGTTTCTCAATAACCTTTAGATAGAGCAACAGGAAAAGAGAATTGGACCCCTGATTTCCTTTCAGTTTTAACCTCTTTCTAAAACTGCTCATTTGAGGAGCATGCCAAACCTACACGTTACGGTATAAAAAGTTGATTGGTTCTAGCACATTCTAATTTTCCTGCCTATACTTGGAGAAATGGTGCCTAAACTCCTCTGGTAGAGAATCATGCTTCTACCTGAGGAGGGAGGCTGTCCCAAAGAGAGAGTAATTTCACCCTGAAATGTTTGCTTCTAATTTAATAATAGCAGAAATAATGACACTTCACATCTTTTTATTATTTACAGAGCTCTTTGAAGTTACTCTTCAATTTGATTTCACATAATATGAACAATAACCTCGGGGAATAGGTAGGAACTATTATCCTCATTCTTAAAAGGGAGGAAATCAAGGTTCAGAATTGGACAATAAAGGATGGAAGACATGTCCAGGTCACCCGAGTCCTCACTGAAGGTGTTTTCACTGTGGCCAACGGCCTGTAAAGCTTGCTTCTCCTTGGACGGGCAATATGATAAATCAACTCAAATGACATTTTTCTTAACGCATTATCTCCCCACCACGATAGCATGTGGGGACATGGGCGTGCATGAGGACAAGCTCTGCACGTGGAGCAGAGAGCAAAGGTGTTGGCCCAGTCTCCTTGATAGGAACCCACCTGTGCTCAGACTGCTCTTCCTCCTGGACTTCAGAGGAAGTGCCCCCAGCCCAGCTCCTGTAAACCTGCCTTCCTATAATAGAAGGCTTCTGAGAAAATGTCACCTTGTTCCAAATTCCCTCAATTCTAGTTGCTGTGCAGACATCCCAATGTAAATTTTAGTTCTTTTCTGGTTGCTGCTGCTTGGCAACTGGCCATTTATTAGACAGTGAAGTTTTGCCAGCTGCTTTACTTAAAATATTTAGACAGCTGCTAAGGACACACTTACTCCCTCAGTGAGGGGAAGCTGTGACTAACTCGATATTAGCATGAGAGTCTAAGCCAGTAGGGATCAGCTGATTTTATTCTTCAGAAGACTGGTTGGAAAATGTAAGGGTCATAAAATTAAAATATAAAACTATGGATTATGTGTTATTGATAATTCCTCCAAAAATTCAGCATGTAGACAATACCTGAACCTCCTTTTTAATACTTCGGATGCGAACATCTCTGCCCTCTACAAAGAGGTTAGCAGTGGACATGTTGCCTCCTGCCACCACCGTGTACTGCCCAGCATCAGACATCCTGGTGGATGGGATCACCAGGCGGTGGACGTATTTCTCCTTCTGGATCTTTATTCTGTGGAGGAAATGGAAGTTGAAGTTTAATGTCTGGTGACTCAAAGGAATCTGGGAATTACTGGAATATAGCAAAACAAAACAGCTGACCTGTCCACAATCTGCAGTTCTTGGCCATCTTTCATCCACTGTACGGTGATGTCAGGTTCAGAAACTTCACATTCAAACACAGCTCGCTTCTTCTCGAGCACCTTGATGTCCTTAATGTGTTTCCTAAATTCTATGTGACGAGCTAGAAAACAGTATGTAAAAAAAAAAAAATTAACCTTTCTAACAGCTTTGTTCAGTTATAATTCACTACTATACATTTCACCCATTTAAAGCACACAATTCAGTGACTTTCAGTATATTTAGAGTTGTGAAACAATCACAATCAATTTCAGAACCTTCTCATTACCCCCAAAAGAAACCATGCACCCCCTAGCCAACAGCCCCTCAGATCCCTCCTGCTATCTCGCCTTGGACTTAGGTGCCAATCTATGTCTCTATAGATTTGTATATTCTGACATTTCCTATAAATGGAGCCATACAATGTAACCCTGGTGACTTGCTTCTTCCAGTTAACATAAAGTTTTTAGGCTTATCCATTTTGGAGCATGTGTCAGTATTTCCTTTTTATTGCTGAATGATATATCGTTGCATAGACATGCCACACTTTATTAAGCCATTCATTGATTGATGCACTGATTAACACTTTATACCATGTGTTTAATGCTATTTTGGGGGAATATGACATTTATGAGACCATACCTTCCACATACAGGGTAGCTGTCGACCTGGCTTTTCCAGCCACAAAGGTGTACTCAGCAGCGTCCCCGAAGTGAACATTCCTGATGTTCAGTGAGTGTGTGAGCTTCTTAGTTCTCATCTGGCACCTGTCAGTTGATTTGATTTCCACACCATTCTTTAACCATTTGTAAGAGATGCCTTCATAGTTCACTGTCACCTCAAAGGTAATAGTGTCTTTTTCTTCAGCATTGATGTCCTTTAGCATGGATGTAATCATGATCGCTGCAAAGAGGGAGGAAATACACCCAAGGAGACTTCATGTCAGTATGATGTGGGTTATAATAGGCGCAGAATGAAAACTTGTTTTTAGTATGTCTGTTAAGGTGATTATAGTTCAGACATATGGGCTGGGACACCTTTCAGGAACCTCTCTACAGGACAATGCCAAATGACAGAGGAACAGGGAGAACGAGTGATGACACTGGAGCGTCTTTATGGATAGCCTTTCAATGGTACTTCCACCAGAAAATTTTAGCCAGATGGAGATGTTAGTGCCTAACTCAGTGTGAACACTCAGTAGATATTTCATTCAAGGATTTCTGAGTGGACTAACTGCCCAGGAAGGAAAGGCATAGGGTATGGAGTAACAGTGAGTCTTCTGGATAGCCTATATAATTTTTTTTAACTTACGGGTCACTTTCAGGGTAGCGCTGACCCGGTCATTGCCGCAGACAAACGTGTATTCTGCTGCATCCTCTGTGCTGGTGTTGATGATGAGCAGCTGGTGGAGTTTTCCCTGCACAACTATCTTGAACTTGTCACTCATCTCAATCTCCACACCATTCTTCAGCCACATGGACGGGACATTGAAGTGGGACACCTCACACTCAAAGGAGGCAGTTTTGGTCTCAGGTACCTCAATGTTTTTCATGGTTTTTGTAATATGTAATGCTTGGGAAATCAGAGAGCACTTCAGTTAATACATTTTGTTCAGAAAAACAGATGAAGCCAACAGACAAATGTAGACATGGTGACCATCTAGGGAAATGCCACAGGGGTTGCCTAATACTTACTCTCCACGAATAGTTTAGCTTTGCATTCCAATTGCCCCACCATGGCAGTGTACTCCCCAGCATCTGAGGGGGAAATATGCTGGAGCATCAGTTTGTGGACCTTCCTCTCTGAGATCAGTCTGTGTTTGTTACTCGGCTTAATCTCCACATTCTTGTGGAACCATTTCACTGGGACTGTGTCATGGGAAACACTAACTTCAAAGGCGATGGTGGCATTTTCCAAGGCCGTCACATCCTTCGGCTTTTTGATGATCTTGACAGCTAATGAGGAAAGTTGAAGCAGTTCAGTGATCTGGCACACTTAATGGTAACCACGAGTTGGCTATTTCTAAGTATTTCTAGGAAGTAGAACTTACTCTCAACGTGCAGTCTGGCACTGGCTCCTAGCCTTCCAAGTTTGAAGCCGTAGACAGATTCATCCACGACAGAACAGTTTTTAATTCTCAGAGAGTAAACTGTTCCTTTGACTGAGATGTCGTACTTGTCACTGGACTGCAGTGCAACCCCATTTCTGATCCATTGGACACCATCCACGTTGGGGTGTGTAAGCTCGACAGTGAAGACAGCATCTTGTGTTTCTGTCACGGTGAGGTTCTTCAGAGTCTTCTTGATTTTGACAGCTGAAGACAAATTTATGATTGGTTTAGGAAATAAAGATGATATCATCAAGTAAAAGAAGTCCTGAATAAGATTACTACCAGGCCATCTTGCGAAAGAATGGTTATCAATAATTTTGCAGTTATGCAGCACCTCTCTTTTAAAAGACACCTTGAGATGACTTAGGAAAACTAGGGATCCAGTTGGAAATGTACCTCGTGCAATGATTTTTCTATACTTGAATGAGATGAAGTTTGCAGAGCAATATACTAATGCCTTAATAGGTGATTGGAGAAGAGTGAAAAAGGAAGAGACAATGAGAATATCTAATTTTAGCTGCCCCACAGAGCTGGAACCTAAGGCATTGTCACAGAAACACATCTGATCAGCAATTTTGCACCTTGTGGTATATGGCTCAGAAAGGAAGTTTACAATAATTTTATGAAATAAAGGATTATGGGGTCTAAAATAGTTACACTATTTGACTTTTAAAATGATAACTTCTGTCAATAATAGTGCAATATTTTTTGTATGACAGGGTAACTACACTTATTGTGGTGAGCATTTAGTTAACATACAAATGTTGAGTCACAATATTGTACACCTGAAACCAATATAACATTGTCTATCTACTGTACTTCAATTACAAAAATAAAAGGATAATCGTTACAAATGTAATATGATTCGAAATGGATAAATCTGCTGTTGTATCACTGACCTTCAACTTTGAGTTTAGCAGATGTTTTGGAGGTGGCCACCTTGTAGGTGTATTCTCCAATGTCATCTAATTTGGTGGCGGCAATGATAAGTCTCCTTTTGTGCCCATCAGATTCACTTCTGATGTTGTTACTCAGTGGCAGGTGTTTGCCATCTTTCAACCATTCACCTTCAGAATCTGGGTTGGCAACTTGACACTCAAACACAGCTTCCTGGGATTCCGCTACCGTCTGATCTGTGAGTGGCTTAGAGATGGCCCCCCCTTTGGAACAAGAGAAGTACATGTGAGTCCTTTCAAAATATTTATACAGTGAGGATCTTTGCAAAATTCATATAAAATATCACATTTTAAAACCTGGTTTTGAACATTATTAAATGTCTAAGAAAATAATTTTTATGATATCTTAGAAACTTCTTATTCTAAGTATGCATGATTAATAACCAGGGAAAATAGTGTAATCAGGAAGGTTTTGCAAAGGAAAAGTAACTGTTGGTATAGAATCCTAAGAACCATACAGTGCAGCTTAGCACACAGATGGCCTCTAACTCAATTCCTTCTTCAAAAGCATTCTACTTAGTCCTCTAAGGATTATTTCCTGGGAATACACCTGATATTTGATTGGAAAAAAATTGCTAAACAAAATGTATAGTCATCAGTATGTCTATAGGATTAGGGTTCCTGTATACTAAAAATCATTACTGTGACAAATGCTGTATCTTCTACGAAGTTTTCTCCAGTGCCTCCAATGCCATCATCCCCTGGCAGGAATAACAACTCCTTCAGCAAATCAGTTGATGATGTCTATCCCTCTCAAAACTGTGAATTCCTCAAGAAAAATATCATGTCTTACTCATTTTTGTGTCTGGCCTATGGTAGGTCCTTAAAATTGTTGGGTGAAATCACATAGGGACTCATAGTTTTTTTCTTTTTTTCCCACATTTAAAAACATGTAATTTACATTAAGCATGCCAAAGTTCAGGATCTTATACACAAGGGAAGACTGAGGAAGGCTGTATAGAGGAGGTGGCATTTGATGCAGGTCTGTCTGGAAGAACATTTGGAGATTAGGCTGGTGGGGACAGTGTTGAGGGCACTCTTGGCTTTAAGAACAGCATCATCAGAGGCATGGCGGTGGGAATCTGGTGGGAATTTGGGAGGAAATGGGTGATAATTTCTTAAATTAAAACAACGCCTTACATAAAAACTCAGGTTGAATGATAAATGTAACCAACCTGCCACAGTAAGTTTTCCAGATGTCATATTTTCTCCTGCATAAAATGTATATTCTCCTTCATCATCTTTCATCATATTTAGGATGGTCAACTTGTATATTTTTCCATGAGCTTCAATTTTATATTTAGAATTGGGTTTGATTTCTTTGCCCTTAAAATTCCACAAAACATCAATTCCTGAGTGGGACAGCTCAACCTCCAAGACCACATTTTGGGTTTCTGTACAGGTAAGGTCATGAAGACCTCTGATGATTTTGATTTCTGGGGAAAAATAAAATAATCACTTGGTTATTACTCCAGGAAAATAGAATGCTTACCATAATGTAAGTTAAGTGGAAGAATCCTTACTTTCTACAGAGAGATCACAACTGGTTTCAACTCTGCCAACCATCAGTTTGTAAGGCCCTTCATCTGAAGCGTAGGTCCGGTTAATCACTAGTCGTTGCTTAGTGCCTTTGACAATGGCTTGTACGCGATCGTCCGGCTTGATCTGCTCATCGTTTAAGTACCATTTAACCGATGTCACGTCAGGAACTGAGACCTTACATTCGAGCACAGCCCTGGTACCCTCAATCACGCTAACATCCTTCAGAGGTGTTATCACATCAACACCTGAAAAACCACACACACACACAATTAAAGACTCATGAATATAAATTTTGTTGTGAATATCTGCTCACCTGTATTCCCTGCCTCATTTGACAGTGCGTACATAAAACTAGGTAAGTTGCACTCACTGTAGACAGAGACACGCCCAGTGGTTGACAGTCCAAGGGCTGGGATGGTGAAGGAGTAATTTCCAGCATCCTCCTTAGTCATGTCTTCAATAAGCAGCATGTGTGACTGTTTGTCTATCACAATGTGGACCCTGTCACTGGGCTGCACTTCCTGGCCATCTTTCATCCAGACGCCTTCCACGTTCTCTAAGGAGACTTTAACTTCAAGCTGAACGATGTCACCCTCACAGACTTTTTGGTCACTCAGTCCTTGTAGGACAGCAATGGGGCGGGCTGTGAAATATGCAGAGGAGAAAGAATGTTATGATCGTTTTTTGCCAGAAAACCATAATGATGCTCACTGCAGGCCGACAGGAATGGGAAGACTTACGTCTCATCTTTAGTTTACAGGTTGTCTTTTTGCCGTCGACAACAAAGCTGTACTCTCCCTGGTCCTCTTTGGTCACATCTTTGACTGTGAGGTTCTGACGTCCCCGGCGAGATGTAATTGTGTATTTGCCATTGGACTTGAGCTCCACATCGTTGTGATACCATTTGCCTCCAACATTTTCTGGGGATGTAATGCACTCTAGCTCTCCTGAAAATGATTCTGGAACCTCTATGTCCTGAAGTTCTTTCACAAACTCAACAACTGCACCTGAGGCATAAGATAAGAAGTTAATTTCTTGGAAGGGTGATGCATCTAGACTTTGGATACAGAAAATTCCTTGTAAATCTCTTTATGTCTCCCAAACTCTCAGGAATATTAACGTTTACCTGCTGATGGACTAAGAAAAAAAATTTCAATGAAAGGGAGTTATTTTAATGTTTAAATTATTTTTAAGCCCAGAATTATATTTTGATTAAAAGTTTTAAAAAAGGAAATGAAAATAACTTTGTCTTTTTAAAAATCAAATTGTCCATACTCTTAATTAGTATAAATTCATGATTCTTGCTCTGGAGCTTATATCCAATTCCCAAAAAATTCTTTTTATGAAAGAAAAATTGCATAGCTAATTTATTACAGACTAAGGTTGACTTAAAAACTTAAGTAAGGTGAAGTCATTATTTAGTACCTTCGACAATAAGTTTAGCCGTTGTTTTTACATTTTCGTCTTCCACAAGTACACAGCTGTAGTCTTCAGCGTCAGATGTGTCGATTGTCAGAATGGAGAGGAAATGAACCTTCCTGTCAGAGTGCATCCTATATTTATCTCCCGTATGAACTTCCACACCGTCTTTATACCATTTCACTTTGACAAATGGCTCTGAAGTTTCACATTCAAAGGTTGCCATGGTGTCTTTTTCCTTAGCAACAACATCTTGTAATTCCTGGGTGAAAGTGATGAATTGCTTGGCTACAAGAAAAAGAAGAAAAAAAAAACCCACCACATTATATCACATTAAGTTCACAATTTGAATAATGAGGAAAGAGAAGAAATACACTAGTGGGTATCTGTGGATAAATAGAAGCCACCAAACGAAAGGCACTCAGATTACCTTGGACAAGTAAGAATGCGTGGCTGGAGGTTTCCCCAGCTATATTGATGGCTTTCACCATGATGCTGGCAGAGTCTTCAGCAGTTACGTCTCTTATAACTAGTTCGCAAACATTGTCTTCAGGCCAGAACCAGTAGATGCGATCAGAGCGTTCAATCTTTACACCATTTTTGTACCACTCGCATTCGGGATCTGGTTTTCCCACCACTCTGACCCGAAAGTGTGCATCAGATCCTTGGCCCACTGTTTGGCTTTGGATTCTTTCAAAGATTTTGGGGGCCTCCATACTAGGACTTAGTTCAATTTTATCAGGTTTAAAAGTCGGAATAGTGATTTTGCCTTCTTCAGCAAGGGCTTTCCTCTCCTCTTCAGTTAACTCCTTGGTCCAGTGGAGAAGTTCATCTTTTGTCTTCCTTAGGAGTTCTTCATAGGATTCATCCTTCTTACGGGACTTGAGCTCCACAGCGGTAATGGCTTCGTAATAGCCCTCCTCGGTTCTGCGCTTGAATTTACTGCGCAGCTCTTCTGACTCTTCAGACACTTTTTCGTGGGTAATTCTTTCAGCCCTTTTCAACTTCACAACTTCCTTGGTTTCTGTGGTGTCAACGGGTCTATCTACTTTTTGTACCTCAAACTGAAGTTTTCCAGGTTCGTGTATGTGAAACTCAGGCTTTGGTTCAGGGGCTCGCCTAAGGACAGACCTAAAATCTTCCCTCTGTTGGATCTCCAGCTTCACCTTGTGCTCTGTCACGCCTTCAGGGTTTTCTGCAGTAACCTTGACTTCGCCTGTATCGTACGATTTGCAGTCCACGATATCTAGGTAATGGATGCCATCATAGCGAACTCGGAACCTTTTGCTTTTGCGGATGAGCTGTCCATTGAGGTACCAGTTGACTTTGGGTTGAGGGTAACCTGTCACTCGGCAACGGAATCTAGCGGTCTCCCCTTCAAGTACTCTTACTGGCTCTGGGAACAAGACGATATCTGGCTTTTGCTTTTCTTTTTGATCTATTGTTACGCCTGTAAGTGCACCTTCATGAGCCATCCTCTCTAATTCTTCAATTCTCTGTAAGCCTTTCCTTCCCTCAGGCAACTGAGATTCTTCTACAAGACTTTTCTCATCTTTAACAATAAGGGTAGCGGACGTGTGATCTGTTCCGTATTTGTTAGTAGCTCTGCAAGTAATGATACCACTGTCTCTGGAATATGCAACTCCATAATCAAGGCTGCAATACCCAAATTCATTGATCATACGGAGCCTATTGGCTGCTTCAAGGGGCTTTCCATCATGGAGCCATTCCACCACCATTGTTGGGTCACCGATTGGAGTAAGCCTGCATTCAAAGTGGGCAGGCCCAAAGCGCTTGAGTCTTAAGGAAGTAAGTTTTTTCTTGAAAAACGGTTTCTGTTGTTTCTCTTTGTCATAGAGGTCACCCTCTTCCCATTGTTCTTGACCATATCTCAAATGGAGGGGCTCCAGTTCTGGGGCTGCGATCTCCTTTGCTCTGTATGTCCCTCGTGGGACGATTAATTTCCTCTCTGGTTCAGGCTCTGCAAACTCGACTTCAACATTTACTTTGCACCTTGTAGTGTCTCGGCCAGCCTTATTAATAGCGGTTGCAGTATACCAGGCAGAGTCTTGGCTGATAATGGAATCGATTTTAAGGGCAGCTTCTCCTTTCGTTCCTTCAATTCTATAAAAAGTTTTTTAAAAAATCATCAATACAGAATTAGCTATTGCTTCCTCGATTATTAGATTTATAAAATGAGCTTCGTTTTAACATTTTCAACCAAATTCACCTGATTTTTGGATATTTATGAGGTACAATGATGTCACTGTTTTTCAACCATACAATGTCAGGATTGGGATTACCCGTAGCTCTGACTTTCATTTCCAGTCGGGAACCTTCCTTTACATTGACATTTTTTAATTTTTCCACAAACACTGGTTTTACCTGATGTTCCACAGCTGAAAGAGAAAAGTCATGAGTTAGACTGAGTAGGGCTGAAATACCTGTTTATAACCCAGTGACAAGGTAATTTCTTTTTCATTTTAAAGAGCAAATACCTTCCACAGTTAAAATCACTGAAATTGAAGATTTGCCTGCCCTGTTTTGGGCAACCACAGTCCATTCCCCAGAATCACTGGGTGATGCAGGGACAATAATCAGGGATTGGGTGCCATCTTCTTTAATGACTACTTTATGGGTATGGTCATTGACAACTTGCTGACCTGTCAAGAAAAAAAAGTGAAAGAAAAAAATACATTATAATAGTTGTTTTTTAAAAAAAATAATAAATTGTTGGACACACATAGAAGCTTATTATTGTATTGAGTGATTTTTGAGCAAAACCTTTTCATGCTTACCATCATGAAACCAGAAGGTCTCTGGCATAGGTCTACCCACAACTTTTAAGTCAAATCTGGCAGTTTGTCCTTCTAAACATTTGAAAGAAGCAGGTTTTAACACAAAGACTGGTTTATACAATCTCTCTAGTTGTGATTCATCAGTTTCCTCCAGCCTACGTCCTGGGGACATTCTTGCAGGGGACATCCGTGCTGGGGACATCCTTGCAGGGGACATCCGTGCAGGAGACATGCGTATAGGAGATCTGCTTACTGAGCGTGGAGAGACAGATCTGGAAAACAAGGGCAAAACAGAGTATTTTCATGAGGAATAGAGAAAACTCAAGAAAATAAACAAACGTCTTCCTTAATGTTACTTTAGAATTTACTTTATGTACGTATTACAGGGCACCTCAGACTAACTGGGATCCCAAACAAAACACATTATCATTGCCCTAAAGCTATGTTTTTCAAATATCCTCAATCCCAGCCAGCAATTATGCAATACAGCCAGGTATCCAGCCTCAAAATCTTAGAATGAATCTTAATACTATCTTTCCCTTTCCATCTGGATTTAATTAGTCACCAAACCTTTTTTATTCAACTACCAAAACATGTCAATAAATATTGGTTGGTTAAATAAACCAATGAATAAATTTATGGAGAAGAAATAATGTACTTCTTTATCCAAGAGGAAGAAAAACATAGAAATTACATTTGAAAAAAACCAAAACCCTATCTACACATCACTGCAGACTGGCTTAGATTGGATTTCAAGTGCTGGCACCACTATTTACAGGCTGGGTGAATTAAAGCAATTTTCAAAGGTTGCAGAGACTTAGTGTTCTCACTTCCAAAACAGCAATAATAATCCCTACATTGTACGGTTGTTGTATGAATTAGAGATAACGTATGTCAAATCAGGTGGCAAGTAAACATTTATAGCTTTTATTATATTAGCTATAGCACTGGTAAAATGAATAGCATGTTACCCTAATGGGAATGCTTTGCTTATCTTATATAGGGGCAAGAAATAAAAAACTCTTGGCAATCGTCTGTACTGCTAATGGCAAGTGGTTGTGCTGTCTCAGCCTGCAATATATTCCCCTACCGAATAGCAATTTACTACTAAATATTTGATGTTTTAAACAATTTAAATACTAATCAACCCAAGCTATTAAAAGTCTTACCTGATTCTGCTCACAGGCTCTGGTGTGGGTATGTAAGTTGGAGCACTAAATGGGGCAGCAGGCTCCACATACAATTTCCCTGAGCAAATTGCATTTCCTTTAACGTTGCTGGCAAATGCAGTATAGATGCCTTCATCTTCTGGAAGGACAACAGGTATGCGCAGGCTAGCTCTGCCATCTTGTAGAAAGTCCATTTGGTATCTCTCTCCATGTTTGATGCGCTTGCCATCTTTGTACCATGCAATCTGCAAATAAAATCATGAATATGTGAATAACATGCATAATAGTTATATTGTAACCTCTTTGTGTTTTTAGTGTAGCTTGAAAGTATCATAAATGCTTGCATTTTACCTTGGGTAATGGATGTCCAGACATCTTGCAATGAAAAGTAACACCCATCCCCTCAAGAATTCTGTAATTCTTGATTCTTAAATCAAATCCTGCTTCGACAGCTTCAGATTCAGAAATGTCAACTGCCATCTTCTCTTCTCTGTCTTCTTCAAGAAGTTCTTCTAATGTTGTCTTTATTATTCTGTATTCAATTTCTTTGATAAGTCTCTCTTCAAAGGAAGAAATATGGAATTCCTATATAGTAAAAAAGATGACAGTTTGTTAAAAAGATATATCTTGACTGATAGAAATTCTTTAAGAGTATTAGTTTCAGAGAAAAGGATTGATTCAAGTTTTTAACTGGAAGAAAAACCTAGGCACCTGTTTTGTTTTGTCTTCAGTAAGAATTAGGTAAGTAACTGTTTTGTTTTCTAATTTCCATTACAGTCTTCTTTGTCAGTTCATGCTGTGGTATCTTGGGGCACTGGTATTCTAGGCGTACAGGTTAAATTTGGGATGTTCAACCTACAGGTGATAGGATCTTAACAGGACAGTAATGAATTTGGTCCTGCTAATATTTCTCTCTCCTGTATATAGGTGATCCCTATTTCTAAAGTCATATTTTGTTGTATGCCTATAGTCCCTACTTCTGAAGTCATATTCTGTTGCATTTATGTAATCCCTATTTCTAAAGTCATATGGGCAACATGTCATGAAAATTAAAGAAACTCATCAGCAGGGAATCTGGACCTACTAATAGTAGTCTAGCCCTGAGTCCATCACTTGAAAATGAAAATATCAAACCAAAGGAGGGGTGCTGTGGGAGGGAAGTATAATTTATGAAATGATTTGCTTGATCATTATTGTTATAACTCACCTGGTCTTCTATATAAGTTCTGACCATTACAGTATCTTTGGCCATTTTCTTCCTAATTAAGGCCTGTTCTTTTTCATACTCTTTTTCATAGTCAGAGTAGAGAAATCCAGGTGCCATTTCTCCAACTTTAGGTTCTTGCACAAATGCAGTCACTTGTGTCTGATAAAGCATTTCTTGCTGGGATTTCATCAGTGACTCATAATCCGCTAGGGGTTAGGAACATCAGTTAATTTTTAACATTCTTATGAAAAAGACTTCATGTCATTATTCATGCAGGCAAACCCTACACTAGGGAAAGTTGATAACCCAAAGCCAGATTTTCCAAATTTTACTATCCAAGTACTCAATATGTATTAACTAAATTGAATTTCAAAATCAAATGTACATTAACAAGTCAAAGCAGCCACTACTATTGCAGAAAGAATATTATATTAGCAGTCAGTACTTTGGTATCTATCATAGAGGTCATCCTGGTTTGCTAGGTGGCTTTTGATATTCACTTACCTTCCTGGGTCTTGAGTGCTTTATCTACTAAATGGGGATAATATCCTAACTTTCTCTAAGAGGTGCTGTGCAGATCAAATGAGACAGAGAATGGGATGGTTAGCTAGAAATGTGAACATGCAAGCAAAGACAATTGCAGCCCACAGGTATACTTTGTTTGGCCTTAATGCTGTTACACTTTTTTCATATTGCTTATGAATATTCAAAATCCTGATTTCCAGCCTTTTCTTTAAAATATCAGAAGCCCTAGCAATAGTGAGCCTGGGACACGTGTACATAGCAACAATACACTGGAGGAGGGGAGTTGCTGCTCCCTTGAGGCAGGGCATGCACTCCAGTCTGCCATTGTCTGCATTGTGCTCAATACTGTTATCTGCCTGGATCTGAACAGCAGCCGGATTTAGAGTCACTGCATCTTCAAAGGCATGATATGCCTAGAAATTCATGCTCCAAATGGAAACTATGCTAGTACCTTAGAAGTTTAGCACCAGTCTGCCTTTTGAGGCCATGTGGTCCAAAACATTTCTTATACAGCTGAGGCCAAGAGGGGTGATGGGGACAGGGCTGGTATGAGAGATGGGATATTTGAACAGGCTTTTGGCAAACACACAGTACTGCACTTCCCTGCATTTCTGTTCTTCTCAGGCACATAGGAGCTACTTAGAATTGCACTTACCTTCTTCCAGCAAGGACGCAGATGCAGAAGTTTCTCCATGCTTATTACGGATAACAATAGTGTATTCTCCAGCATCATCAACAAAAGTCATTGAAATCACCAGTTTGCATTCACCAGTTTGTTTGTTGTAACTCACTCTGTATCTTTATGAAAATAAACAAACAAAAAACTCAGTCATAAATAACCCTTATGTGAGTAAAATAACCCATATGTGGATCTCTGGTATAAGATTTAATGATCCTAAACATATGACTAAGCTCTACACAGAATATAACTCTAAGATTGCTGAAAATTAAGGAAAATGCATGGACATGAGTAATGAAGACCAAAATTTTCATTTCAAATTAATATTCACATATTCTTTAAAATAAATAATAAAGTATGACACTATCATAATCAACCATATAGAAATAAGGGGCTTCAGTGTTTATGTTAGCAAATAATCAGGTCATTTAAACACTTAGGTATTTCTCTTTTCACTATTTTGTTCATTGTTTCATGTGAAGATCAAATGAATAATCAAAATAATAAGTTCCTTTAAATATTTTGATACTAAGCTTCTGGCACACTATATTCCTTATTACAGTATTAAGATAGTAACAGTTATATTTTTAGATTATTTGTCTTAAGTTGCAGGAAATTCAAAGCTAAATTTTATATTCAACTGCAGCAAATTTATTAGCATACTTTTTCATGCATAACTAGCTTTCTTTTTCATTACTTGACCCTTATTCTTTTTTTAGTGACTTATTATTCATTTTTATTGAAAGTTGTCTCAGATGCTTTCTAGAAGAATATGTGTGTGTGTAAAAACCTACTTCACTGGCACTGTAAATGAACTAAATTAAAATATAAAGAAATACATTTTCCACTCACTTTTCTCTCATAGTTCTATTTCTCAATAACTCCTCGTACAAAAACACGAAAATACCTCCACACATTGTGAAGGCTCCATAATGAAAGACCCTATATTTGGGGGATGGTGGGTTAAGTAAATTCTGCTTCTCCCTAGGCTTTCACATACACAGCATACAAGCCACAGAGATCTCTATCGTTTGGCCCTCACAATACCTGTATCCAGAGGTTAGAGGAACACCGGATTTTTTCCAGTAGACATGGGGCTTTGGGTTGCCTCCGACCTGGCACTCAAACACAATGCTCCCACCTTCCACCAGTTTCTGGACCACCGGTTTTGTCAGAAAGAAAGGAGCAGCAGGTTCTCCAGGCCCTGCCGGCTCTTCCGCGATGCTCGTCTCGGTCATTACCACATCTCTTGACTCGATGAAGCTGGGAAGAGAATTCCCCTCGTATTAACTTCTGGATTATAATTTGCCAGTGCTAAAGGGACCAGAAAATCAAAACTGTACTAGAACCAAAACTCATTAGTAAAAGAATGTCTTACCGTTTCTCTTCTGTGGTAAATTTCTCAGCCACAGCTGTTGTTTCCTTATCAAACTCTTCTGATGCTAAAAGAACACAGAAGTTTCTCATTAAGCCTGGCATTTAGTCTGTTTTGTCAGTGACCTCTGTTTAGCGCGACACTTAAGTTGGCCCCATAATCCACCACCCAGTTCAAAAGAGGACATTACGAGGTATGCAGGAACCGTGTTGTGCAAAGAAGGGTTGGGTGAAAGTGATGGCACGTGCGGAAGGGCGACGGGCGGCCACTGACCCTGCACAGCCAGGTAGCAGGAAGTGCTGACGGTCCCAGCCTCGTTCACAGCACTGCAAGTAAATCGCCCGCTGTCTTCTGCAAAAGCTTCACGAATCATAAGACGGGCAATTCCACTCTGGAAGGTTATCTGGAAATCAATGGAACTTTCTATCTGGTAGTCTTCCCTGTACCATGTCACTTTGGGGGATGGGTACCCAGAGATGTGGCATTCCAAGGTGACGGATTCACCTTCGATAACAGTCACATTTTTTAAGCCCTAAAGAGAGGAAAAAGGAAATATGGGTATGTGTACACATTTATTGACCATCTCTATAAGTTACAAGTATGGAGGTCTGAACTTGCCCCTTCTAATTGCCATGAAATGGTTTTTCAAGATCATGACTCTAGAAGTATTAGTGAGAGATGCCCTTTGGAATTGAATATCCTCAATTTGAAGTAAATGTAAGGCATTTCCAAGTTGGAAAGGTGAAACTGTATTAGTACCATATAATGGGACAACTCTGTACCCTCTGTTAGTCACCATATTCAAATCCTAAGGAAATGTGCAGGTTCAGCAGCAAAGGCCTCTCCAGCAGTGTTCCATCCTAGCCCCAGGTGGAAGGGACGCAACCTTCCCCTAGCTCTTCCCTCTGTTGAAGTGCTTATACCCTCCTATATTTTATTATGCTTATTTATGTACATTTTTTTTCCTGATAGTAAGGCAAAGATTTCCAAGAGGGCTGCATTGGTCTTTATATCTCCATAGCTCTTACAGTCATGCCTTACATATCATAGGAACTCAATAAATCTGTTGACTATGTGACTGACGGTTGCCACAAGAATTCCCCTTTTCCTTGCTAAATAATGCAAGGTCTTAAAATTAGCATTTGTAAATTCATTGATTCCTTGCATATATTAAAATATCTGACCAGGTATCCATATGGTCCAACACACTTGACTTCCTTACTCACCGAGACCAGAGTGGGTGGAGTCACAGGGATTTCCACGGGAGCAGGCACTCTGGCTGTTTCTGTTACCTACAAATTTTGCAAAGAATGTTACTAAATGCCCATGAAATTAGGGGACATCTCTTAAACTCTTAGCACATGAAAAATTACAAAACTAGTTTGAGAAAAAGAACTCTGACCCACGCCAGGCTCAGTAAAGGAGAAAGGTGAGATGCCTGGCTGACTACCTCTCTAGGATAAACAGGCCAGGTGTCTGGCCCTGCTCAGCGGGAACAGATCAAGAAACAGTCGCTATCCAGTGACCAACCTTGGCTTCACGTTCGCGTAGCACCTTCAAGTGCTCTTTGTGGACTGTAGTACCAACGATGCTCACCCCTACTTCCTTCTTCACTTTCACGTCAGCTTGACTCTTGTAAGTCTCTGGGGTGTCAGCGAAGGGGACGTGGGGTGAGGGGGTGGGTTCTGCTCTCACTCTGGTCTCAGCAGGCTTCACTGTAGGTGCCTTCACCGACTTGGTGATCTTCTGAGCAGCAGTTGTGGCTGACAACTCTTTTTGTAATGTGGCAATAGCGCTACCAGCTATTGATGCCTAAATGGAAACAGAATCAGAAAATAAAGTCACTCAACTGTCATCCATGCCATCATTCAGAAGGGCCATTAGCATTCCAGTGGTGAGTCTGAGTCTATTTTCTCAGTCTATGATCTGTTTTTTTTAAGGTTCTCATTATCACTCTTACAGTTAGTGAAAAGTCAGTTAGAGATAAACCCGTTGTAAAGCTCATTCTCATTCTTGCCAGTTTGCAAAATATATCTGAAAATATCTTTCTTAAAGAGTTGTGTTTAGGGCTCCTTATTTTATGCTCTTATCTTGAAGGGATTGAGGATCTTCTAAAGCTCAGTCATGAATTTTTCATCTAGCATCCTGAAAATACTACAGTAGGAAATTCAAAGTCAAGAAAAATTTTAAATACTTGATAAATTCCTAAGAACTACTTTACAATAGCTCATTTAGGTTTCAGCCACAATCTGTGCAAAAGGTGAAAATGGAATTTTAAATATTTTAAAGGCTTTCTTCCTGTTTTTATTCTGTTGCTGCTTATGGTTATTGGATTCAATAGCAATTTGGGTCTGTCCCAAATACAGGTATTTGATGTACCTTACAATTCTTTGGAGGCACACAAGACTTGGATTCCATACCTTGGATGTGACTAATACAGAGGTTATTATATGCTGTCAACTTGCTAAGCATTTTTATATGTATTAATTTGCTTCTGATGACAGAGCTAACATGGGACAGTGCTAGGACACTGATCCAGGGCTATGTGATTTCACAGTCCAACCCAACCACCACACACCACCACTTCTTTATCTTGTTACGTTATTTGAATATATGATTTTCTAAATACCTGTCTTTATTGTTGAAATACATTCACTGTGAAGCTACTCTGAAATATCTCACAGCATAAGGAAAACTAAGCTGTGTAATACACCATCTTTTTTAAAACATAAAGGGGAAGCCTGTATGGATTTGTTCTTCTCAAAGAAGATAACCACCTGATAGAGATTCACCTGCTGGGCAAGTTTCAGAAACCAAACTTTAGGGGCTTCTGAGTCTATCATGAACACAGACATCACCAAAATTTGGCCTACCAAGTTTGGCTCACACCAAAGATACTCTATATCACTTATTAGATACTTATTTCCTTTGTGCTAAACATTTCTTTGTCATGCTCTTTAACTTCTTACCTCATATCCATGCTCTGTCTTAGGAACAGAAATTTTTGAAACAGTAAAGTGAGGGCTTGCTGTGCGGGGACGTTTATCCACATGGACTAATCTTTCAGTTGTTAGATCTGTAGTTTTCTTGATCTGCATTGAAATGAGACTCAGTGACACCACTGTTCCGGTCACCAGATGACTCAGCCATTAAGCTTGCTTTCCCGGAGACAGGGTGAAAAGTCAGCGGGAACCGACTCACCTGTGATGATATGTGCATTCCCATTTGATCAGTAGTTGTGATATGAGCCTCCGAAGGAGCCTGGATCACTACAGGCTTGACTGCTTTAGGGACAACATGGGGTTCCGAGGCTGGACGCTGGGGGTGCTCAACTACCTTCGTGGCGGAAACGTGCTCCTTATACCCATATTCCAAAGTGGTCTGCTGAGCATATTCTTGAAGATGCCTGGGCTCTCTGGGCTCTCTGACTCGGGCCTGATCTACTGCCGCAACAACTGTTGCTACAGCTTCCGCCTTTTTCCCCATGTCCACCTGGAAAGAAAGTTTCCAGAATTAACGCACAGTAATGTCAAAGCCAGTCTGGGACACCTCCTAGGGTAGTCAGTCATCAAGAAGAGACAAATGCCTAAATGCACGAAAGGCAGATGGCACCCATGTTATATAGCTATGTTAATGTCTTCAGAAACATAACTCATGAATGCATTTAGGAACTTAGTATTTCGGTAACCCGTATAATGTATGGACATCTAGTTGGATACATTCGATGTATACCTGCTTAATTAGACCAGACATTAAACACATGGACACAGCATAGGACAACACAATGCGTATATAAAACAGTAAGAAGGTTTTCAGTTTTCCTAGGATTTTGTCCGAGATAGTCATTAGCACTTGGGAAATCAGAACTTTGGGGCTGGTTATTGTCACTGTTTATTTTTATTACCTAGTCATTCATTTAGTCTAGTATTGACGCAGTGACAGCAATGATAAAGATGCTCTCAATACTATTATAGACCCATCCAGAAAAATCAGCTACTACAGAGTTGTACAGTTGCATGCAAACCTGAGACAACATGAAGCTCATGAGCACACAGTGAGTACATTAATTTCCTTTTGATTCCCTACAGATAAGAATTTTTTAATCTATTAGAAAATATCTTTCTTAAAACAGAAGAGGAAGATATTGTGATTAAAATGAAAGTGTTACCGTATTTGGATTCAAGAGAATAACCTTTCACAGTGAAGTTCAGTTTATTTTCATTATTACTGGGAGTTAAGTGAAAAAGGAAACAGAAATGCTGTTTTCTCATTTCCATGAATCTGATTAGCATAAATGGGAACCATCTGCAAAGGTGTTTCTCTTTTAAAGAAAGCAAACTAGCTGATGGTTTACATGTTCTGATTCTACGCAATACTTGGAAACAGCATATCATAAAAACCACATCACCATGTCCATCAGTGTTCTTTAAAAGCAATGTTGGAATATCTTATTAGTGTCCAGTTTTCTTTTCTGCCACTGTGAATAGTCTAGATTGCATCTGAAATGTTTTTCAAGTATGCTACCTGCATTATCTGTTAAAATTATTCTTTGAACTATTTAAAATATAAGTGAGGGATTTTTGAGATGGTATTGGGCCTTTAGTGATCATGGGTTTCACCCAGTGCTTCCTTCTAGGGATACAAACAATCTCATCTGCCTTGAAGGATTGCAAATACCATCTTCACTTTAGATTGCAGTTTAGAAAAAATTGTAAAATATGCATGAGGCTTACATGAGTTAAGTCTGCTCATCTGTTTCATTTTTAAAACTAATATTGGCTATTGATGTTAAATTTTATAGCTGTTTTAAAATGTTAACACCTTCAACAGATGACATATATATATATATATATATATATATATATATATATAACTTTGCTTGCAGAGTGATTATGTTTGCATTACATCTCATTTGAATCTTTCTGTTAGCCTAGGAGGTAGTCAGATTGAGTTTTAGCTTTATTTATTTTAACAACGAGAAAACTTTGACTCAAAGAAATTGTCATTTGCCAATTTAATATACAAATCTTGTTCTTACTTTAAAATGTATGCAAAAAAAAGAATCTTAATTGTATGGTATGATATTTTAAATTGGGGAAGCCTCTATGTATTTTTTCCTGAGTTAATGTATATTAAATCCACACACATATGCTGTTGGGTGGACAATTCCAAATGTGTACTTTATGCTCGTAGCTGCTGTTATTTCGTAGTGAACTCTAATATCCCTCACATTTTTGGAACCTAGCTAAGCAGGAAGAAGAACTGGACTAGGAGACCCCAACTTATACCAGTTAAATGCTGAAAATTAATTTAGGAGACACAAAGAAAAAGTGTTCTTAATCTGGCTTTTCACAACTAGAGATGCTAATTCTTCCACTGGAGGAACTGGGCTGGGTCTAATTGTCTCCAGTGGTTTTGTTAATCAGTTAAGCAATTAAATGGAACACCAGGAGCATAACAACTCATGATGGATGGAAAGTTAGGAGCTGGTGATGAAATGGGATGAAACAGTGCTTTTCACCTCCACAGCATCAGTTTTCATCTCCTCACAAAAAAGTTGCATTTGCTCTTGCTTAATAGCAAATCCTTCTCTAGTGCTGGTGGTGTAGCTGGTTCAGCAGATTTTGCAGTGGTAACTATTACTTTGGGTATAGACACTTTCTCAGCCTCCATCCTTAGCTAATATTTAACAATAAAATAAAAGAGTCAAGTTTATGTGACTCAGTACAAACAAAATTTAAATATAATCACTCATGAAGTATGTTACATATTGGAATTTCTGTCATTGGAAGGCTGATATGCCAGTCAACATTAGACTTGTGTGAATGTTAAAAAAGATGTAGAGATAGAAAACAATACTGAGAGAAATATGGACAGGACTCAGCCATGACACCACAAAATTGAAAAACTTTTAGCTGCTTATTTCCAAATACTATATTAGCAATAAAGAATAAAATTAGGTAAGGAGCTCATTTGGGGCATGTGACAGAGTCTTGGGAAACAGGTTAATTCAAGGAAATTTTGTAGCTACATATAGATGCCACAGATAACCTTTTCATGGCTTATGTGTATTTATTTTGATTGGATTATTCCTTCTCTAGATTTTATTATTGCATTCTTGTTTAGCTTTAGTGGGAATTACTACAGCAGGCACTATAATCTTCTCAGTTTCTCTTCTCATCTGATATTTACAGAGAGAAAAAAGATAAAGTTTCACATGAAGAAAATTATGGGAAATTTTCCAAAATAAGTCCACATTTTATAGTATAATATTTTGAATTTATGACTCCCTGAAAACATACCTCTTCTTGACAATAAGATTCATCACTTACATGGACATTTTTTTAATGTTCATTAAGCATTTAAAAATTAGCCTGCATGCAATTTCACTCATCAACTTCTGGGGAATTTCTAGATGTTAATAAAAAATGGAAAATAATAGTGAAGAGATAAGTAGGGAAAGAAATATGTAGTAATGTTAACAATAATAAATCATTTGATTTTTTTTAGCTTCCAATTGTTTAATCATCTAAAAAATAAATTAGGTTAATAGTGTCTCACACATAAATTCTGAGATTTGGTATTAATGTATTATAACAAGGGGTTTCACACTTGGAATACCAATAGTCACCTTTCCATAGGCAGCTTGGATTTGTTCTTGTCTAGTAGCCATTCCTTCTCTAGTTCTCAGTATTGTTTCTTGTTCTTTGCTCTTAGCAGTAGCAACTGCTATTGTAGACAAGGCAGTTTTTTCAGCTTCCTTTCTCATCTGATTATTACAGCAAAATGAAGGTTTAAATTGGACAGAGCTTCAGACACCCATGGTATGAATGACCCTTCCCCCCGCCTAGTGAAGATGCAAGGTGAAGTTACTCAGGGTTAACTACACAAAAAGAATTAACTTTTACTTGGCGATGTTCACACATGACTAGGAATCACAAAACTTAGAAATGTTAACTATAAAAAAAATCAGAGGATACCATCTATTGTATTTTTTAAAATCGGGCTAAAAATGCTAATCTTCATGCAGAAAGTAATGGTGAATAAAGTGAATTACTAATGTTACAGTTGAATGAAAATCAGATGTGCAGATATAATTAATGGTAAGCAGTCAGACATTTACTATTTCATTTTTAGTTTGGGATTCAGAAAGGAAAATACAGATTAATAATTCACACCACATTGTAGTTAATGGTTTATTAGAAATTAGCTTAAAGATGAACTTATCTGTATTCACCTTTTCCTGAGTTATTTGAATTTGCTCTCTTTTGGTAGTGATACCTTCTCTAGGTCTTGATACTAAATCTTGTTCTTTGATTTTGGGCGTGGCAACTATGACTTTAGGTACCACTGTTTTCCTAGTTTCTTTCATTATCTGATCATATGATAAAAAGAAAGGTGAGAAAATGGTTATTAAATTTCATACAGCCTCTAATAAGAATAAACTTAAAATGGAGAAAGGAAGCAAATTTCTTCCAATTCAAGAACATTTTAATCACACTTAAGTCCATCATCTGAGTTGCTTTGATCATCCACCCTGCTTCACTGGTAACAATGTCAAAGTCAGTTCAGTATAAAAGAGAAATGTGTGATTAGCAATAAAAGAATAAAGGATGTATTTCTCTTTCTCCCATTGTTCTTATTACAACCTAAGGGAAATTCCGGTAGAGCCATAAATAACACGTTTGCATTTTATCGAATTGTACACTGGAGTCTACTTCAATAGAAGATATGAAAGCAAATTATGATACCTTATTAGTAACAATCCAAAAAGAGTCCAAAAGTTAGGAGTGAAAAGTGGCAGTGAAAGCTAGAATGGTGGCAGAATCTTTATGAGGGATTTTAAGGCATTTTCTCTTTGAGTTATGAAGAGAGAAGGAGGCGAAAAAAAATGATGATTAAGACCTATGAGGAAGAAGTACTTGGCTTGCAAAAGAAGGGATATGAGTGACTTTCGCACCAGTAGGAAGTCATCTCCCTTTCATGAGCTATGTACATTTCATCTTGTTCTGTGGCAGTTTCTTCCTGAGCTTCCAGGATTGTTTCTAGTTGTGTGGGCTTTGCAATGGCAACTACCACCATGGACGTAGCAGTTGTCTCAGCTTTCTGTCTTTTCTGATTTTCAGAGTGAAATAAAGATTTGAGCTTCAAAAGTGCACAGAAAAAGCAGCAAGGTATCCTTGCAACATTCAGGAAAATACAGAATGCTAAGTGGTGACAGAGAAAACATCACATTTCCATTTTCAGGACCAACGCTTGTGGTTAAAACACAGACTTTTGTGTTCCTGAGGAATGGGCTTCTCTTCTGTCCACCTGCCCCTTAGCAAGTTGTCCTAGAAACTGAAAAAGTCTCATCTTTGAGACATGTTGACATGTTAGGGCACCCAGTGTGTGGCCACTGGCAAATGGTTGGGAAACTATGCAGTCGGGCTGAACTTGCCAGGTACCAGCATTACAATGACAACAGGAATGTCTATAGCCTATATTATGCCATGCAGGGTTCTTGTGCAGTTTCTCACTCACTGTATGGTGAGGGAAATTCATTCAACAGCCTCTGGCTAGCCTTTCAAGTGTATAGCATCCTCAACTGGACATTTTAAAATAGTAGCTCTCGGATCAGCAAAGAGCTTGAGATCAAGAGAGGTGAGCACAGGCATCCTCCTGACATGAAAGGATTCAAAATAGATACTCCTTTCTCGACCCTTGAAGGCTGATTTCACACATGGGAGAGAAGTGGATTTTGGTAAGACTGAGACTGCTCTCATATGGCTGTCTAGCACAAAAGCAGCAAAAACTTCAGGGCATTGTTTATCAGCCAAGAATTAGGGCCCTTTCTTAAAGAAGTAGTGGTCATCTCTGATGTTCAGCACTTCCTTACCTTTCCTTGACACTTAGTTGGAGTGTTCATGGCTGGTGTGTGTGTGTGCATGCATGTGTCTTACAATCATGTAGTTTGTATGTTATAGTCTAAGTGACTGAGGGCTCAGGCTATGCACAAAAAAACCGCCTTTACCAGTAGGTAACTGGACTGAGGTGATATCTTCCATGTAAGTATGCCCTAAAAACACCACAGATGTGCCCCAAACTATTCTAATAGATCATTTCTCTCAAACTGATCGAGTGGATAATTGTGCAATGAGAAAAGAATTTCCAACATGAAAGAGTTTCAATATCAGACATAGAGAAACAACAAAAAGAAAATACACACAAAAGACGTATCCATTTAGGTTTTGGTTATAGGGTACATGTGGATGGCCAGAATATGATGTCTGTCAATGAACTAGTATTTATAAAGTTGGACTTACTGTTTCTTGGCTTATTTGTTTCTGTTCTTGTTTTGTAGTAATTTCTCCAGTAGTTCTAGTTTCTTCTTTAGCTTTAGCTGTAGAAATCACTACCTTTGGCATGAATGCTTTTTCAGTTTCTTTTCGTATCTGGAATCAGTGATAAAAACAAAGCCTTATTGTCTCCTGATCTTTAATGGAGACAAAATTTATGCTGCTTAGAGAAAAAGAGTTTGGATTCAACACTATTTGCTTTGAATCATAGAGTTGCCATCTTCTTTGAAAAGCCTTTTGATTTTTATATATGATACATGGTGATATTATTCTATGACACTTCTGCCCTCTAAAGGTAGGATATTAGAATGGAAGGCCTTAGAAGTAATTTTGCATGACCCTTTTATATATGAGAAATCAAGTATGGACAATTGATAATCTGAATTCATCAGATATTTTTGCTTTGAGAATTTTCCTAAATATGGTTTGGAATATCAGGACTTGCTTTTCTAACGTTGAGACATTATGGGGAGGAGAGTTGTGTACATATCCCAGGCAAAATGTCTGCCAAACCCTTAGTCCTCTGGAGGATGTTGTGTTTGGGTCTGGATGCCCAAGGTGTGTGCAGGGGGAGGTGAGGCAGTTGGCCCCATTTACTTCTTTGCCATTCTCAGACATCATTGCTGAACTTCAGGAGCCCAGGGTTGAAAGAGACTTGGAAGTTCATCTTCTCAAACTCCCCAACTGACAACTGGCTCCCCTGGCCAACAGCCTCCCAACCGGTTTATCTAATCTGCCCCAGAATGCCTCCAAGTTCTCACTTTTCTGGTCATTTGATCTGTGAAGGCTTTTCTGTCCATCCACCTCAAATCCATATCAAATATTTTCCTGAAAAGTCAGGAGGCAGGCGCTAAGCTATTTTCAAAGCCATGTGTATTCAATGCACTTTTCCACTCTTCTCTGTTCCTACCTTATCATCTATTTCTCCTTCCTGGATCTCCCTCATAGTCATGTATTTATTTGTGCACCCCCAGATCAGTCTAGAGGAGATGTTTCTACTCTCAGTGTGCGTTCACGGAGGTCCCCTTCGTCTACATGGGGGACGCATTCGCTGGCTCTAAGGGACTTTGGAATGGAGGGTCCAGGAATACACAGACACAAGGGGATTTTATTAGCGTGACAATAACTATGTTGCCCAAGAAACACCACCCTTCATGGTAGACATGATTATATTACATGTGCTGACACAGGTAATAACAACAAGTTATTCCATATCAAAAACCGTTTTTACCTGTTCATGAGTTACGTGCACCTGCTCTTCTGTCGTGATTACTTCTCTGGTTCTTAATTTTAATTCTTGTTCCTTGGTTTTATCGGTGGCCACTACTACCTTAGTTACAGCAGTCTTTTCTGCTTCTTTTCTTATCTGCTATTCATAGGAGAAAGAAGAAAATACTTTAATGCACCATATATAAAAATTTACAATAACAAATTAGGATAAAGACATAAATGTCACAGAAGAAAGTATAAGGAGGAAAACTAGTGTAATTTTAAACTATACCAGAAAATCTGTTCAAATAGGAGGTGGGAATTATCTTGGATTTATAACATTTCTCAGCCGTGAATCAAGTGTCACGTTTGTTTTGAAGAAAGTAAAAGCAAAGGTCTTTTGGAGAAGCTTTAGAGAAAGGTAGGGTCTGCCTTGAAATAATGGTTTGCATGCCTGACTCTTGGAGCGACTGAGCCTTGGACTGACTAGTCTTAACCCACAACTCAATGCACACATTCCCCCCATTTAGCTGACTTTCTCAGGCACCTTTGCCTGTCTCAACCCAGGGACACCTTAATATGCCAGATACTTGGACCTCCTTTACTGACTTTCTGACACTTAATTCTTGCCTGACTACCTGCCTGACATAGACTAGGCACCTATGGTGTTTATGTCTGAACACCTTTGGTATCTCAGACCACCTATTGCTCAGAAAGCCCTAAGAGTCCAAGCCAATGTTGGGCTCAGTGCTGTCTTCAGAATGATGTGAGCCAGTGCTGGTTTGCCGTGGATCCCGCCAGCGAGGCTCATGAGCCCGGCGGGCCTGGCGCCCACCTGTTCTTGAGCAGGTCGGCTTTGCACAGCAGTCGTGGTTGTCCTCTGAGCAGTCTCTACAGTTCTGGCCACCGGTTCTCGCACTCTGGCCATATCAACCGCAGCAACAACGGTGGCAACAGCTGCACTTTTGTCAGCTTCCTGTTTCACCTGGTGGGAAATGATCACGTTTTGAATTGACTTGCCTAGTAGAAAAGACGAACGCACAATGGGAACTGAGCTGCCTAGAGTAAAATATGCACACGCATAAGCTTTTGTCATTGCCAAGAGAGATGGGGTATGTGTCATTAAAACTTGTATTTATAAAGAGACGCAGAGATTAGAGCCTTCTTCCCAATTAAAAATGCTTTTTACAAAGCAGGAGCTAAACTGGGTCTTCAGTTCCTGTGGTCTTACGTTCATGCACACTTCCTATCCAACCCTCACAGACTGGGGTTTAGGGCAGGATTCCGGTCCCGCCCGAAGGAGAGAAGCGGGACCAGGGCGGCTCTGACTGTACCTCGGTGGTGCCCGTGGCGACAGCCCCCGCCGCGAACGTGGCGCCCGACACGCTGGCAGCAGCGCCCGCCGCTCCGCTGATGGTCACTTGCTCCTGGATCCCGTATCTCCCTTCCCATCTCTCTTCTGTCCTGATCTGAGTGGCACTCGTCACTGTGGTTTCTCTCATCTCAGCCTCAGAGGAGGCCACGTAGCCCTCCTGCTTCCAAGGGGGAGGCACGTCGGCGCCCGGGGCCATGCTGGGTGCCTGAGTCTTGCGGACGAGTGATGGAGACTTAATAGATCTGATGGGGGACGTTGAGATCCTCCCTGCCGGAGACACGGACCTGCAAACCCAAGAGCAGAGGTCAGCTCCTCTCTGGGCCGCTGGACTGCATAACGGAAGGGAAAAGTGCTGAAGGCAGCATTTAAAAACGTGTGCCTCCATACCTGTTCGGGGGCAAATAATGTACTTGAAAGTGATTTGGTTTGAATCTCAGTAAGCTTTATTCTTATCTGTTGTTAACTCTGTAAGAGAGTCAGACTTAATTCTAAGCTAAAGTATTTTATGTCCGGCCCCACCTTCTCACATTTAAAAAAGTCAAGACAGCAGAACGCCTTGAAATACAGCCGAAGAATGGATTTGGCAAATACAGGGATCAAAACTCTAAATTTCTCTGTACTCCCAATTCTGGGGAATGAGGGGATGCCAGACAGGTGTGGAACCATCAAAGTTCTTTTTTATAATCAGAATGCTTGTGCAACTCTTGGCTAAACAAGTTAAACTTTTTTATTTTTCTGCAGGATGTCTCATAGCCTTCACCGTGCCTGGATGCCTTGTGAATCTCAGGCTAGCCGGAAGCTCTCTTGTTACTTTTGCCAAACTTTTTTGTGGGAAGTCTGTGCGATGCACTTCAGAAACTACTGTTCTTGTCAAATATCCTAGACTGCTCTTTTTGATTTTCTCTGTATTGGCTTAACGTCACCCTCATTGTATTGTATTCTGGACTCCTTTTAAGTATCCTTATAGTCACTGTGGAAACTGGCTAATTTGAAGCCTCAGGATTCGTTAGCTTTTTTTCTTAAATTGATAAAGTGGCTTCTTTCAAAAGATTTCATTGCTTTTATGTGAGTCCAAAGTACAATAGAATCAGTTGAAGAATCTGGGCACTAAATCCTGGCATTTACAGCCAAAAAAGACAGTTCCTGATCTATGGCAATAATTCTAGGGATTTGTCAACTATTTAAGTTACATTTTTCGTAATTTAACTCTTAGTAAGTTTTATTACATTTTTCCCTCTAGGTGGCAGTATTGCCTTATCATAGCATTTAACTACTGCATACAGGAAAATGCTTATAAATGTATTCTGTCACTATATAGGGTATTTATATTGATCACAACTGAAACAATAATTCTGATTAAGCCTCAAGGTACAGTTGATATCTGCTTTAAATTATGGGGTAACTTAACAGTACATTACAATATTTACCAGTTTCACAAAGAAGTGTTTAATGATTTTCTTGAAGAAAGATTTTTTGGTAAAAATCAATTCACATTTTATAAATGAAGCTGTAATCAACTAAAGGGAGATCTAGGTGGACATGTCCCTATTTTGAAAGTGACTGCCTCAGAAATATAACAAAGATTAGTTTAATGTTCACCAAATGAAGAAAAGCAAAATGGCACATATTTAAAAATTTCAGCCTGTGCCTTGTTCTAGCAGTACCTAGTAAAATGGGTTTAATTCAAAAAGAGTAAAGACATGATTAGCATGACATGAGTGACTAGCAGCAGGTTTCAGGTAAGCCTGTAACTGTGAAAATCAATGTAATTTGAGTCATTATAAGAAAGTGCTTATTTCTGCTCTTACAATAAAAAATAATCACTTGGTCACAGCTAGATACAATGCACCATATTCAATGAAATGCGTTTGTCTTACGACAAAAATCAAGATTAAACCATGCAGCATTTTACTGAGTAGTCTATCTTGGATAATCATAATTTTCTCCACAAATCGAAGTTTTCATTTCTTATTTATTTTGAAGCAAATTTGGGAGACCAACTAATTGGGATTATTAATGAACTTTCGGAACTGCTAAGACAGACAAAATGCTCCATGGAATCAGGGAAGCTCTGTAATTCTAAATGATCCTCATTTAGGCTTGGATTTAAATATAGAGAGGTTGTTGTCTCTCCAGAAATCACATTTGGCCTGTTCTGTGATTTCCTGGTGTGCAAACTTGGAGCTAGCCTGAGACAGAACATTTCTTTTATTTGATAGCTAGACTTTTTTTTTAAACCGAGCATTTGTTCAAGGATTCATATTGGTGCTCGCCAATACCTCTAATTTTTAAAAGTGGCCAATAGAATAAAGATTGGAAAATATCTAGGATTTTTTTCATATGTTTATTGGACATTTACATTGTTTCTTGTGTGAAATGCTTGTCTTCTTTACGTTGTTTTCCATTTGTGTTGTTTTTCTCTTTGAAAATTAATATGTGGAAGCTTTTTAATACATTTAGCATATTAGTTCTTGGTCTGTCATAAGTGTGGCAAACATTTCTCCCGATCCACTGCATGCACTTTACTTCTCTAAGGGGTGTTATCCAGCAACAGCACGTACGGTGGTGTACATTACACTCTGTAGGCTTGGAATGCTCACACTGTAGCCACTGTATCTTTGTTACAATACTTTTGTGACAGAGGTGATGAAGTGTCTTGAGGAAGACGCATCTTTAAAATTTTTTCACAAATGCACTGTCTGGTTTAGTAATGACCTTACTTTTGCCACGCATAAAATTTTTTTTTTATGTAGTTGAATCTATAAATCTATTTTTAAAACCTGTCCCCAGCAAATGGCTTCCCAAATTTACTTCTCTCTCTTATTTTATTTTATTTTTTGTTTTTTTGTTTTTAGTTTTTAATTTAGCTCTTTACTCAAGCCGAGATTTGTTTTGCAAATGTTGTAAGACAGAGTTTTATATTTGTTGTCTTCCAAATAGATAGTTAATTGGGCTAGCATTCTTTGTTGAGTAAAATATCCTTTTCCCCAGTTAACTAAAAGGTCATTTTGATTGAAAATGAATTTCCTAGATACTTGACTATATTTCTGGATTCTCTGTTCTGCTCCCCTGATGTATTTTCTATTCATTTACCAATAAATACCATACTGTCTGTATTACCATAACTTCACAGGAAATTTGAATAATATTTCGGTCAACTACCTGCTTATTCTTTTTTAAAAATGTTTCTTGGCAGGGGAATTCTCTCTACATTTTAAAATTTACTTAAATTTATCAAGAAATGCTATTTTGTTTACTCCAAATTTTACACATTTTCAAGTTCATTTTAAAAACTTCACTATGTTAAGCCCAATCCCAAAGTTCCAAATCTATATAATCTTACACTTGATTATCATATCTGAGCCCTGATACTACATTCTCATTTTCTAAAATACTTACATATTAACTAAACATAGAAATACATTTTATTTTCCAGCTAAACTAACATAAGCATATGTGAAATATTTAGAAGGCTTTACTTATTATTGGAGCATAGAACATTTGTACAATTATTTTCTATTTATGAAGTACCTTCATCTCATTGAATCCTCACAATACACCTTGAGATCATTCTTATTCTGATGCTTTTTAATTTACAAATGACTAAGACCTTAAGCAAATTATTTTTCTTTAGCTCCAGTCACCTATCTGTAAGATTAGGGATGATAATTCTTAGGGGTTGCTATAAATATTTAATGAGATAATGTACATAGAATTCATTCAAATGTCTGACATAGAAAGTGGTCAATATATAGTAGTAATTATTTCATTATTGTGTCATTTACTATGAACTGTTTTATTATTATTTGCCTAAGTCACACCGTTAGCAGGTGATCAGGCTGGTTGAATGTAGGGATTCCAACCCTGAATGTTGTGCTCTTCTCATTTCATTCTAAATGGCCCCTAAAGCATATATTTATTAACTGGTATACAAATAAGAATTCGGAATTAGAGTTTCTAATGTTCTCCAATTACCTGTGGACAATGAAATTTGTGAAAATCACATTTAGTACCTTTTAGTTACCTCTTTATCACAGGCTACATTTTTTTATTGCTTCCTTCTATTTCTCTTCCTATTGATGAAATTTAATTCAAAAACACATAATGCCCTGATCTCCTTTAAACGGCTTTACCTGACAGGAGATGGGGTGGGTGCGCGCACATGTCTGACCGGCGAAGGGGAGAGTCTTATTGGCGAGGGGGACTGCTGCCGAGCCAGCTGTGCTTTGGCAGCAATGGATGGTGGTGTGGGAGACCTTGACTTTGGCTTTGGAAGTATCCTGGGAGGTGTTTTATGTGGCAGCTGTTGCCCAGTGGCACCATCTATGACCATCTCAACTGCTGCAATTGATCTGGCATCGAAGTGGGCTTCAATCTTCTGCAAAAGATGAAAACAAAGCCCACATTGAGGAGGAATAGTTGAAGAAACAATCTGAAAGATTTCAATACTCACAGTATAGAAAAATACCTTTTCAATTCGTGTTTCTCTTGTTTCTGAAATCTGAGCAGTCGAAACAATTGTCTTTGTCTTTTTAGCGGGTACTACTTCTTCACCTGCAAGAAGGGAAAGATAAATATTTAGGAGGGGACACAATGACCCATTTTTAAAGCAGTTATGTTATTTCTTACTACAAAGTCAATAAAATTTTCTAGGTGTCCCAAAGGAGAAAAGGTATAAAGTTTTGGGTTTCGTATGAATACAAATTAAGTTTAAAAGTAGAAAATATTCATTATTAGATGAGAATTTACATAGAACCATTAAAAAAAATTCCATTATTTGCCAATAATTTGAAAGTGCAGATGACTTAACTGAAAGACTCCTAGTTTCTTATGAGGTTAATATCCACCAATTGCTTCAGTGATTCTGAGCTCCTGCCTAGAATCTCAGAGAATTTTCTTTTTATGGGTGTTGAAAAGCCAGCTTGGACTGCAGCTCACAGCATCTCCAGGCCTCAAAGGACAGAGAGCAGGAGGCACCCTGGCCCCACTTTGTTATAAATCAGGCCCCTCCCCTTCTCCCGGCTCCTCGACCTCCAGCACATACCTTGAACCAGCAATTCGGCAGTCGAAGTAGCTCTTCCAACGCTATTAGTGGCGTTTACTGAATAGGTTCCGGAGTCTTCGGGGTATGCTTCCACAATCAGTAAGCTGTAGAGGTCGTCTTCTTGGGAAATTTGAAAATCCAGGGAGCTTTGGATTTCGGCTCCGTCCCGATAGAACTTCACCACAGGTGTAGGGATTCCCGTCACTCTCACTTGGAGTCGCACTTGGCTTCCTTGTCTCACAGTCATGCTCTGCAGCCGTTGAGTGAAATTGGGTGGTGCTGTCTCTGCTGTAATAGGAAGAGAAGAAGATAAAAAATCAGGACTGCCAGTCAGGGCACTCCCAAAAGGCTCTGGTTTTATACAAGCTCTGATTCCAAAACCAGGCGATGACTGGCTAAACCAAACATCCTTGACCGTCCTTGAGCCCAGCTCACCCAGCAGATGATAGCAAGAAAGGAACCAGGTGGCGGCAGAAGGCAATCCCACCACCATATTTTATTTGTGTTTTGTTTAGCACTTCTAAGCCACGTCTTTTTCTTTTTTTAAGGAAAAAGCCTAGATCTTGCTATAACATTTCTAGAGAACCTTTCCAGCACTTCCTCTCAACCTCACTTCTAGCACTATGGAAACACATAGGGCAATTTTACGTATTTCAGTAAGTTGCATTAAAATGAATTCAAATAGTTGGTTTGATGGGTGCACCTATGACTTATAGAATCATTAAATTTTAAAGCCCTAAATTGTCTCCCACTTGATCAGTATTCAAATAATCCAAATATTTACCTGCATTTAAAATGTTAATCCAAATAATGACATAACGAATGTTAGTTATGACACAGAAAGGGGATTTGTTGGTTAATTACATTGAAAGAAATTTTTTATAAAATATTTCTGGGATTTTTGACACGTTTTTGGGATTGATTTTGACACGTTTCTGAGTAACAACAGCAGAGGCTGTCAACTTTGTGCATTTTCCATTTCTGAATTTTCTATATGTATGTTGAACTTCCTACCTAATGTTGCCTGGTATTTAGGTCAGTGATAGCCCTATGCTGGAACAGTACTGAAAGTATAGTTTATTGGATGAACTTATATAACATATATGCAGGTCATGACATATTAATGTGCAATGTACAAATGCATTGTGCATTTATGTCTTACCAGCAAGTATAGGATGGAGAAAAAAGACAGAGGCCACAAGATTAGGGGTAAGTTTTCTGGGAAAACTGTGACATGAATTTGAATCATAAATAAACATTTGCTTTTTTCTGTGTATGTTGACTGTGATATTTTTAGAAATGGGAGGTAAATGAATAATTACTGAACTTTGTAGCCTAGAGCAGTGTTTCTTACATGGGTGGTCCGGGGGCCACATGCATCAGAATCATCTAGCTGTTTTGTTAAAGTGTGAATTCCTGGAGATATACACATCCCTTAGTAGGCTTATAAACAAGGCTCCAAGTTTTTCTACTTGCTCAGAAACATGATTTTTAACATTTCCTTAATATATTTTTAAGGGTTTTAATATTTGTATAGAGGAACTGATTTTCAGTCACTTTTGTGCTGTATTTTGAAAGGATAATTAAATTCCATAAGGCAAACAACTTGGCTATCAATTCAGCCTCCAGTGGGCCCTTCTCCAGGCCCGAGCTGCATCTGCTTGTGCTCAGTAGCTCTCTGTGGACCGCCTTCCAGGGCCCGGGGATGGCCACTGGGTGGGAGGCAGAGGCTGGACAGGTCCCCACCAGCCCACCTGTCACGAGAAGCTCAGCAGTACTAGTCGCTTGTCCAGATCCATTGGTGGCTTTCAGGGAGTATCGTCCACTGTGGGCTTTAGCCACGGCGGGGATCGTCAGTCTAGCGCGGCCATCGCTAAAGGAGATCTGCACGCCGGGTAGAGTGGAAGTGGAAATCACCTGGCCATCCCGAAACCAGCTCACCTCAGGAACTGGGAAACCTGGAGCACAAAGACATGTCATTTTAGGCTTGAGTGGGGCACGGCAAGGTCCTCTGCCCTGTTCCATTATGTTGACGGCCTTGTCCTAACCTATAAGGTCTACCCAGAGGGTAGTGCTGGTTAATGACAGGGAGAACCCGACAGCCACACGACAGAAGCGGAAACTAGCAGACCATTAGGAAGATCTGTGAGTTCATGTAGAGGCCTTCCTGTTAAAGGGGAGGAAACTGAGGCCGAAAGAGGCTTGATGATTTCTGCACGGTCCTGCAGCTAGAAGCGGCACACAGAGAACTAGAATTTCCATCTCCTGCCCCTCTGCCCAGGGTTCTAGCTGATGCAACTTAATAGACATCATTAAAATCTTGAGAGGGATTTATAAAAGTGAAGAGTCTTCTTTGAAAACAAGTGAAGAGCAAAAGCAGAAAGGGGATCTGAGACGAGCACAAGAGCACACACTCACCCACCTCCTGCCTCTGCGCTGGCAGGGACCCTGTCTGCACGAGTTCGCTCTTCAAATGTGCAATCAGTAAGAATGCCCTACCTTGAAGAGGCCGATTCTCTTACAAGAGACCAAGCTAAACCTAATCTTTCAGAGCAACATGTAGCTGGAGTTGCAGATAGAAAGGGCAGATTCTCTTCACTCACCATAAACTGTGATGCTAAGAACTACATGCACATGGTTGGGTGTTTTAAGTATATTAAAATCTGGGTTTAGAAAGCGTGAGACAAATTCAGAGCACAGTTTCTTCTGCATTTGGCATTAAAGGCTGGTGATCTATCTCCTTAAACTGAGGAGGTGAAGATAACTAAGACAAAGTTTATTTTGTTGTCCTAAATAAGCCAGTCTCCCACTACAGCCAAGTAAATAGTTTAAAATAGACTAATTCATAGGTACCAAATATTTTCAGTAGTGTTTTTGTTAGAATGGATCAGCCAGAGGATGAAGGAGCGAGAAGCTCTGAAGGTGCCAAATTCCACTTGCCCCACAAGCCCACAGAATTCCTCCTGAAGACATATGTGCTCTGCTCAGTTCAGGAATTACTGAGCATTACAAGATAAATAAGGGAGCTGTGTGGAAGCTAGGGTTTATCATGCACGAGAAGAATTAAATTGGTCTCTATATACACATACAATAGAAAATGAAAAATGACTATATATTTGTGCAATGTAAAAGTGTTACCTAGTTGAGGGTAAGGTTGGTACATAAAATAGACAGAAAATGAAAAGAATGAGAAAGAATAAAGAAATCTTATTTTATATCTCTATTATACATCATAAAATAAAGGGACAATGCACCATGGAGGTACATCAAGCAAGATTTTTAATTAATCCATATAATTTTATATATGCCCAATTATGATACTGCAGAAGACAATATTGATTAAATAATTTTGAGATAATTTACAATATAGTTTGTAGAATAGCCACATTTTTTTCACAAGATGATAGGTCCCAGAAATCATGCATGTTTTTGGAACCACCCCTAAACCACGTTACAAAAAAGAAAAAGAAGAACTGCCTTTTAAATAAAAGTCAATGTTTCTTATTAATAAATAGAGCAGAATGGTATATATATGATTTTTTTTGTTGTCATTTCAAAATGATTAGAAACTCTTTTAATTCACTAGAATCACTTAATAAAGATTTAAAATAAAACAATAAAATAATTAGGAGTTAGCTCATCACTGAGAGTTTTGCTTGTGAGAAAAGTCAGTTGTATTGTTATTTTCCGTATAAAACAATCAGGATTCAGGCACACAGAGCAGTCAGCCCCAGGCTACGGCCCAGCAGCTCCATGGCTGGCCCTTGCTGAGTTCGTGGCTGCCAGTCTGGCTCTGCAGCTGAACCCAATTATAGAATGACCAAATTTGATCCTATTTAGCAGCTGGATTCTGACAGCAATTTTAATCCAATGCTAATTATTTTGCATTGTGGAATTATAGATATGAATAAAACATTTTCAGGCCATTATATTGTCAGATTTTGTCAGTACTCTGTGAACAGTATACCCTTACAATGACTCTTCCATAGATTTAGACCAATTTTACCAAGTGAAAGCAGGGCTTAACCCTGGCTTCAGGTCCCACAGCAAAGTTAATATAGGGGGAGATATGAAGAAAAGCCAAGTGTGAATGCGTGAGCTTACCACTAATGTGAGCCTCAAAGGTTGCGGTACTACCCTCCAGTACCACAACGCTTTGTAACGGCTGCTTAAACGTCGGTGCTTGAGATGTCATCTTTGCAGGCACTCTGAAAAGGAAGAGAAAATAAATTAGAATGCCACAGCTCAGGGCCACTCTGGAGCTATTGCTCCGTAGATGGTCCCTGGGCGATCAGGTGGTGGGTTGGCTTTCTCCTTAGTGGCTTGAATTGAAACAGTTGTTTTCTGAATTGACTTGAAGCCTAACAGAGTAGCAAGTCTATGAGGAAATGGAAAAACATGTAGGCAAGCATGATAAGGAGTGTCCCTTAGTAGTCAAAAAGGGCAATTTAATCTTATCAGAGGTGGGAAATTTAGGTGAGAGTCGGGGAGAGGGAAAGCGGAGTAAGCAATTATTCTTTATTATCATGAAGAATAATAAGAGATGTGTGCAAAGTGTAAAGTGAATCTTTGCATCATTTCAAATGCCTGAAAGACTAATAATAAAAAAACATTTCCTTCCTCCTAATATTTTTTACTCACTGCATCCATATTTATAGAGTTAATGTAGGGTTGGGGTCGGGCATTATTAACTTAAGCAATACAAATGATTACTTAAAATAGTCACCAAAACTGAAAATTTGAACTTTGCTATTCCTCACCTTACTTGAAAAGCTTTGGCAAGCTCTGTCAAATATGCAAACCTTTTGTAGACAGCATAGAGTGCTTCCTATTTCTTCATTTTGTATTTGCTCAATAAACTTTACTACTGCTGAAGTAAAGATTCATAAAAATTAAATTTAAGTGAGTAGGTCAAAATTTATTATAGATTTGAAAGAAAAATACTGACTTGAGTTCTTAATAAGGCACAATGTGCAAACTCTGAAAAATGGAAGGCTGGTGTGAAATGTAGATGAAGTAGAAAGATCTCTGCTTTCGTGACTTAAATATTCAAAATCAAAGAAATGGATACAAAATTTGCAGTTAAGTCCTTTTAAATGGAAGAAAGTACTCTGTCTATCAGTTTCAGAAAGATTATGTGAAGAATTTTCTGATGCATAAATATCTTACTATTCAATGTGACTATTCCACTATTCTGATATAAAAAGCAGATTCTCACTTGTCAATTGCTTCATTACTATTTTTCATAAAATTCTCTGTTTACCAAAAACTTATGGAGCAACAATCTTTGTAGTGATAATTCTGTACCTTATTGTAACTTTTTAACTTAGTTAAAAAGAAATTGGGGGGGGGGACCTGATGAAGGGAGTAGTTTAATAACCATAATATTGCACATGTAATTGTAGATTAATGATATCAAAATAAATTATTAAAAAAAAGAAAGAAATTGAAACCAAAATTCTCTGAGACAATAAAAACTTGTATTTGGAAAATTCAGGTAATTCCCAAAAGTTTTTTGTGACACTTCTCTCAAGAACTCCTTATTGTAGCATATTATCTTTAGGACAAATAACTTCTCTGTCTGACTTTTACTGTTTACGAACTTGTGCTTCTTCTAAATATAGCTCTGCTCTTCTATGTCATTTATGTGTTTTATATCTATGTAGTTACTGGCATTTATAATTAATAATCTAATTCCAGGAAGAGGGGAAATCAAAGTGTATTTAGAAATAAAACGTTCTAAAACATTATTTTTCCCCTTTCTCAGCATCAATATTGATCTCATATCATATAATTTGATCCAGTTGAATTAAAATACATAATGAGGTTGCATTTTAGAAAATTATGTCATTTTCTTCCAAATTTCTAAATGCATTGTAATTAACTGACCTAAACTGGTCTTTTATTCCTATAGGTAGGTGAATGTTGTTGCTTTAGCGCTTGCCTTTGAGAGGCCTCTGTCTGATAAGGGCTGAAGGCATGCATCTAAAATGTCATGCTCCCAAAATAAACTCTCCCAAGTTGACTGACAGCAACCAAGTGTTCTGTCACTGTCCTGCAACTGATACCTCAGCAGTTGATTCCCTTAAAAAGTCATCCGGGTGTAGCTGATACCACATGCATTTTATCAGAGCTATTCTTGGTGTGTCTCACTTTATCACTGAGTAATATAACCTTGAACATTCTTAACAGACAAAAAGGGTCTATAAAAGAAGCAAACATTTCTATCACCATTTCAGACCTGAACTTTAACACTTTTAGAATATTAGGTACATCAAAACAATTCGAATCTTTGTGCTGATATACTAAACCATTGAACTTTTTAAAGAAAAACATTCACATATTTTAAAACAGAACTTAACAAGCAGATTCAAATAATGGATCGTTACCAGCTATGCATAGTTGAACACATCTATATAGGCATTTAGCATACAAAAATAATGGGGAACTAGAAATTGAGAAGGAAGGGACTCTACTGTTAAGGAAGAGAAAAGATGCTGCTCACCTGATTTCTCAAGAGTGCCCAAAAAGGGTGGGACTAAGCCCAAGGTTGCTTTGGAAACGACGTCCTATCTAGAGTTGGTTTTTTCGACCATCTCCAACATGAATCGGTGAGCCTCTAAACTTAAAAACAAAACTACACAGTCACGACTGTGTAGTTTTGCTTTTCTATGCAATCCCTACACCCGAGGCGAGGCTGGGAATGCACGACTGCTCAAGAGCCAGGGTCTGGCCCTGCCCTTATATTTGCCAGATCTGCTGACAGCCCCACATCCTTAGAGCAGGGTGCTGGGTGATTGGCTCTCCTAGGGAAGCATGATGGGAGAGGGACCTATTTGGTAGTGTCACATACCACCTGTTCTTCTGATTGGCAGTGCTAAATTTAGCACCTCAAAAGAGGCTTTACCAAGGAAATAGAACCATATTTAAAGAATAACTGTGTTAAGGCTTAGAGAAGAGCATTTGTTGCTCATGTTAAAATCTGAAAACACTGGTCTGAGGAGAATTTGTGACAACAGAAGACACTTGTGGGCAGTCACATGAAAGAGCCCCAAACCTGAGGGCTTTGCCCTGTGAGTCAGGCCCATTTTGGTTCCCTTCCCCCATGCAACCCACCAAATGGACTTGTCAATCATGATAACAGATGAGGGAATTTATCTCATGCATAAAATTTCACTTTCTTTGAAGAGTCAGTGCCTGTAAACCTAAGCACTGGAGAGAGCCCATTTATACTATCTGCACTGTCCAGAATCCACTTGTACTTTGGGGAGAGTTAAGCCAATGTTAATGAGCTAAGTGTTTAAACAGCCCTGCAAGAAATAACATTGAAAGGCAAAATATAAACTCTGCTTAGATTTAGTCTATTTAGTGTAATGACTTCACTTTTTTCATGTGTTATTTTTTTCTGGTATTTATATTTGTAAATATGCATGAACTGTTCCTTAATGAGTAGCCAAACTTTATGTTTAAATGATCCATAGGTTTCTTTTTCCAGGCACATGAAGGCTGCTTTACTTATCTGTGGAGTTTGCTGTTACTAATGGGCAGTAGTTGGGGGATGGTATAGTTGCTATTTCAGGACTGAATTTAATTTCAGGCAAGAGACATTTCAAATACAAAAGAGCATACCAAAAGATCTTTATGATGGTTCAGCGGAGAGATTTGTGAAACTCTACTAAGAGAGAAGAAAGCTGTCTTGTTCATAATGCAAAGAAACTTGTCTTATAAAGTGGACTAAATTTTAAAAATTTAAGTTAAATTTATTTATGTCTGTAATAAAAATGTTCCCTGTTATGAAAGACCTTGGCCATGCATTAGACTTTTCAACCTTCTGAGTATTTCATACTTTGTATTATTTATATAGTGATTAATTTATTAACATTAAACAGAGCTAAAGTATACTGGACAACTGGTGTAGTATAGCTATATAGACAAGATGACACCAGGTATTTATTTAAAGATTTGTCTCCTTTACTTAAGCAGTGATATAGCTATATTGGTTGCATTTTCCCCCCACAGACTCTATCTTCCATTACTGTTTGATTATTTATTCCAAAATAATTAGTTTCATGTTATATATTTAAAAAATTATCCCCAATTAGAGAGTCATATTACAGGCAACCTGCCAGTCATAAGGCAAAGCAAGACTAGAAATTTTGTGTGATCTTTCTGATTGGGGGTTTCACCAACTGGCTATCTATTTAAAATGTGTGCATATTTTGTACATGTGGTGTACAGCCTATGGTGTGTTCATGTAATATGTATTTTCAGATTCACTTGACCTAATGTGAAGCATGTTAATGTCTTACTATGTGTGTTAAGACAAAGTCAAACCACTTTAATTCTTACGAGAACTAGAGGGAGTGAGTGACCAGAACACTGAAGTTTGTGTCACCCGACCTGGTGCGGTACAAGGAGCCCCAGAGCCAGGAGGACGGGCCATGTATCGCAGACAGAAGGGCAAGTGTCGGTCCTCCAAAGCTGCTTGTCTTTTCATTGTGGGACATTTCTAGTACTGTCAAGATCCTTGCCTTTTGGCATTTACATCCTTATTAAGACATTCAGAGTTAAGAAAGGAAGGGAGAAAAGGGGGAGGAAGGAAGGAGAAAGAAGGAAGGAAGGAGCTGTTAGTAAATAACTAATATATGACTCTGGAAAGAGACCATCTTATTGGATTAGTGATCAGTAGTGCACAGTACATGACCTCATAGTAGGCATTAGTTTTAAAATTAAATATGCCATAGTTGGAATACAGTAAGCTGGCCCAGGGGAAACCAAATACTCCTCAGATTTGGGGAGCTTGCTGATGCAATAAGATCTTAAATTACCATCCTAACTGGGGGGGAGGAATCCCATAGATAATCCAAAACAGCTGATAATTCAAATATAATGCCTACTTAGTTTGGAATGTATAGTGTGATGTTCTTTTTGAACATTATAGTCAAGGAAATTTAACAAATATTTATTAAGCATATGCTCAGAATGAATATCATGATAAATTATTATAATTCTGGATTCTATCATTGCTTATTGACTCAGCAAATATCTACTGAGTAATAACTGTGCCAGGCATTTTGTTAGATGGTGGCTAGATAGTGGCGATCGAGAAGATAGTTATGGTTCCTGCACTTTTGGAGACTGGTCCACATAACCTTCTAATAAATTCTCAGTGATCTGTGACTGAGACCTACACTAGCATATGTTATAAAACTCAGGCAGTAACGCCATCAACATAGCTGTTGTTGGTGTCAGACTTTGTTTATGCCATATAGGACCATTTGCCAAAAGGACTTACTGGGGGTTGTCTGAGAAATGGGTACAGTTTTTAAGTCTAATGTAAGAGTCCTTTCTGAGAGAAAAGAGTAAAATGAATGTTTCTTATAATTCATTTAAAAATTTTTTGTGCATTCCTATTTTTTTAAATATAGCTCATGAACTGGGATTATAGCAATGCATACAACAGACAAATCTCTGCCCTCGTGGAGTTTGCATTTTAATAAGCACAGTAAAATCTAGTAATACTATATCTATAAACTCCCTTCCACTCAAAGTATTTTAAAGCTAAAATACAGGCTCACTATTGTGTTGTTTTTACACAAAGAAGCAGAAAAACAAATTCAGGAAGTGCCCAGAGAAGAATGTGCCAACCCAAACAACCTGTTCTAATGGAGTATCCCCTTAGTTCCTTGAGTTATAAAGGCAGGCAAAGTGACACTGGGGATGTGGGATACAGCAAAGTGCTGCTTAAAACTCAAGACGAGACCTCCCTTCCCATTTTACTAGGTGCAGTTACAACTGCTTTAGAAGTAAGATCAAATTAATTGATTTCTACAATTATTTGCAGATGTACCAATAGCCACTAACATATGTAGTGCTACATTAAATACAGAAAAATTACTTTTACATGTGTGATGCTTCTACCAAAATAAGAAAGATCTTATTAGTTTTGCATTTCTCAGTAGCTCTGACTCCAGGAGCACATGGAATTTCGCTCCTACTCTACATGGGCCTAAGCAACTTGCTTGAATCTCTGAGTCTCAGATTTGTCCATTGTAAATTGGGTATCCTAACACCCACTTCACAGGGTTATTGGGAAGATCATACAATAGAGTGAACGTGACAGTGGCCGGGACAGTGAGGACCTGACACGTGGTGGACATATAGATTGTTTGCTGGTGTCCAGCATGGCACAAAGGAAGGTTATTTCAGGGCTTAGTAAACTGATTGGAGCAACTATATAACTACCTGGTAGAATATCCAAGACAGTGTTTTCTAAGAAATCTTTGAAAAGTCCAAAAGTGAGCTCATAGAAACACACGTCATTCTGTCCTGCCAATGGGCATGAGCCCTGGGCAAGTTCCCTATGGATTCAGTGAGACTGAGGAATGATAAGGGAACGATCCAGCAGATGTTCACTGGAGGTGATACTGTTGTCAAATAATAATCTGCTTTACACTTGTTGAAGAGAGGCAGTTGGGCTCCTTTTACCGGGCAACCACTGTAGGCACATGACATAAGGATTAAGGGCTCTTTCAGGGCCAAAAATGGTTTGGGAGCTGAAAAATAAGTTTTGCACTGAAGTACAAAAAATTCTATAAAACTGAACAAGTAGATATTTTTTAAATGTCTACAAAGCAGACATGTCAGCTAGTCAATGCATTTATTTTATTTAAAAATGATTTGATTAAAGTATTATTTATATACACTGTTATGAAGGTTTCACATGAAAAAACAATGTGGTTACTACATTTACCCATATTATCACGTCCCCACCCATATCCCATTGCAGTCACTGTCCATCAGTGTAGTAAGATGCCACAGATTCACTATTTGCCTTCTCGGTGCTACACTGTTTTCCCCGTGATCCCCCACACCATGTGTACTAAACATAATACCCCACAATCCCCTTCTCCCTCCCTCCCACCCGCCTTCCCACACCCCTCCCCTTTGGTAACCACGAGTCACTTCTTGGAGTCTGTGAGTCTGCTGCTATTTTGTTCCTTCAGTTTTGCTTCGTTGTTATACTCCACAAATGAGGGAAATTATTTGGCACTTGTCTTTCTCTGCCTGGCTTATTTCACTGAGCATAATATCCTCCAGCTCCATCCATGTTGTTGCAAATGGTAGGATTCGTTTCCTTCTTATGGCTGAATAGTATTCCATTGTGTATATGTACCACCTCGTCTTTATCCATTCATCTACTGATGTTCACTTAGGTTGCTTCCATATCTTGGCTATTGTAAATAGTGCTGCAATAAACATAGGGGTGCATATTATCTTTTTGAGTCTGAGAAGTTGTGTTCTTTGGGTAAATTCCTAGGAGTGGGATTCCTGGGTTAAATGGTATTTCTATTTTTAGTTTTTTGAGGAACCTCCATATTGATTTCCACAGTGGGTGAACTAGCTTACATTCCCAGCAACAGTGTAGGAGGGTTCCCCTTTCTCTGCATCCTTGCCAGGATTTGTTGTTCTTAGTCTTTTTGATGCTGGCCATCCTTACTGGTGTGAGGTGATATCTCATTGTGGTTTAAATTTGCATTTCCCTGATGATTAGTGATGTGGAGTTCTTCTCATGTGTCTGCTGGCCAACTGAATTTCTTCTCTGGAGAACTGTCTCTTCATATCGTCTGCCCATTTTTTAATCGGGTTATTTGCTTTTTGGGTGTTGAGGCGTGTGAGTTCTTTATATATTTTGGATGTTAACACCTTGTCGGATATGTCATTTACAAATATATTCTCCCATACTCTAGGATGCCTTTTTGTTCTATTGACGGTGTCCTTTGCCATACAGAAGCTTTTTAGTTTGATGTAGTCCCATGTGTTCATTTTTGCTCTTGTTTCCCTTGGTCAAGGAGATGTGACCAGGAAGAAGTTGCTCATGCTTATATTCAGGAGATTTTTGCCTATGTTGTCTTCTAAGAGTTTTATGGTTTCATGACTTACATTCAGGTCTTTGATCCATTTCAAGTTTACTTTTGTGTATGGGATTAAAGAATAATCCGGTTTCATTCTCTTGCACGTAGCTGTCCAGTTTTGCCAACACCAGTTGTTGAAGAGGCTGTTATTTCCCCATTGTATGTCCATGGCTCCTTTATTGTATGTTAATTGACCATATATGGTTGGGTTTATATCACAGCTCTCTAGTCTGTTTCATTGGTCTATGGGTCTATTCTCGTGCCAGTACCAAATTGTCTTGATTACTGTGGCTTTGTAGTAGAGCTTGAAGTTGGGGAGCATAATTCCCCCAGCTTATTCTTCCTTCTCAGGATTGCTTTGGCTATTCGGGGTCTTTTTTGGTTCCATATGAATTTTAGAACGATTTTCTCTAGTTTGTTGAAGAATGCTATTGATATTTTGATAGGGATTGCATTGAATCTGTAGATTGCTTTAGACAGGATGGCCATTTTGACAATATTAATTCTTCCTATCCATGAGCATGAGATGTGTTTCCATTTATTGGTACCTTCTTTAATTTCTCTCATGAGTGTCTTGTAGTTTTCAGAGTATAGGTCTTTCACTTCCTTGGTTAGGTTTATTCCCAGGTATTTTATTCTTTTTGATGCAACTATGAATGGAATTGTTTTCCAGATTTCTCTTTCTGCTAGTTCATCATTAGTGTATAGGAATGCAACAGATTTCTGTGTATTAATTTTGTATCCTGCAACTTTGCAGAATTCAGGTATTAGATCTAGTAGTTTTGGAGTGGATTCTTTAGGGTTTTTTATGTATAATATCATGTCATCTGCAAACAGGGACAGGTTAAAGTCTTCTTTGCCAATCTGGATGCCTTTTATTTCTTTGTGTTGTCTGATTGCCGTGGCTAGGACCTCCAGAACTATGTTGAATGGAAGTGGGGAGAGTTGGCATCCTTGTCTTGTTCCCGATCTTAAAGGAAAAGCTTTCAGCTTCTCGCTGTTAAGTATAATGTTGGCTGTGGGTTTGTCATATATGGCCTTTATTATGTTGAGGTACTTGCCTTCTATACCCATTTTGTTGAGAGTTTTTATAATGAATGGATGTTGAATTTTGTCAAATGCTTTTTCAGCATCTATGGAGATGATCATGTAGTTTTTGTCCTTCCTTTGTTGATGTGGTGGATGATGTTGATGGATTTTTGAATGTTGTACCATCCTTACAGCCCTGGAATAAATCCTACTTGATCATGATGGATTATCTTTTGATGTTTTTGTGAACTCGATTTGCTAGTATTTTGTTGAGTACTTTTGCATCTATGTTCATCAGGGATATTGGTCTTTGCCTGGTTTAGGTATTAGAGTGATGCTGGCTTCATAGAATGAGTTTGGAAGTATTCGCTCTTCCACTCTTTGGAAAACTATAAGGAGGACTGGTATAAGGTCTTCACTAAATGTTTGATAAAATTCAATGGTGAAGCCGTCTGATTCAGAGGTTTTGTTCTTAGGTAGGCTTTTGATTTCCAATTCAATTTCGTTGTTAGTAATTGGTCTGTTCAGGTCTTCTGTTTTTTCTGGGTCCGCCTTGGAAGGTTGTATTTTTCTAGAAAGTTGTTCATTTCTTCTAGGTTATCCAGTTTGTTGACACATAATTTTTCATAGTATTCTCTCATAATTCTTTGGATATCTGTGGTATCCGTTGTGATTTTTCCTTTCTCTTTTCTGATTCTGTTATGTGTATAGACTCTGTTTTTTCCTTGATAAGTCTGGCTAGGGGTTTATCTATTTTATTTATTTTCTTGAAGAACCAGCTCTTGCTTTCATTGATTCTTTCTATTGTTTTATTCTTCTCGATTTTATTTATTTCTGCTCTAATCTTTATTATGTCCCTCCTTCTACCGACTTTAGGCTTCATTTGTTCTTGTTTTTCTAGTTTCATTAATTGTGAGTTTAGACTGTTCATATGGGATTGCTTTTCTTTCCTGAGGTAGGCCTGTATTGCAATATACTTTCCTCTTAGCACGGCCTTCACTGCGTCCCACAGATTTTGTGGTGTTGTATTATTGTTGTCATTTGTCTCCATATATTGCTTGATCTCTGTTTTTATTTGGTCTTGATCCATTGGTTATTTAGGAGCATGTTATTAAGCCTCCATGTGTTTCTGGGATTTTTTCATTCTCTTTGCATAATTTATTTCTAGTTTCATACCTTTGTGGTCTGAAAAACTGGTTGGTACAATTTCAATATTTTTGAATTTACCGAGGTTCTTTTTGTGGCCTAGTATATAATCTATTCTTGAAAATGTTCCATGTACACTTGAGAAGAATATGTATTCGGTTGCTTTTGGGTGGAGAGTTCTGTAGATGTCTGTTAGGTCCATCTGTTCTAATGTGTTGTTCAGTGCCTCTTTGTCCTTACTATTTTCTGTCTGGTTGATCTGTCCTTCAGAGTGAGTGGAGTGTTGAAGTCTCCTAGAATGAATGCATTGTATTCTATTTCCCCTTTTAATTCTGTTAGTATTTGTTTCACATATGTAGGTGCTCCTGTGTTGGGCGCATAGATATTTATAATGGTTATATCTTCTTGTTGGATTGACCCTTTTGTCATTATGTAATGTCCTTCTTTGTCTCTTGTGACTTTCTTTGTTTTGAAGTCTATTTTGTCTGATACAAGTACTGCAACTCCTGCTTTTTTCTCCCTATTAGTTCCCTGAAATATCTTTTTCCATCCCTTCACTTTTAGCCTGTGTATGTCTTTGGGTTTAAAGAGAGTCTCTTGAAGGCAGCATATGGATGGGTCTTGTTTTTTAATCCATTCAGTGTCTCTATGTCTTTTGATTGGTGCATTCTGTCCATTTACCTTTAGAGTGATTATCGATGGGTATGTACTTATTGCCATTGCGGGCTTAGAAAGGTTCAAGGTTAACTTCCTTACTATGTAAGAGTCTAACTTAACTCACTTAATATGCTATTACAAACACCATCTAAAGGTTCTTTTTTTTTCTCCTCCTTTTCTTTCTCCTCCATTCTTTATATATTAGGTATCATATTCTCTCCTCTTTGTCTATCCCTTGATTGACTTTGGGGGTGGTTGATTTAATTTCTTTTTTGCATAGTAATTAGCTGTTCTACTTTCTTTACTGTGGTTTTATTACCTCTGGTGACAGCTATTAAACCTTAGGAACACTTCTATCTATAGCAGTTCCTCCAAAATACACTGTAGAGATGGTTTGTGGGGGGTAAATTCTCTAAGCTTTTGCTTATCTGGAAATTGTTTAATCCATCCTTCAAATTTAAATGATAATATTGCTGGATTAATTATTCTTGGTTCAAGGCCCTTGTGCTTCATTGCATTAAATACATCATGCCACTCCCTTCTGGCCCGTAAGGTTTCTGTTGAGAAGTCTGATGATAGCCTGATGGGCTTTTCTTTGTATGTGATCTTATTTCTCTCTCTGGCTGCTTTTAATAGTCTGTCCTTATCCTTGATCTTTGCCATTTTAATTACTGTATGTCTTGGTGTTGTCTTCCTTGGGTCCCTTGTGTTGGGAGATCTGTGTACCTCCATGGCCTGAGAGACTAACTCCTTCCCAAAATTGGGGAAGTTTTCAGCAATTACCTCCTCAAAGACACTTTCTATCCCTTTTTCTCTCTCTTCTTCCTCTGGTACCCCTATAATGGGAATATTGTTCCGTTTGGATTGGTCACACATTTCTCTCAATATTCTTTCATTCTTAGAGATCCTTTTTTCTCTCTGTGCCTCAGCTTCTTTGTATTCCTGTTCTCTAATTTCTATTTCATTTATCATCTCCTCCACCATATCCAATCTGCTTTTAATACCCTCCATTGTGCTCTTTAACAATTGGATCTTGGACTAGAATTCATTCCTGAGTTCTTGAGTATTTTTCTGTACCTCCATGAGCATGTTAATGATTTTTTTTTCAGTCCCCTTCAGGAAGATTCATGAGGTCGATTTCAGTTGAATCTTTCTCATGGGTTGTATTCATAATTTTACTTTGAACCAGGATTCTTTCGCATTTCATATTTGTATGTGGTGCCCTCTGGTGCTCAGAAGCTCTACTCTGTGGACCTGCTGAGCCCGTGAAGCAATGTCAAGGGTCACAGGGGAGTGATTGGTACCTGTGGGGAGGAAAGAGCTGTTTCCTGCTTCCCGGCTGCTATGCCTGCTTCCAGTGCCAGAACCAGTGGGCCAAGCACACAGGTTTAAGCCTCTATGCTTTGCATTTGTAGTTGCTGTAGATGGGGCTTCCCTCTGGCTGGCCTAATGCCAGGGTAGGGTTTGCTGGTTTGCGAGCCAGGTGGAGCTGGCTGGGAGAAAGGCACAGTAGGCTGTGTATCAGGGAGGGGGTCCTTGGTGCTGTGTGGCCAGCCAGGGAGCTGGAGCACCTGAAGACCACGGAAGTTTCCAACCTGCTGGGCAGAGTTCACCTGGACAATTTTGTCTACCTGTCCTCTCTCCTGAGCAGTAAGCTCTGTGTAGTCCTTACCCCTTTAGCAGCCCTCTTGCTAAGGGCTTCCTTGTTAGGAAGTCTCGCAGACTGCCCGCCTTTCTTTTGTCCTAGAGCAGCTGGATATGGATCCCTGCTTTGCGCAAGTGGCTGGAATCTCATTCTCTCCATGTATTCTGCCTGTCTTAGCTTTCCAACCCCCTAATCACAAGTACCATGCAAGCACCATGAAATGTGGGTTTATGCTCCCAGAGCAGATCTCCGGAGTTAGGTATTCAGCAGTCCCAGGCCTCCACACCCTCCCTGCTCCATTTCTCTTTCTCTTGCCAGTGAGCTGGGGTGTGGGAAGGGCTTGGGTCCAGCTGGGCCACAGCTTTGGTATGTTGCCCTGTTTTGTGAGGTTTATTCTTTTCTCCAGGTGTATGCAGTTTGGCACAGCCCTCTTTCATGTTGCTCCTTTGGGATTAGTCATATTAATTATATTTTCATATTATATGCAGTTTTAGGAGGAACCTTCTGTCTCACCTCTCATGCTGCCATCTTTAATCCTCTCTCATCAACGCATTTATGATGGGTATATTTTAATGTTTGATATATTATGGGGTGGATCCTTCAAGAGAAAATCACCCGTGTGGGACAAAAATCTAAAAATGACCCTGTCGGCAGCTGTACTGTCTAAAAAAACAAAGATAATCTTGGAAGTACTTGAAAGACCCTGAACTTTAAATGATGGTTTATGTTCATATGGAATCCTGAGGATTTCATGTATCTATTGAAGAGATTTAGGTTTTTTTACTTCTGTGTTTTACCCCATCTATTTCAAATCCCTAGACAAATACCTACTTGCACTCCCATTTCCTCACCTAATTACAAATATAGAATCCTTTTGAAAAACATTTATTGTGCAAGCAACGTACAGGATGTTCTCTGATTGGATTTGCTATGGTTATCCTCCATAAGCTGCTGGACATTCTGCCAGATATTCTCTGGTTGCCCCTCAATTCACTGCCCACCCCCTTCCGCCCTATCCTGTACCCTGGGAGGCTGATCTCTAGAGGGGTCCTCCCCAGCCCTTTGGTATCTGATAAGGCTTAGCCAAGGGTAGAGCTGGCGGGAGAAATTTGGGGTATTTATGCCCTGGATCCCCCCTTGTCCAGCTGTATTTTCGCTATGACCACCTTCTACTTGTAGCCACGCTCCTGTCAGGGACCCCTCTCCTGTACTCTCTTTGAGTTCCTATAACTGTTCCCTACTTGTGTTTTTAGCCAGGGCTTTGTATTGTTGCTGATCCTGGGCTCTTCCCCACCTGTCAGTGTCCATGAACTTGCCCTCACCTTGTAATTGTCCTTCACTAAATTCTCTTCAGTTGAGCTTCTGAGTTGCTCCTTGTGCTGTAACCTGATCTGCTTGTGTGGCAACAATAAAAACTGTTCTTCCTGTTAAGCTAAATCAACCTAAATACTTACCTTCATTGCTATATAATTGTTTCAATTTCCAATAGATTCTTCTTGCCCTTCTTCCCCACAGGCAGCATGTATTTTTCGTATTAAGTTTGGACTCCTATTCCCTTCCTCCTCCCTCCCTCTCTTCTGTTCTTCCTCCTTTCTTTCCCTCTCAAGTGATTTTTTGTTTTCTGTGTACCAAGAACTATGGAGAATTCTTTACTTAGATATTAGTTGGGAAGACAAGAGGACTATGTAACAGTGGAAGGAGAGACAGTGAAAGCTAAGAGCCAAAATGACTAAAAGAGAAATACTAAAGTGCTCGGGGACCCAGGGCTGGAGAGGAGCAGTGCAGAATGAATTATAAATAACTTCTTGTGGGAGGGTAAATAGGGTATTTTTGTTTCATTCCACAAAAGAATTGAGACATTTCAGTAAAAGTACATAAAACATGACAAAAGTGGGACTAAAGAGTAACTTTCAGAGAAAATAGAGACAAGTAGAAAACTAAAACCATGTCAAAGAGCAACATAAATTCATAAACCAAGAAGGCTGCTCTATTTGCTATAGTTGGTTGGCAGTGGGTTTCAGCCCCAGGTAAGTTCACTGTGGATTCAATGTGACCAAACGAATGACAGTAGAACATTCGTGGGATGAAAGGGTTATACCCACCTTTATTTCCATGGTGGCAGGTCAATCACTAGAATCCTGTCCACTCAGAGCGAGTCTGCAGCTAGCCGGTCTCTGCCTCTGGGCCCCTCTGCCCCCACAGCTGTCCTCTGGGCCCCTCTGCCCCCACAGCCGTCTGTCTCTGTCCTCGGTGCTGCCACCACTCCAGTTTTGTCTCTGCTCTCCTGCAGCCTTGCAGCCACTCCACCATGTCGCACAGAGCACTGGGCAGGGCTCTTTATATAGAGTCAATAATGATGCATTGCCCACACATGTGTAGTGAGCTAGCCAACCAGGGCCCAGGTGAGAATCCTGGCCACAGGAACCTTCACTGTATCCACATTGATCTTCAGGGTTGGTGGTGAACTTCCTAGAAGTTAAAGAAAAAAAAGGCATAAATCTCACTATATAGAGAGAAGCAGACCAATTATACTTCCTTGGGGAAGTATGTATAATTTTTCTAACACTGAATTAAATTTATCACATACAACTTTACAGAGGAGCAGTGAGTTATATACAGAACACAAAGTGTTTAATGACAGTTCTATAGCAGATGCAGTGACCTAATAAATAGGTTGATATTTTTGGTGGAAACGTTTAACAAAAGTCAAAGGCATAACACTAAAAAGAAACTCAGTAAATGTAACTGAATGAGGGGCTGTCTTGCCAATGGGTTTCAGCCCTGGGCAAGTTCACCATACCAGTGAGACTGAGGAATGACAATGGAACATTCTTGGGGTAAAAGGGCTTATTACCAGGCCTGTTCTGCCTGCAATAGGTCAAGCTCTAGGATCACATCTGCATCCAACAGTCTGCAGGTCTGTAATCCTCCTTCATCTCTGCCTCCACCCAGAGCACTGGGCAGAGCTCTTTACATAAGAACTCAGTCAATAATAGCTCATTGCCTATGGGTGTGGAAGCAGTAGCCTAGCAGCAGGCCAGTTACATCCTCAAGTAGTTTAGGGTCAGGTAAGGATCCTGGCCATAGGAATTTCCATTTTCCCCACAGGGGCTAAAGAAATATAGTCCAGGTTTAAAAAATAAGCTAGGGAGTAGGATGCCAACTCCTGATCCATGGTGGGGAAGGGATTTATAATACCCAAAAGATCTTTGGTAACTATCACCTCTGAGATGTTCCTTTGGCAGAAATTGAGACTGAAAGCCAGAGTACTATAGCTAGGATCCCTGCGTTCTGTAGGGTTGACTGACTGACAAGTGATTACCATTATCGTTCAGAGTTTTTTTTTTTTAAGAAAGTTCATACTCCTTGTTGTAAAGATTTCAATATTTTCTCACTGGTATAACATCACTACTTTACACTTAGCATGTAATTTACATTTTTGTAAGTAAATCCACGTCCAGTTTGATAATTATGCTCTTGGATTGTGGAATATTGATGTAGAATTGTCATTAGAGACATCGAATGGATCTTCTCTTTGTAAATGTGTAAGAGGCAAGCAAATACTCTGGAGAAGGTCAGCATGAAATGCAAATACAACCTCTCTCAGTGTCAGAACCTGCTGTGACATGAGAAGGCTGAAGATATGAGCTGCATGATGTTTTTCATGAGTTAATGACACAAATAGGCTTTGAAGATGAAGCCTTGTCATGTGCCATTGTTAGAACCAGCCTAGCCACGCTGACTGCCTTGGACCTGTTTCTGAGACTCTTGTTTCAAGACTTTAGGGGATAATATTTGGCAGTAAGTATGAGTAGGAATTACCACTAGAAAGAGAAAGTCAAGGGATTAGTCATTTTAAGTATTATCTTTAAAAGTGCTGAGGGCCAGAAGGCAGTGCATACCAATAAAATTCAGCAGGGTGCTCATAGTTTACATGGTAGCTTCTTGACATTGAAAGATTTAATATTTGTGGGCTTTACACAGTGACTAACACTACTGATTCATGGCTATTAATTTTGGGGAGATGTGAATTTGAATCATGTGTATAATACAGTTGTGTACCAGGGTGTCACCTACAAATAAGTGAGCCTATAGCAGGTCTGACACATTCATGTGTGGCTTTTGTTGTCTACTTGTGCCGCACAGAGTTATATTAAATGATGAAAAATCACTTGTTCTAGGAATTTATAATAGGAAATATAAACTGGAAATAACTTCCATGTCTACCAGTAGGGAGTATTTATACTGATATAATAGATCATTTGGCAGTTCTTGAAAAATAAGAATGGTGAAAAAAAACTTGCCTTACCAGAAATTACAGCTTACTCTAAAACTGTAGCAATCAAATTCCAAGGTATTGGCACAGTAATATAAAAATATTAAAGAGAATAGAGGGCCCAGAAGTAGACCCAAGCAAATGTGAGGGCTTAATCTATGATGGTTTACTTCAAAATGGTGCTGACGTAATTGGATATTTATTCAGAATAAAGCAACCCATAGTATGTAAAGTAAATCTCAAGTGGATAAAATACCTCAAAGTAAAAAGAATATCATAATAAAATATGATAACAACATATAGGAAAATATCTGTGGAACCTTACAGGTTGGAGAAATTATCTTAAGTAATGTTGGAAATTCAGATGCCATAAGGAAAAGACTGAACATTTCACAAAGTAAAAGTCAATAGTTTTGGATGGCACAATCTAACCTAGTCAATTCAAAAGACTGCTGGAAATATTTGCATGCATATGTCAATAAAGGGTCAAATGCCTCAAAACATAGAGGTATGAATATAAAGATGCTTATTTTAGCATTGTTTGAACTGAAAAAATTTCGGGAACAACCTGAATGCCAATCAATGGGAGAATGAGTGAATGATTTATGCTATACCCATGGTATGAATTTTATCCAGCAATTAATGAGTTAGATCCACATACTGCCCCAGAAAGAATGACGGTAGGGGTAATCAGGTTGCAGAATGATACACAGTCTGAATTATTTTCAATCACAGCAATCCGTTTATTTCAGTCATTGTTCTTATTTGCTTGTTTGTATGTTTTGCTGTTTTCCCACTGGGCTGTGAAGTCTGTAAATTTCCTAAGCAACAAAATCTGTTGGACTTTAAACCCCTGACTCCTGGTACAGCTGGTGTACTAGACAGGAGATGCTCGTTAAATTCTTATTTAATGAAAATTCACAGTAGACTTCTGGAGTGATACAGAAAAACTGCTTAGAGTGATTTTCTTTAGATAGTTGGGCCTAGCTGTCTCAACGCAAGGATGAGAACTTTTAGTTTTTACCTTATACCTGTCTGAAGTGTTTGAATTTTCAACACAAATGTGTATCACTTTCACACACACACACACAAAGACTAATTATTTGTGGTAAAGCACCCCAAACCAACTGAAATAAAAAAATAAAATGAAAACTCATAAAAACATGGTTAGTCACAAATAAACGAAAAAATCTCCATAAAAGACACCTCCCGAAACTGCTGAGGAATGAAAGTGACAAGGGCTGAAGAGTCTAAACAAGGGAAATCATACCTGCAGGGGAAAGACCGTGGGAAAGAGGCCTAATGCACTGAAGTGTCAGTTGTGTTATTTGGGCAGAAGGAGTGTGTATGACTTTTATAAAGAGTGAAAAAAAGGAAAATTCAAATGTGACAAAAAGCAGTTACAACCCTCACCGATATAAATAGGACAGTTGGGAAAGTTAACGGGGCTTCGAGAAAGCATGTTTCTTTGTTACTGTGCCTGCTCTCTGGACTTGACTCGACCGGGCCAAGCCCTCTGGACCCTCCGTCCGCTGTGAGCCACCATGGCACATACCCTGCGCTTTCGGGATGCTTGGGCCTCTGTAGGGCCTTCTAATCTAAGAAGTAGCCCTTAAATGCTGAATTATTGCCAAGATGGTGCTCGCTGGATGAGCATGGGGTAGTGCCCAGGCATTTTGGCAGGCTATGACATTAGTCTCCCTGTGTTCCGGGTATCTCCCTATTGGTGGCGTGAGTCTTCCACGAACGTGATCAGCTCGTGGACACTGTTTGCTTGCATTGTGTGCCTTCCTGCGTGAAGAGCTTATGACTGCTTGACCTTTATGCTGATTGGCCCATGAATGTTATATATACTCTGCCGTTTCCGCACTAAACGAGTTCCTGCTTTGACTGAGCTCCGAGTTGCGTCTGTGTCCTGTGCGAACCGAGAACCGGAGGCTGGTGGTCGGGGGACAGTGGGCACTCACCCTTCCCGGTCCTGCCTTGCCGGGGCGTGTCTCCCCCTTCCCGTTCTCTCGGCAGGTTTGGAGGGGGCTTGGGGAAGGCTAGAAACCCCGACAGGCCTCCTCGCTTGGCGGCTGCGCTTGTAGCCTCACCTGGGGACACCCGCTTGGAGTCCTCGCAGCCAGGGGCTGGGTCTCCCAGCTTCCCATTCCCGCTCCGCTCCGGGAGTTTGCGTTTGTTCTCACGGAGCAGCCGCGTCTTCCCCTGAATCCAAGATCTTTGGATGCCGCTTTCTGCCCTTCCCCAGCTTTCCGGCCCTTCCTCAGCATTGGCTGACGACAGCCTCAGCCCCGCTCTTCAGAGTGAGCATTCTCTTTTTTTTCATTTTTTATTAACTAGATTTTGCAAGTTTTCCTTTTGTTTCTAAATTTAACAGCTGCTTTTCGATGTATAATAATGAATGAGCCTTTGTGTTTTCACAGGTATGTAGTAAGCCCTCAGTGTGGAAGCTGTTGCATGCTATTGTCGTTTGGATGCCTTTTCTACACCTTAGCCACACACTTCCTGGTCTCCAGGTCTTAAATGACCTTCATTTTCACACCCCAGCTGTTCTTTGGGTCTTGTCTTCTCCAGGTCTCTTCCCTGTGGAGTTGCTTCTCCTAACATCAACAGATGAGAGGAAGCTATTTCTCCTATAGTCACCATTATCATGGGCAAAGCCTGAACATTTATTCAATGACCAGACATATGCTTACCTTTTTTCCTCCAGTCTCACAGGGAAATGACTCTATTCCCCTTTAAGGCCAGACCAATATTCTGGATCCTTCCTTTCTTGTGTCTGCCCAGACTTGCACTATTCCTTATTTAATCTCTCCTTACCTGTTAGACTACACGCATTAAAGTTTAGTAGAGTAACAAGTATAAGACCTTAATGCAGGTTTAAAAATTCTCTAAGCTTTGCAAAAGCTTTGTGAAAGCAAAAGCCAGGCCCTAACATCCACAAGCTGGCCAGGTGCTCACAGCTAGTCCCAGGGTCCTTCTGTCCCCTAAGGTATGTGGCCTCCTTTGTTGCAGCAATAAACCTGCATATGTAACTGTGGATATGCTCCCCGTGGTCTTTGGATGGAGGGGACTGATGTTACATAGGTTCATAGATAGCTATATACACAAGTATGTGTGTGTGCCTGCACTCACATGCACAGGTGCACAGCAAAAGTGTCATCTCAAATACGAGATGTTTAGGAGTTGTTAGGAATTAGAAAACTTGGAGTGAGAGAAACAGATACAAGGGTACCACCAGATTTCGGGCTTAAGAAAGTGGGTTTTGGTAATAATGCCTTTTACTGTGTTAAGGAGAGAAGCAAGCTTGGGGAAAGAAAACTTGCTGGATTTTACTTCCCAAATTTTGCTGAAGAGAGCACTAGTGTTTGATCCTGACCAAGCCCACAGTAACTTGTATCTTTGCATCAGTGGTTCCCAACTAGGGACAATCATATGCCAGGGAATATTCGGCAATATCTGGAAGCATTTTTGGTTATCACAGTTGAGGGTGGACGTGCTAATGGTGTCTAGTGGGTAGAGGCCAGGAAAGCTGCTAGACATTCTAATGCCCAGGACAGCCCTCCACAACAAAGATTTATCTGGCCCCAAATGTTAACGGTGCCAAGGTTGAGAAACCCTGCCTTAGGGGACCACATTTCCCTTATCTTTAAGTAACTTTGGTAAGTATATGGGTAGCCTACAGAGCCCTATAAAAACCCAAGCAAAATGCAGTTTCCACATAGAACATTTTCTTGTCAATGTGCATACAAGTTGAATATTTTTTAGAAAGCATTTTATTACATTAAAGGACATAAGAGGAATATATTTATTGCATATGTTTATTAAGCATATGAATAAGCATATTCACCAAGTCAAGCACCAGTGATACTTCCCCTTGTGTATCTGATACATAATAGGACACTAAGCATGATTGACTACAGTTTATGTTCTGTCATAAGGTAGCTGATTAGAAAGATAAGAGTTGCTTCCGTTTGATAAGATAGCTGCTGCTCTACCCTCTGACTCACTTTGAAAAAAAATTGGTGGTTCTGAGATACTATTTTTTTACTCTCTTAATTTGGCTCTTGACTTGTGTAACTATGCTTCTGTTTCTCATTTTTCTTAGTTTGGTCACAGTGGTAGAGAACAAATGTATGTGCGTGTGTGTGTGTGTGTGTTTTGTTTTTAGGATAGGGGAGGCATTGTGGTCACTCAGAGAAAGCTCAGGTAATTTTTCATTCCGGATTACTGACACTCTGAAAGCCAGAATTTATAGTTTCACAAAGTCAGGTAATCCTTTCCTTTTTCTTTTATTTATTTATTTTTCATTTTTTATTTTGGTATCATTAATATACACTTACATGAACAACACTGTGGTTACTAGACTCCCCCCATTATCAGGTCCCCACCACATACCCCATTACAGTCACTGTCCATCAGCGTAGTAAGATGCTATAGAATCACTACTTGTCTTCTCTGTGTTGTACTGCCTTCCCTGTGCCCCCACCCCCCCCACATTATGTGTGCTAATCATAATGCCCCTTTTTCCCCCTTATCCCTCCCCATGCATCCTCCCCAGTCCCTTTCCCTTTGGTAACTGTTAGTCCATTCTTGGTTCTGTGAGTCTGCTGCTGTTTTATTCCTTCAGTTCTTACTTTGTTCTTATACTCTACAGATGAGTGAAATCATTTGATACTTGTCTTTCTCTGCCTGGCTTATATCACTGAGCATAATACCCTCTAGCTCCATCCATGTTGTTGCAAATGGTAGGATATATTTTCTTCTTTTTTTTTTTAATATAATTTATTTTATTATCATTAATTTACAATTACATGTGCAATATTACGATTATTAAACTACCCCTTCATCAGGTCCCCCCCACCAACCCCATTACAGTCACTGTCCATCAGCGTAGTGAGATGCTATAGAATCACTACTTGTCTTCTCTGAGCTGTACTGCCCTCCCCGTGCCCCCCCAACATTACATTTGCTAATCGTAATGCCCCTTTTTCCCTCTTATCCCTCCCTTTCCGCCCATTTTCCCCAGTCCCTTTCCCTTTGGTAACTATTAGTCCGTTCTTGGGTTCTGTGAGTCTGCTGCTGTTTTGTTCCTTCAGTTTTTTTCTTTGTTCTTATACTCCACATATGAGTGAAATCATTTGATACTTGTCTTTTTCGGCTTGGCTTATTTCACTGAGCATAATACCCTCTAGCTCCATCCATGTTGTTGCAAATGGTAGGATTTGTTTTCTTCTTATGGCTGAATAATATTCCATTGTGTATATGTACCACCTCTTCTTTATCCATTCATCTACTGATGGACACTTAGGTTGCTTCCATTTCTTGGCTATTGTAAATAGTGCTGCAATAAACATAGGGGTGCATCTGTCCTTTTCAAATTGGGCTGCTGCATTCTTAGGGTAAATTCCTAGGAGTGGAATTCCTGGGTCAAATGGTATTTCTATTTTGAGTTTTTTGAGGAACCTCCATACTGCTTTCCACAATGGTTGAACTAATTTGCAGTCCCACCAGCAGTGTAGGAGGGTTCCCTTTTCTCCACATCCTCGCCAACATTTGTTGTTGTTTGTGTTTTGGATGTTGGCCATCCTCACTGGTGTGAGGTGATATCTCATTGTGGTTTTAATCTGCATTTCTCTGATGATTAGCGATGTGGAGCATCTTTTCATGTGCCTGTTGGCCATCTGAATTTCTTCTTTGGAGAAGTGTCTATTCATGTCCTCTGCCCATTTCTTAATTGGATTATTTGCTTTCTGTTTGTTAAGGTGCATGAGTTCTTTATATATTTTGGATGTCAACCCTTTATCAGATACGTTTTTTATGAATATATTCTCCCATACTGTAGGATGTCTTTTTGTTCTACTGATGGTGTCCTTTGCTGTACAGAAGCTTTTCAGCTTGATATAGTCCCACTTGTTCATTTTTGCTTTTGTTTCCCTTGCCCGGGGAGATATGTTCATGAAGAAGTTGCTCATGTTTATGTCCATGAGATTTTTGCCTATGCTTTTTCTAAGAGTTTTATGGTTTCATGTCTTACATTCAAATCTTTGATCCACCTTGAGTTTACCTTTGTGTATGGGGCTAGACAGTAGTCCAGTTTCATTCTCTTACATGTAGCTGTCCAGTTTTTCCAACACCAGCTGCTGAAGAGGCTGTCATCTCCCCATTGTATATCCAAGGCACTTTTATCAAATATTAATTGACTGTATATGTTTGGGTTAATGTTTGGATTTTCTATTCTGTTCCACTGGTCTGTGGGTCTGTTTTTGTGCCAATACCAAATTGTCTTGATTACTGTGGCTTTGTAGTAGAGCTTGAAGTCAGGGAGTGTAATTCCCCCTGTTTTATTCCTCCTTCTCAGGATTGCTTTGGCTATTCGGGGTCTTTTGTGGTTCCATATGAATTTTAGAATTATTTGTTCCAGTTCATTGAAGAAAGCTGTTGGTAGTTTGATAGGGATTGCATTGAATCTGTAGATTGCTTTAGGTAGTATAGCCATTTTGACAATATTGATTCTTCCTAGCCAAGAGCATGGGATGCTTTTCCATTTGTTAGTGTCCTCTTTAATTTCTCTTAGGAGTGTCTTGTAGTTTTCAGAGTACAGGTCTTTCACTTCCTTCGTTAGGTTTATTCCTAGGTACTTTATTCTTTTTGATGCAATTGTGAATGGAATTGTTTTTCTGATTTCTCTTTCTGTTAGTTCATCATTAGTGTATAGGAAAGCAACAGATTTCTGTGTGTTAATTTTGTATCCTGCAACTTTGCTGAATTCAGATATTAGTTCTAGTAGTTTTGGAATGGAATCTTTAGGGTTTTTTATGTACAGTATCATGTCATCTGCAAATAGTGACAATTTGACTTCTTCTTTACCAATCTGGATGCCTTGTATGTCTTTGTTTTGTCTGATTGCTGTGGCTAGGACCTCCAGTACTATGTTGAATAACAGTGGAGAGAGTGGGCATCCTTGTCTTGTTCCAGATCTTAGATGAAAAGCTTTCAGCGTCTCGCCGTTAAGTATGATGTTAGCTGTGGGTTTGTCATATATAGCCTTTATGATGTTGAGGTACTTGCCCTCTATACCCATTTTGTTGAGAGTTTTAATCAGGAATGGATGCTGAATTTTGTCAAATGCTTTTTCAGCATCTATGGAGATGATCATGTGGTTTTTGTTCTTCTTTTGTTGATGTGGTGGATGATGTTGATGGATTTTCGAATGTTGTACCATCCTTGCATCCCTGGGATGAATCCCACTTGATCATGGTGTATGATCCTCTTGATGTATTTTTGAATTCGGTTTGCTAATATTTTGTTGAGTATTTTTGCATCTACGTTCATCAGGGATATTGGTCTGTAATTTTCTTTTTTGGTGAGGTCTTTGCCCGGTTTTGGTATTAGAGTGATGCTGGCTTCATAGAATGAGTTTGGAAGTATTCCCTCCTCTTCTATTTTTTGGAAAACTTTAAGGAGAATGGGTGTTATTTCTTCTCTATATGTCTGGTAGAATTCAGAGGTGAATCCATCAGGGCCAGGGGTTTTGTTCTTGGGTAGTTTTTTGATTACCAATTCGATTTCGTCACTGGTGATTGGTCTGTTTAGTTTTTCTGTTTCTTGCTTGGTCAGTCTTGGAAGGTTGTATTTTTCTAAGAAGTTGTCCATTTCTTCTATGTTTTCCAGCTTGTTAGCATATAGATTCTCATAATATTCTCTTATGATTCTTTGTATTTCTGTGGGGTCTGTCGTGATTTTTCCTTTCTCATTTCTGATTGTGTTTATGTGTGTAGATTCTCTTTTCCTCTTAATGAGTCTGGCTAGGGGTATATTTTCTTCTTATGGCTGAATAATATTCCATTGTGTATATGTACCACCTCTTCTTTATCCATTCATCTACTGATGGACACTTAGGTTGCTTCCATATCTTGGCTATTGTAAAAAGTGTTGCGATAAACATAGGGGTGCATATGTCTTTTTCAAACTGGGCTGCTGCATTCTTAGGGTAAATTCCTAGGAGTGGAATTCCTGGGTCAAATGGTATTTCTATTTTGAGTTTTTTGAGGAACCTCCATACGGCTCTCCACAAAGGGTGAACTAATTTACATTCCCACCAGCAGTGCAGGAGGGTTCCCCTTTCTCCACATTCTCTCCAACATTTGTGGTTTGTGTTTTGGGTGTTGGCCATCCTTACTGGTGTGAGGTGATATCTCACTGTGGTTTTAATTTGCATTTTTCTGATGATTAGTGATGTGGAGCATCTTTTCGTGTGCCTGTTGGCCACCAGAATTTCTTCTTTGGAGAAGTATCTGTTCAGGCCCTCTGCCCATTTTTTAATTGGATTATTTGCTTTTTGTTTGTTGATGTGTGTGAGCTCTTTGTATATTTTGGATGTCAACCCCTTTTCGGATATGTCATTTATGAATATATTCTCCCATACTGTAGGATGTCTTTTTGTTCTACTGATGGTGTCCTTTGCTGTACAGGTTTTTAGTTTGATATAGTCCCACTTGTTCATTTTTGCTTTTGTTTCCCTTGCCCATGGAGATACGTTCATGAAGAAGTTGCTCATGTTTATATTCAAGAGTGTTTTGCCTATGTTTTTTCTAAGAGTTTAATGGTTTCGTGACTTCCATTCATGTCTTTGATCCATTCTGAGTTTACTTTTCTGTATGGGATTAGACAGTAATCCAGTTTCATTCTCTTACATGTAGCTGTCCAGTTTTGCCAATACCAGCTGTTGAAGAGGCTGTCATTTCCCCATTGTATATCCATGGCTCCTTTATCATATATTAATTGACCATGTATGCTTGGGTTAGTATCTGGACTCTATTCTGTTCCACTGATCTATGGGTCTGTTCTTGTGCCAGTACCAAATTGTCTTGATTACTGTGGCTTTGTAGTAGAGCTTGAAGTTGGGAAGCGAGATTGCCCTTGCTTTATTTTTCCTTCTCAGGATTGCTTTGGTTATTTGGGGTCTTTTGTGGTTCCATATGAACTTTAGAACTATTTGTTTTAGTTCATTGCAGAATGCTGTCCATATTTTGATAGGGATTGCATTGAATCTGTAGATTGCTTTAGGCAGGATGGCCATTTTAACAATATTAATTCTTTCTACCCAAGATCATGGGATGAATTTCCATTTATTAGTATCCTCTTTAATTTCTCTTAGGAGTGTCTTATAGTTTTCAGGGTATAGGTCTTTCACTTCCTTGGTTAGGTTTATTCCCAGGTATTTTATTCTTTTTGATGCAACTGTGGATGGAATTGTTTTCCTGATTTCGCTCTCTGCTAGTTCATTGTTAGTGTGTAGGAATGCAACAGATTTCTGTGTATTGATTTTGTATCCCGCAACTCTGCTGAATTCAGATATTAGTTCTAGTAGTTTTGGAGCGGATTCTTTAGGGTTTTTTATGTACAATATCATGTCATCTGCAAACAGGGACAGTTTCACTTCTTCCTTGCCAATCTGGATGCCTTTTATTTCTTTGTGTTGTCTGATTGCCGTGGCTAGGACCTCCAGAACTATGTTGAATGGAAGTGGGGAGAGTTGGCATCCTTGTCTTGGTCCCGATCTTAAAGGAAAAGCTTTCAGCTTCTCGCTGTTAAGTATAATGTTGGCTGTGGGTTTGTCATATATGGCCTTTATTATGTTGAGGTACTTGCCCTCTATACCCATTTTGTTGAGAGTTTTTATAATGAATGGATGTTGAATTTTGTCGAATGTTTTTTCAGCATCTATGGAGATGATCATGGATTTTTGTCCTTTTTGTTGATGTGGTGGATGATGTTGATGGATTTTTGAAAGATTTTCCTTTTATATATGTATTCTTAACATACAAAACATAATTCTCTTAATATCAATAATTAAAAAAAAATGAAAATGATATCTGAATATTTTGGACACTAAAAAATATTTTCATCCAGGCTCAAGTTCAATTTAGAAGAAATTATGAAGTATTCTACTTGTAATTACTTGATGCAATAAGAATATATCTTTTTAAAAAGCGACCTGAACACAGTTACTTCTTCCTGAGAACGAAAGCTATACTAGATCAAAGTGAAATCAAACAGTATATTCTAGAGAAAACAGTAATTTATATGAACCATTCAGAACAGAGCATTAAAAATGTGTAAAAGTTTATTTCGAAAGACATAAGAAAAATAGTTTGCCTTCATATTGTGTGCGTGGCCATGCTGATAACCCTGTTTCGAGGGATACAGTCTTAGGAGGTCGTCTATCTATGAAGTTCTTCAACATTCCACATGCTCAACATGTCAAAATGAGTTTTTATGTTCGATTATGCCACTGTGCATTTTAGTCCAACAAAGAGAATGTTCAACTATTTGTTCAATGTTCAAAAATATTTCCCTAGAGAATGACAAGATCTATGACAACTACCTTTTTCTTTCCTAACAGGGATGATTTTTCATCAGCTACTATGTGCTATATTCTCATTAATTGTATCATTCAAATGAATCATAGATTGTCAACTCATTTCTGCATTAAAGGGCTTTAAGGCTGGGACTTTTGGAGGTTGAATATGTGCCTGCCTGTGTTTGGGGACACTAGGTTTTTAGTTGACTCTATTTTGAGTCCCATAGTTATATTTTTCTTTTCTTATGATTGCCAAGGAGTATTCTATTCCAGGCAAAGAAAGTTATCTGCCTTCTACTTCCCCAGAATTTTCTTTAAATTTCACTCTAAAACTTATCTGGTCTCTTGATCATATGCCTGTTTTAATGAGAAAACCAAGAATGCACTTATGTATTTAATACCCCTTAGTGATGAGTGAGTGCTTTCAGCTCTCATTGGTTTCATTCATACCATTATTCACAGGCAGAGAATATGGGCGTCTGAGATTTTAGTTGCCTAAGTCCTCAGAGGTCTCCTTCCTAGCAGGACTACAGTTAGAATTTAAGCCTTTAGCTCTTCAAAATTGTAACATTTAAGAGGAGTAATACAGAATAGTCCATTATCTTTAAAACAAGTGTTCATGTCTATGTGAATGCAAGTTGATTACAACAGGCTCAAATGCATCATATATTTTATAAAATCAGTGCTCCACTATTTTAATAAGCCCTATTTCAGGATTTCAGTTCACTTGTAAAAAGCTACATGGCAACCTCAACAAAAAGACCTTTATCTAATTAAAAAAAGATTCGGATGTCTCTAGATTTCTTAAGAGAAGGGCTGAGTTTATCTCATCTCCTTTACCTCCAAGAGGTGATTCTAGATTAGACATAAAGTCAGATCCATCATTAAAAAACTGAAACATAGTGAACCTTGGTTCTATTTCCACTAATGTATACAGCCAAAGTCATCTAATTTAAATATCAATGATATCATCTAATTTAAATATCAATGATACTCATTTTAAATAAGTGTTCCAATGTTACTGGAATAGCCATATAAAGTTTGAAGTCAAATATATACTTTCATTCTAGTAACATGAACAGCAAAGTTTCCTTGGTAATTTCTATTAACAGAAGTGGCAGCAGAAGATGTTAATAATTACCCAAAAATTAGATGAGTTACTTTATTACAAAACGTTTAAATGAGCACATTAAAACTCAGATTTATAGGTCACTTGAAATAGTATGCTCTGGGAACTCATACTGTTAAACTTTCCAAAGGGCATTTAATATTGGCCTTTACTTGTTGGCTATTTATGCTCACTAGTGGGGCGTATAATTCTGGGCGTAACTGCACCTGGTTTCTAATTTTTTTACCAAAGAGTTCTAAATGCAGAAAATATTTTTCCTATTCTGAATAAACCTTTGGCATATTTTCAAATATCCAACCACTATAACCATTATAATCTGCCTGTCCTGCAGTGGCCCTAAGAGACTAGATGGGCAACACTATGGGTTTGGAACACATACTTTGTTATTCTTTAGGGACTTATTTTGCAGAGTTCTTGGTGGCATTTCCTAAGCACCACATATTGTCAAAACTGTCTGATTAAACATGTGATGCCTAAACATGAATTCATTTTCAAACAGGGCCCTACAGAGTGGTCCTTGTCACTCTTAACTTCTTTTTACTATTTCTACTATATAAATTTGTCAATACAAGTGTTTCTATGGCAACCAATGTTGAATTCTTCTATTTTGAATCTTACAAATTTGGAACACAGATGTCAACAGTATGAAATTACTTCATTTAAGGCTTGAACTCTTTAAAAACCAAAATATTCTGTAAAACAATGTTTGCTAAACTGCAGACTCTGATGCAGTATGTCTGAGAGTCTTCCTTTCCCATGAGCTCCTATGTGATACTGAGGCTGCCGGTCCTTTCCAGCAAGGCTCTGCAAGACACAGCAGATGAGATCAAGCGGCTGACTTGGAGCAACTTATTCATTAGACGTATAGTCCTACAGCAGTTGTGAAAATGTTTTCTTCCTACCTTATGTTAGCTCTTCGCTTATAGAAAACCAGGTATAAAAAGGGAGGGGCTAGAAGTGTGCATACATAATGGTGAAATGTTCCTCCTTTCGAACAATCTGAAACTCCTCAGTTTGGCTCAAACAGCCTAAACCTTACAGGTTTAGAGGACAGTGTCTACTTACTAAACTGGAAGAAACTTCCCTGAAGCTACCCCCAAGGATGCTCAAGACTAGTCCTGATGGAATGGCCACATGGAGAAAGATGAGGATGCCTAGGATGACTTTCCAGATCAAGTCTTTGTGAGATTTTCAGAGATCACCCATTATGGATAGAGATACAATTATTATCAAATGTGAGTTTGTATATATACGTGTACGTGTATGTGTATGTATGTGTACATGTGTGTTTACTCCAGAACAGAGCAGGGAAAGGAGGTGGAGGACACACTGAAAAAAAAAAGTCTCACACCCCAGAGAACATCAACACACAATCACAGCTGGGCTTGCACTTCTTTGACACAGTAACTGCTCCCAGCCTCATTGGTCATTTCATCCCATTGTTACAGCTATTGCTGGTCATCTTGTCTTTATCATCTCACCTATTTATTGCCTTAGATGATATTTCCTATTGGGGTCTGAGATGGAATTCCATGTTAGTGAATTTCACCAGGACAATTCCATGAACATGAAAAATTCTGGATATGACTATTGGGTTAAATTTTCTATACAATATATGATTAGGTACTTAGTGCCAGGGAAAACAAATTCTTTATTATTTCATCTATTCTAAGTATTTTCCCATTAAAATTAGTGATATGGTGAAAAAGTATAGGAGAAATGAATGAAAAATGAATTCCTTTTCATGGAGAAGGGAAATACCATAGTTAGAAACCAGTACATTTGACTTTGGAAAATTGTCTTCACTTGCTTTGATTACTGTTCTGTTATAAAAAAGATCACTATTCTGCAATGGGATTTTTAAAGAGGAATGTATTCCCTATCAAATATTAACCACTTTGATGATTTTTCCTCCTGCATTGGAACAATTACATGTAGAATGAGAACTTGTAAGTCAATAATCATACAAGAATATATAGCCCTATCTGCAAAAGGTTGAATGAGATAATAGGAAGAAATTATAATGTTTATAGGAATTTAATGTTAAATTACATATTAAAGAACTCCCAGTAGAGCTAAGAAACAGGCAAGTACAGGCATACCTTGTTTTATTGCACTTTGCTTTACCATACTGCACAGATATTGAGTTTTTTGCAAATTGAAGGTTTGTGGCAACCCTGCATCAAGAAATCTATGGGCACCACTTTTCAAACAGCATTTGTGCACTTCAGTCTCTTGTGTCGCCTTGTGCTAATTCTCACAATAGTTCAAACCTTTTCTTTATTATTATATTTATGATTTCTGGTCAGTGACCTTTGATGTTACTGTTGTAATTGTTTTGGGGCCCTACAAACTATGCACACATAAGACAATGAATTTGATCAATTAATGTGTATGTTCTGACTTCTCCACTGACTGACTGTTCCTCTCGTCACTCTCTCCCCTCAGGTCTCCTATTCTCTGAGACACAATATTGAAATTAGGCCAGTTAACAATCCTTCAATGGTCTCTAAATGTTCAAGTGAAAGAAAGAGTCACACATTTCTCACTTTAAATCAAAAGCTAGAAATGATTAAGCTTAGTGGGGAAGGCATGTCTAAAGCCAAGACAGGCCAAAAACTACTCCTCTTGTGCCAAACATTAACCAAGTTGTGAATGTAAAGGAAAAATTTTTGAAGGAAATTACAGTGCCACTCCACTTAACACATGAATGATAAGAAAGCAAAATAGCCTCAGTGCTGATATGGAGAAAGTTTTAGTGGTCTGGATACATAATTAATGAAGATAGCTACACTAAACAGCAGATTTCAATGTAGATGAAACAGCCTTCTATTGGAAGATGATGCCACCCAGGACCTCCCTAGCTAGAGAGGAGAAGTCAGTGCCTGGTTTCAAAGCTTCAAAGGACAGGCTGACTTTCTTCTTAGGGGCTAATGCAGCTGGTGACTTTCACTCGAAGTCAGTGCTGATTGACCACTCTGAAAATCCCAGGGCCCTTAAGAATTATGTTGTCTACTCTGCTTCTGCTCTACAAATGGAACAATGCCAGAATGACAGCACGTCTGTTTACAACATAGTTCAGTGAATACTCTAAGTCCACTGTTGAGACCTACTGCTCAGAAAAAAGATTCAAACTATTACTAATCATGGACAATGGACCTAGTCATCCAGGAGCTATGATGGAGATGGACAATGAGAATAACGTTTTCATGCCTGCTGACATCCTTTCTGCACCCCATGGATCAAGGAATAGTTTCAACTTTCAGGTCTTCTTATTGAAGAAATATATTTTGTAAGGCTGTAACTGCCATAGATAGTAAATCCTCTAATAGATCTAGGCAAAATAGATTGAAAACCTGGAGAGAATTTGCCATTTGTGATTCATGGAAAGGGGTTGAAATAGCAGCATTCACAGGAATTTGGAAGAAGTTGATTCCGGTCCTAATGGGTGATTTTGAGAGGTTCAAGACTTCAGTGGAGGAAGTAACTACAGATGTGGTGGGAGGAGTGAGAGAACTAGAATTAGAAATGGAGCGTGAAGATGGGACTAATTGTTGCAGTGTCATAGTCAAACTCAAACAGGTAAAGAGTTGTTTCTCATGGATGTGCAAAAAAAGGTAGTTTCTTGTGATGGAATCCATCCTGGTGAAGAAGCTGTGAAGACTTTTAAAATGAAAACATAGGATTTAGCATATTCCATAAACTTAGTTGATAAAGCAGAATCAGGGTTTGAGAGGATCGACTCCAATTTTGAAAGAAGGTCAACGTTAGGTAAAATGCTATCTATCAGCATCACAATCCCACCTAACAGACTACAATATAAACATAACTATTTAAAAATTTGAAGTATAGTTGACATACAATATTATATTGATTTCAAGTATACAACACTGGTTCAACAGTTACACACATTATTAAATCCTTACTTCAACTAGTGCAGTTCCTGTCAACACAGGAAGATGTTACAGAGCAGCTGACCATATTCTTCGTGCTACACCTCCATCCCTGTGACAAACTTACGAGATTTTGTGCCTCTTTATCCCCATCACCCTCCCCACCAACCCCTCCCCACCCCTCCCCCATGGTAACCATCCGTCACTTCTCAATGTCTATGAATTTACTACTGTTTTACTCGTTTTGTTTTGTTTTTAGAGTCCACATGTAAGTGAAATCATATGGTATTTGTCTTTCTCTGCCTGGCTTATTTCACTGAGCCTAATACCCTCTAGCCCCATCCATGTTGTCACAAATGGTAGGATTTCTTTTTTAATGGCTGAATAATATTCCATTGTGTGTATGTCCCACCTCTTCTTTATCCATTCATCTACTGATGGACACTTTGGTTGCTTCTATATCTTGGCCATTGTAAATAATGTGGCAATAAACATAGGGGTGCATCTCTCTTTTCAAATTGGATAGGGTCTTAATAGTGCTCCACTGTTCCATACAATTATACCAACAAAGTCTTTGATAAAATACAAGTTTAATACTTGGCTTTTGTGGTATATCAGTTTCCTTTTAAGTGAAAAAGTACAATACCATTCACTTTTAGACAAATGACAAACATGACCAAAAATCATCCTTAAGAACATGTAAATGGAGAAAGCACTTACAGTTAACGTTTAGAATGTTTGAAACATTTAACATTTAAAATGATTCATTTCATTGAAGTTTCCAGTTAAAGGTAGGTGCCAAAGTAGTCATTTGTATTCAGTTTTTTAATTAATTAATAGACCAAGATATAGCTTTATATAACTGATTACTATTTAAAATATAATGTAATGGCTGATGTATATTGGCTCTGGTTTCTATCAAGAAATCTTAGAAATATGCTAGAAGCATAAGCCCATTCTTACTCATAGGAAAGTACTTTTCATAGGGAATACATTCATCCTTGCAGTGCATCAGAGTACTAGCTGATAAGTCATCCTCTATGGGATTTGATGTCAGAGGCCAAAAGGACTCCTTTTCTTCTAATATTAATGTTCTTTTGGAAGAAAGCTCAGCTCTATAATGCTATAATTACAATTTCTTTCTAATTTTTCTCTCTTGGTCTGTTGATAATGACAATGGTCAGCAAATGATTAAATTTGATTTATGTTCCACATCAAGTGTTTACTTGCTCTGATGAACGTCATCTACTTCAAATAATTTACCCCTCTCGAATATTCCAGGCAGCTATAAGAAAAATTAGGTGTGAGAGGTTACAACTTGATTACAAGTATCCATGATGTCTTTGATAGATTTATGGAAAAGGGACAAATTCACGTTGCCTGCCTTAGCCTCTGCAGATGCCTGACTCACTATAATTCCTTTATTGTCAACTCACTGCCTTTCTCCTGGGTGCAATTGTTGCGGGGCTTCTGCTGTTGGTGAGTTTTCTATATTCACGTACAAGTTCCAAGAGATTTTGAAAGATTCTTTGGGAGTTTCTACATACAAAATCATGCTATCGACAAATAAAACTAGTTTTATTCTTCTTTTCCAATCTGCATAACCTTTATTTCCTTTTCTTGTCCTATTCTCTAGCTAGAACTTCCAGTACAATGTTGAATGAGAGTGATAAAAGAAGACATTCTTACCTTGTTCCCATCTTAGAGGGAAATTGTCCAGTCTCTCACTGTTGAGTATGTTAGTTACAGGTTTTTTGAGGATGTTCTTTATCAAGTTGAGGAAGTTTCTTCTGTTACTAGTTTTCTGAGAGACTTCAAAAAATAATGAATATGTGTTGAATTTTGCCAAATGTTATTCCTGAATCAATTGCTATAATCTGATTTTTCTTCTTTTGCCTATTAATATGTGGATTACACAGACTGATTTTGAATACTGAACCAATCTTGCATACCTGGAGCAAATCCCACTTGTGTGTGTAATTTTATTTATTCATCATTGGATTTGATTTATTATTACTGTGCTAAGAATTTTTGTGTCTGTATTCATGAGAGAGATTAGTCTGTCACTTTCCTTTTTTAAATATCTTTATCTTGTTTTGGTATTAGGGTAATTCTGATCTGATAGAATGAGTTATGAATTGTTCTCTCTGTTTCTGTTTCATGAAGAGATTGTGGAGAATTGTCATTATTCTTTTCTTAAATGTTTGGTAGACTTACCACTGAAACCATCGGGGCCTAGTCTTTTCTTCTTTGGAAGCTTATTAATCGTTGATTCAATTTCTTAAACAGATGTAGGACTATTCAGGTCTATTTCTGCTTCTGCAGGTTTTGACTGTATCTTTCAAAGAATTGATCCATTTTATCTCATTATCAAATTTGTGGTCATACTGCTGCTCATAGTATTCCCTCATTATGCTTTTAATGTTGATAGATCAATAGTAAAGACCCTTCTTTAGTTTTTGATACTGGTGATTTGTGTCCTTACTGTTTTCTTGATTAGCCTGTCAAAAGTATATCAATTTTACTGATCTTTTCAGGGAAACCTGTAGTTGATTTTCTCCACTATTTTTCTGTTTTCAAGGTCATTGACTTATATTTTAATTTTTATAATTTCTGCTTGCATAGCCTTAAAAGGTCCTTTTTCTCTAGTTTCCTAAAGTAGAAGCTAATGTTATTGATCTTAGTTCCTCTTCTTTTCTAATATATGTGTCTAATCCTGTAAGTTTCTCTTTAACCCCTGCTTTTGCTGCAGCCTACACATTTTATAAGTTGCATATTTATAATTTCAAATTATTTAAACCTTTCTCTTGAGATTTATTTTTTGACCCATGTGTTATATTTTTAAAGTGTGCTGTTTAGTTTCCAAATATTTGGAATACTGATTTTGAATACTTTTCTTCCATCTATCTTTCAGATTTGCAGTTTAAACCCATTGTGATATAAGAACAAGCTTTATACAATTATTATTCATTTAAATTTGTTAAGTAAGATGTGTTTTGTGGCCAAGAATGTAGTCTATCTTGGTGAATGCTCCATTGAGTTTAAGAAGAAAGTTGGATGCAATATTCTATAAATGTCAATTAGATTTGATTGATTGATCGTCCTATTTAGGTCATATATATTCTAATATTTGACCGTTAATAGTCCCATTTATTGAATTTCTCTGTGCTTTCTTACACTGTATCATACTGCACGTTTGCACTTTGGTTCCCATTTCTAACCATAACTTTCCTTTGCTTTTCCTCCTGCTCCAGAGCCCTTTATTTTCTCACTTTGATTACATACTGCCTTACTTTGTTCTCTTTTTTATCTTTTATCTTTTTGTTCTTTGCATGAGCCTCACCAAGTAAGTAGTAAATCTGCTAGGGGCTTTGACTTGAAGGACTTCTGCTTCCTTTAGAGCTCCTAGCATTTTGGTGCACTTAAGGGCCTCTGTTCACATTAAAGATGACTATGCAGTTGCTGATTAACTGAAATGTAGCAAAATGACCCTCCCCTCCTCCAAATTAAGAAGAAAACTGAGGTCTTCCAGCATACCTGAGGAATGCTGAGGACCACAAACCAGGTGGCTTAAAACAACAGAAATGTATTGTTTCTCAGTACTGACGGCTGGAAGTCCAAAGTCAAGGCATGCCCAAAGTCCGAGAGAGCAGCAGGGCCGTGCTCTCCCAAGTCTCTAGGGGAGAATGTTTCATTGGCTCTTCTTGCTTCTGATGGTGGCGATCTCTGGTGTTCTGGCTCACGGCAGCTGCATGGTGCCAGTCTCTGCTTCCGTTGTCACGGCCTTTTCCCACGTGTCTCCGTGTCTGTCATGGCCTCTTATAAGAATACCAGTCACTGCAGTTAGGGGCCACCCTGCACTGTCCAACCCAGTAAGATCCTCTGATTGAGTAACAAAAAATGTCATGCGGACACATTTTATTGTGGCCTCGGACTTTCCTTTAGGGGGATCCCCACATGCATTTCCTGCATCTGAAGGAATTCACACTGAGGGGGAGGATGAGACCCAGAGCCGACACTTGGTTTCCTTACTCTGATATTTGGTGATTTTTCCTCTTCCTGTCTTAGATTTCCCAATACTTAGTAGAATACAGCATACAAATCCTTCAGGGTCCCACATATCCCATTTCTTCACAAAAATCTATTGTTATTTTGATGGGGGGAAACATTTTTATTTAATTCGATAACCCAGATCAGTGTATGATAATAAATTCTATGGCTCCTTTAAGATAAAATAGAAATGGCTAAATATGCTTTTAAAAGGTATTAAGTTGAATCCAAGGTGGGCAGGCCTCTGAGAGTCAGCATGGCCGTGGCTACCAGAGAAGACAGTTAGGAGCATATGGGCACTGTAGTCTTTCCGATCCTGCCAGGTAACGGGTTTCCTGTTTTGTGGGCACTTCCAGCTGCCCTGTTTGCCAACAGCTTGTCTGTATGTGGGTTTCATCATACTTATTAAAAAGAAAGGTGGCCTTCTGTCACCATGGGAAAAATAGGGGTTAGAGAGTGTTTGCTATGGATAAAGTACGTTCCTTTATATTTCATCTTTTGAATTTTAGCTTTAAAAAATGTCATCGTATGATTTTTAATGCTAGTGTAAAGCAAAAATACTATTTTGTAGTTGTTTGGGTCAGTAAAGTTCATGGAAAAGAACAGCTGTTGAATGACAAAGGGAAACTTTATTTCATTAACTAGCTCTGGAGTTATTTCACAGCTATTGATATTTAAGTGGGTTCTAAATGTAAAAAGAGCCATCAGACTACAGATTGAAAAGGCCAAATGATATAACTAGTATTGTTATGGTTTAAAAAAAATCAGGTTAGATCAATGTGTTCCTCTACTCCTACAGTAAAAATATGTTTTGATTTCACCTGTTTTTTACTGTGTTAACTGGAAACATATGCACACAAACATTGTACAATTTTTCTGTTCCCTTGTTCTTTAAGAAGGATAGGGTGTAATTTTATGGTATAAAAAGGAGGATTCAAAGAATTGGATCGTCAGGTACTGGCTTACATAAATGAAATTGCCACTGAACAGAAGGATCTATCTGGCCAAACACTCAAACTCCAAAATCAAAAATTCGTTTATTTGGAGGAGTGTCAAACGTCCAACCTTCACCACTCATGCCTAGGTAGCTCATGATATCATATAAGCTCTCACCAGCACAAGGAACAGTGGTGGGGAGATTCTTGGGTAAAAGCCACATGAACAGCTTTGTATTTCTCGTTTCAAGGTTGAGTTCATACACAGCTGATAACATTCATCTCATCTCCCGTGATGAGAGCAGAGAAAAATGAATTGCTGCTTTAGCAGGACACTTTCATTTAGGGAATGCAAATCTTTCGGCTCTCTAATGGAGCTCGAGATTCTGCTAATGGAAAAGTCTCTCATGCTTTGGCATCTGCATTAACATGCACAATATCACAGCATACTAGGAGGAGATATTTTATTTTGTTTCAACTTATTCTATGGAAACACTTAAAATACTGTATGTACAACAGGAATGTCAACAGCTTCAGATGGCAGTTTCTAATAAGGAATGGTCATGAATAAAAACAAAGTAGAACAAGATGTGATATTTTTTTCTTTCCTTCCTTTGGAATTCAAATAATCTAAGTTCTTCAGTTTGGCTTTTGTTATATTTACACGTAACGAAGGAAATGCCAGTTTCAAAAAAGATCTGTCCACAACCAGATTTCTGAGCCCCAGCTGTAATAAAATATTGAAAATTTATGTAGTGTTCTAAAGAAATAAATATTCTGTTTTTGGCAATTGGGACTTAGTCACTGAGCGTGCAGACACTCACTTCTCCACTTAAACCTGATAATGATTTATGCCTGATTACATCTGCTTTAAAGTGTTGTTATAGACTATAGACTAGGGTGGGCCCAAGATGGAGGCATAGAAAGAGCCTAAACCCTGCTCTTCAGTGTGCACACCAAATCTACACCTACACACAGAGCAACTCACCCTGAGGGAAAACGGGCCTGAGAGAAGACCTTCACAGCAAGGAATGTGAGGCCACGTAAAAATCAGCAGGAGAGATGGAGACTCGGTGATGGAGAAGGCCCACAACCAAGCAGCATGGCCCTGCAATGAGGAGAGATGTCACCGAGGGACCTGAGGGTGGATCTCAGTGCCCTGGGCAGAGGGAAAAAAGCTGCAGTTGGAAGGGAAACCACACTATCATGAAGGAAGCCAATTTTCATACCTAAAGCACTCATCAAATGGTAGTGGAACTGTTCGAATTCTCTATGTCCGGAGGTGCTGGCGAACACCGTTGTTTACATTCCCGCCCCTGCTCCCAGCACCCTGACAGCGCAGACAAGAGCAAGGTCAGGGGCACACACCAGCTCCAGGCGAAACTGACGCTGATTGCGGCCCCCACGCACGTCCAAACACACCCACCAGAGACACAGCAGTCCCACTGAGCCCTCACATGAATTCACCCAGCTGGTGCCACTTCCATCCCCAGCCACACCATTAACATGGTCATGACTGATACCTACCTGGAAGACCCCCCAGCCTATGCCCCTCTGCCCCCAGCCTCCTCCTCCTTCACAAGGCCCCAGATAAAGCCCACTCAGGGGACCTCCAGCCTGCACCTCTCTACCTCGTGCAGCTCCAACTGGTGCCCACCCAAGAGACCCCTGAACCATGCTCTGCCACCCTGGGCCATAAGGCCAATATGGACCTAACCAGAACCCACCCAGGAGACCTGCAGACCACATCCTGGGAGCTCCAGCACCGAGACACCCTAGCACATGCCTTTCTGGCCTCCAGCCAGCTATCCAAAACCACCAGACATACTCAGTCTACCCAGGGAGTGTTCTTACACGAGGTCACACATTCAAGATGGGGAAAGATAACCCTTTCGCCTAATCCAGAGAAACAACACAGAAAGTCAAATAAAATGAGGAAACAGAGAAATACACTTGAAAAAAAAGAACAAGTCAAAACTTTGGAAAAAGAGCTAAATGAAACAGGGCTAAGCAACCGACCTGATAAAGAGTTCAAAGTAATGGTTATAAAGACACTCACCTGACTTGAAAAAAGAATTCAGGGATGACTTCAACAAATAGATATAAAATATAAAAAAGAACCCATGAGCATGAAGAATACAGTAAGTGAAGTGAAAGATACACTGGGGGAATCAACAGATTAGAGGATACAGAAGAATGGATCAGCAATCTGGAAGTAATGGAAAGCACTCAAGATGGACAGCAGAAAGAAAAAGGAATAAAAAGAAATGTGGGTAGGTTAAGGGACTTCTAGGACAACATCAAATGTCCCAGAAGACAGAAAGGGGTGGAAAACTTATTTGAAGAAATAATAGCTGAAAACTTCCCTAATTTGGGGAAGAAAGCAGACACCCATGTCCAGGAATCAAAGAGCCCTAAAAAGATGAACCCAAGGAAGCCACACAATGATATGTAATAATTAAAAGGTCAAAGATCAAAGGCAAAGAGAATATTAAAAGCAGCAAGAGAAAAGTAATGGTTTACTGTGAGGAAAATGGAAGTTCCTATGGCCAGGATCCTCACCCGACCCTGAACTACTTGATGATGTAATTGGCCTACTGCTAGGTTACTGCTTCCACATCCTGGGCAGTAACCTGTTACTGACTGAGTCACTGTATAAAGAGCTCTGCCCAGTGCTCTGGGCGGAGGCAGAGATGGAGGAGGATTACGGACCTGCAGACTGCTGGATGCAGACGTGATTCCAGTGCTTGACATACCACTTTGAGAATAAAGCTGGGTGTCTTGCCAGTGGGTTTCAGCCCCGGACAAGTTCACTGTGGATTCAGTGAGACTAAGGAATGAAATGGAACGTTCTTGGGGTGAAAGGTTTTATACCCAACTTTATTCCCACGGTGGCAGGTCAGTCACTAGAATCCCATCCACTCAGAGTGAGTCTGCATGCAGCAAGCCGGTCTCTGCCTCTGGGCCTCTCCGCCCCCGCAGCCGTCTCAGTCTCTGTTCTCGGTGCTGCCACCGCTCCAGTCTCTGCTCTCCTGCAGCCGTGCAGCCCAGAGCACTGGGCGGGGCTCTTTTATTTAGAGTCAATAACAACATGTTGCCCACACGTGTGTAGTGAGCAAGCCAACCATGACCAGATGAGAATACTGGCCACAGGAACTTTCACTTTCTCCACACTGGGTTTAAACACTTTTAACCTAAGAACATTCCATTGTCATTTCTCAGTATCATCTAATCCATAGTGACCTTGCCTGGGGCTAAAACCCTCAGGCAAAACAATTATCTATAAGGGATACCCCATGGGTTTTTCAGCAGACACTCTTGGGCTAGAAGGGTGTGGCATGATATAGTCAAAGTGCTGAAAGGAAGAAACCTACAACCAAGACTACCCTATCTGGCAAGGTTATCATTCAGAAATAAAGGAGTGATAAGGAGCTTCTCAGATAAACACGAGTTGAAGGAGTTCACCATCACTAAACCAGCCTTGTTAAAGTGACTTCTTTAAGAGAAAAAGAAAAGACCATAATTAGAAGCAAGAAAACTATGAGAAGAAAAAAATTTCACTGGGAAAAGGAAACAGCAAAGGTAGTAGATCAAGCATTTAAAAACTAACAGTTTAAAAGACGAAAGAAGTAAAATCAATTACTTCTACAAATTAGTTAAGGGAATCACTAAATAAAAAGGTGTAAGAGAAGACATCATATAAGTAAAATGTGGAAAGAGGAGTAAAAATGTAGTGCTGGTAGAATATGTGTAAAACTTAAGTGACCATTAACTTAACATAGAGTGCTACATATATAAGACATCATTTATGAACCTTATGAACTACAAATCAAAAGCCTAGAATAGACACACAAAAAATAGAGAAAGGAATCCAACTCTTAACACTAAAACAAGTCATCAAATCACAAGGGAAGAGAATAAAAGAAAGGAACAGAGAAGAACCACCTGAAAAAAGTTAACAAAGAGGCAATAAAGTAAGTACATATCCATTAAAAAATTACTTCAAATGCAAATGTACTAAATGCTCCAATCAAAAGACATTGGTTAAGTGAATGGATACAAAAGAAGACCCCTCTATAAGAAACTCATTTCAGACCTAAAGACACACCTAGACTGAAACTGAAGGGATGGAAAAAGATATTCTGTGTGACCAGAAATAGAAAAAAAGAAAAGCTGGTGTAGCAGCACTTATATCAGACAAAACAGACTTGAAAGCAAAGACTGTAATAAGAGACAAAGAAGGACCTTCATAATGATCAAGTGCTCAAGCCAGCAAGAAGAAATAACAATTATAAATATGTACACACCAAAAATAAATATATACATATTTATTTATTTATCATCTCAAATATATAAAGCAAATATCAACAGATATAAAGTGAGGAATTGACAGTAATACAATAATTGTAGTGGACTTTAACACCCCACTTACATCAATGGATAGATCATCCAAACAGAAAATCAATTAGGGAACAGTTGCTTTGAACAATACCTTAGACCAAATGAACTTAAAATATATATAGAAAGTATTACACGTAAAAACAGCAGAATACACATTCTTTGTAAGTGCACACAGAACATTCTCCAGGATGGATCACATGTTGGGCCACAAAACAGGTCTCCATAAATTTAAGAAGATTGAAATCATATCAAGCATCTTTTCTGACCACAATGGTAAGAAACTGGATATCAATTAAAAGAAAAAACTGGAAAAAACAAACACATGGAGACTAAACAGCATGCTACTAAGTAACCAATGGGTCAACAAAGAAATAAAAAAATACTTGGAAAGTGTTGAAAATAAAAACACAACAGTTCAAAATCTTTGGGATCTAGCAAAAGCACTTCTAGGAGGGATGTTTATAGTGATACAAACCTGTATCAAGAAACAAGAAAAATCTCAAAAACAATCTAACCCTATACCTGAAGGAACTAGAAAAAAGAACAAAGCCCAAAGTTAGTAGAAGGAGGGAAATAATAAGACAGAACAGAAATAAATTAAATAAAAACAAAAAAATACAAAAGTTCCATGAAACTAAAACCTGGTTCTTTGAACAGATAAAAAAAAAAAAGATAAACTTTTGGCTAGACTCATCAAGAACAAAAAAGAGGACTCAAATAAATTCAGAAATGAATGAGAAGTTACAACAGACTCCCATATAAACAAATAATTATAAGAGATTACTATGAAAAATTATATGCCAACAAATTGGACAACCTATAAGAAATGGATAAATTCCTAGAAACATGCGATCTTCTAAGGCTGAATCAGGAAGAAAGAGAAATCTGAATAGACCAATTACTAGTAATGAAATTGAATCAGTGATTAAAAACCTCCCAACAAACAAAAGTCCAGTACCAAACATTTAAAAAAGAGTTAATACCCATCCTTCTCAAACTATTCCAAAAACCGAAGATGAAGGAAAGCTTCCAAATTCATTCTATGAGGCTAATATTGCCTTGATATTAGAACCAAAGACACTACAAAAAAAGCAAACTACAAACTAATATTCCTAGTGAACACAGATACAAAACTCAACAAAATATTAGCAAACCAAAGTAAAAAATACCTTGAAAGGATCATTCACCACAATTAAGTGTGATTTATTCCAGGGATGATTCAGTATCTGCAAATCAATCAATATGATACACCACATTATCAAAAGAAGGATACAAACCATATGATCATCTCAATAGATTCTGAGAAAGCTTTTGACAAAATTCAACACCTATTCATGATAAAGACTCAAAAAAGTGGGTATGGAGGAGACGTATCTCAACATAATAAAGGGCATATATGATAAACCCAAGGCTAACATCATACTCAATGGCGAAAACCTAAAAGCTATTCCTCTAATATCGGGAAGAAGATAAGGATGCCCACACTCACCCTTTTCATGCAACCTAATAGTAGAAGTCCGAATCTAGGAATCAGGCAAAAAAAAAAAGGAAATAAAGCTATCCAAATTGGTAAAGAAGAAATAAAATTGTCACTATTTACAGATGACATGATACTATGTATAGAAAAATCCTAAAGATGCCACTAAAAGAACTATTAGGATTAATAAATAAATTCAGTAAAGTCACAGGATACATAATCAATATACAGAAACCTGTTGTGTTTCTATATGCAAATAACAAAATAGCAGAAAGAGAAATTAAAAGAATAATTCTATTTACAATTGCATCAAAAAGAATAAAATACCTGGGAATAAATCTAACCAAGGAAGTAAAAGACCTATATTTTCAAAACTATGAAAGAAATTGAAGACAACACAAATAAATGGAAAAATATGGATGCTCTTGGATAGGAAGAATTACTATTGTTAAAAAGTCTGTATTACCTAAAATACAATCTATAGATTCAGTGCAATCCTTACCAAAATACCAATGGTATCTTTCACAGAACTAGAGCAAGTAATCCTATAATGTGTATGGAACCACAAAAGACCCTGAATAGCCAAAGCAATCTTGAGAAAGAAGAAAAAAGTAGGGGATGTTATACTCCCTGATTTCAAACTATACCACAAAGTTACAGATATCAAAAAAGTATGATGCTGGCACAAAAAATATAGACCAAGGAGCAGAAAAGAGACTCCAGAGATAAACCCATGCTTATATCATCAATTAATGTATAGCAAAGAAGGTAAGAATATATAATGGAGAAAAGACAGTCTCTTCAATAAATGGTGTTGAGAAAACTGGAAGCTATATACAAAAGAATGAAATAGGATCACTGTCTTACAACACACACAAAAAATAAACTCAAATGCTTAGGATTAGAAACCTGAAACCATACAACTATAAGAAAAAAACTTGGGTGGTACACACTTGAATATTGGCATTAATAAATTTTTTCTGGCTATGTTTCTCCAGGCAAGCAAAAATAAACAAGTGGGACTACATCAAACTAAAAAGCTTCTGCACAGCAAAGGAAACTATCAACAAAATGAAAAGGCAACCTACTGTATGGGAGAATATATTTGCAAATGATATATCTGAGAAGGGGTTAATATCCAAAATACATAAAGAACTCATACAACTCAACACCAGAAAAATAAATAATCTGATTTAAGAATGGCAGAGGACCTGAACAGACATTTTTCCAAGGAAGACATACAGATGGCCATCACACAAATGAAAAGATGCTCAACATCCCTAATCATCAAGGAAATACAAATCAAAAGCACAATGACCACACACCGGTCAGAGTGGCTAATATCAACAAGACAAGAAATAACACATATTGGTGAGGATGGGGAGAAAAGGGAACCCTCACACACTGTGAAATGTAAATTAGTGCAGCCATTATGGATAATAGTATGGAGGCTTCTCAAAAAGTTAAAAATAGAAATACAATATGACCCACTTCTGGGGATGTAGCTAAAGCAAACAGAAACACTAATTTAAAAAGATATATGCACTCCCATGTTTATCATAGCATTATTTACAATAGCCAAGATGTGGAAGCAACCTAAGCGTCCATTCATAGATGAATGATAAAGAAGTGGTACACATATATGATAGAAAATTACTCAGCCATGAAAAAAAAGGAATGAAATGTTGTCATTTTCAACAACATGAATGGACCTAAAGGTATTATGCTAAGCAAAATAAGTTAGAGAAATACAAATACCATATGATTTCACTTATATGTAGAATCTAAAAAACAAATGAAGAAAGTAGAAAAAGACTCAGAAACATAGAGAACAGATATGGTTGCCTAGTGGAGGGGGGTGTGGGGATGGGTGAAATAAGGCAAGGGGGCAAAAAATTAGGATGTTTGATATTTCAAACTGGGTGATGATTACATGAGGGTATAGACATATGTATCTCAATAAAAACAAAAGTTGAAACAATGACCCTGGGTTTTACCTTTTCTCTCCTCAGTATTATTTTGACTGTTAGAGCCAACATCTATCTTTAAGTTTAAATTTTCAATAGGGTCTAGTATAGGGAGTCTAGAGGGTTCTCACTTGAGTTTTGTAGGTTGAGTATTTCGTGCCTACTTCGTGGCTAGAATCTGATTCTGACTGGCTAATGTCCATAACAAGGAATAATAATCAGATAACAAGCACATCCTCTTTTTACATTCCACACCAACCCCACTCCCCCACCCCTACCAAAAAAATAAATGAGAAAAACAAGCAAGGTCTGTCTTTGTTTACCTCTGAAAGCATTTTAGAAAATAGTTATCAAGTGTGATTATGTTGTAGGGCTGGGACTATAATGATGAGCGGGGCTGTCACAGAGCCTGCTGATGAGGACCTCAGACTCTCGCCAGAGGAGACCGATTGCTCGAACATGCACTTTCTCGGCTGCGTATCAAGGGACATGACCTGGGCAGCTCAGGTGCTGACAGGGCACACAGCAGGAACATCTAACTGGGCTTGGAGGATTAGAGGCTTCCTGGGGAAGTTGTGTCTCAAATGGAACTGAAGAGGTAAGCAGGAGTTAAGCCATATGAAAATAGGGTAGAATGTAATAAGGGATTTCCAGGAAGAAGCGCGTGGAAAGAATAAAGAGCATGATAGGGCAGAAACCTGAAGTTAAATGTCGCTTTGTTGGGGGCACCAGAAGGGCTGGAACAGAGGCTGGGAAGGGGAGGCCAGGGACCCCAGGGACTTGTGTACTCTTTGAAGGAATCTGAACTTGGGTGAAGTGAATATAAGGTTCTTACAGTAATCTATTTTAAGCAGGTGTTTGATTATAAATAATGCTAGCCTTACTGAATGAAATAGCTACATTTTCCTGCCTTTTTCCCAAATATTTTAGCTATAGAATATGTAGAGATTTAAATGTAAGGATTCCTACAGTAAATATCTCCTGGAATTGAGTGTGAAAAAGACTACCACGAAATCTTAATACATCCTTTTATTAGAAAATCAGAACTGGAAAACTTGATGATTTTGCCTTACAGGAAGAAGTTCAAAACACATTTTGTGTTATATTGCTTCAAGGTGTCAAGCACATATTCTTTTTAATCTTTCTTGTCATTTTCATTTTCTTGTTGAAAAGTATTTTGATATTAATAACTGTCAACAATTTCCCCTAGAAATAAATGGGTATAAATCACATATATCTTAAAATAGAAACTTCATTTGAATTTTCTAGGTTTTTCATTTTTAGTTAATAATTTTAGCAAATTTATCTTTTAGTAAGGAGAATTCTTTGATCAAGATGGAATTCTTAGCGAAAAGGAAAATCCTACTTAAGTCTTTACAATTAAAATATAACCAGAAGGATAATGAATAGCTAATTATTCTTCATTGCTGTGGGAATTACTAGATAGTCAATTGAGAGCCCAGAAGAATAGGTAGGTAGGTAAACAAGTAGATGGATGGATGGATAGACAGATGACACACATCTGAATGATTTCCTAAATATCAATATAATGCTTTTTTCCAATATTTGAGCTCTATTTGAGCTTATAATCTGTATATGCATCACATACATCAGGGGTTTTATATGCCTTATTTGATCATATACCATGGATATATGTATATCTCACCCAGATCCCCAAAGGATTAACATTAAGTAGCATGCAACCGGTAAAATAAATCAACAGTTTCTATGCCCTAACAATTCAAATCACAAATTTAACCAAGCTGACAAAATGGGAAGGGAGATCCTGCTAAATTAACAAGAAGGAGACAGAGTGGAGCAATAATTTGTTATTTAGTCTTTGTGCCCTCCTTGGACATGAATAGGCTTTATCCTTTAGTATCAACATGGGAATAGTAGTTAGGCAAGATATGCTGAATACTTGAAACTGGACAAAGATGATAGAGTTATGAGACAATGAGTTTTCCTAGGACACTTCTAGTATATAAGCTTCTAATAGGTTTCTGTCAAAATGTGGAAGAAAATTAAACTCAATCATTTAGTAAAATTGAATATTTAGCAGAAGAAAAAATATGCCAACTTCTTACTAAACCACATTTCACACTGTTAGATAACATTTAGTAACTTTTAATATTAACTTGAATGTATTACATTTAAAAACTTTTATTATTGTAGACAGTCTTACTACAACACAATTCCTTCCCTTCACCAAAAACCTATAGTGAATTATTCTTTCAACTAAAAACTTTACCCTATCATGACAAGATTATGTTTAAAATCTAAAAACACATGCCTTTTATTCATGTTTATTTTTGAACGGATGTGAAAAGATGATCATCTTTTCTTAATAATATATTTCAGAAAGGCATAGAACATGCATCAAAATTACAGTGATAGTTAAAAGGATAGACAATTCATCTTAGGTTATTTTATTACACACTTTACGCCCCTAGACCATACTAATTGTATCCTCCTGAGTTTACTTTCAAGTAGTGTTAAGGGTGTAGTGTTAAGAAATTAGAAAGAAATTTAAACTCCAATTCATAAAGCATCATTTTCCCATATGGGAATAGCTGGAAAGCACATACTAACACTACTCTTTTAATTTAATATTCTAAAGAAACAGCATGTGAAAGAGAAATAGTGGGCAGGAGGCAGTGTGATAATAAACTAAACACTATAACTAAGCCTTCATGGAGTGCTTTCAGGTTGTTACAAGACATGAAATAAAAATGCTCAGCTACCCAAGAGTTTCCAAATGGGAAGCTGAGATACTGAGATGCCCTACCACGGGCTGCAAAAAAGGTCAGCAGCAGAAACAAGATGAGAATCAGGAGCGACCGACTGTAGTTGTATATACATGGCTTCCCAACACATGCCAGTGGAATGACAGGAATAACGTTGGTCCGTCCCTGCAGCCTGTGTCCCATCTTGCTCTACGGCATGCACAGCTGATGGAAACTTGAAACTCCATGTAACGTTGCCAGCACATCTGTTCTTCAAAGTCAAACCCGTGAGACCAATATGAGGAATGATTATTGACAGTGGCATGCTCAGATTTAGGAATGTAGGCTATGTTGAAACTACATAGAATGTATTTCAATAAATGAGTTCAAGACATGAAACACAAAATGAAAGGACAGCTTATGCAATCAATGAAAACAATAGCTTCAAAATTCTTACTGTTATGCTACAAAGAGACGTCTATGAGTAAAATTAAAAATAAAAGATCAACAAATTGGATTTAAAATTTAACTCACATCTCTATGCTGATATGAGCCTTTGATCTGCATGCTCTTAAATTAGGAGGGAATAAGCATAGCATAATTTTACTGTATTTTATATTGACACATCTCTTTCTAGAATACAAAAATGTATCCTTATCCATTGCTAATAATTTACCAAACTCCTCAAATACATTAAAACATTTAAAAAAAAACTTGATTATTTCACCAAGCAGTGGTATAAGCCAAACAAGCAATATGGCCAGAACAGAGGTACACTTGGTAGGGGATATTTTGTGGGAGATGCATGAAAATAAACAGCTGTATTGCTGTCTTTTAGGATTGTGCGAATGATGTCCATGGATGCCAACCCCACAGTTACTGTGTGACTAGCCAGTACATTAGGGACACACTAACATAGATGACACACAATGTTATCCAGTTTATTCTTGTGATTGGCGGCCTGTGGTTACCTGTCACGTGGAGGATGACATTGGAAGAGAATATGCCACTAGAGTTTTGGGCCTGAGCCACATAGAGGCCTGCGTCTGCCTCACATGCCTTCGGAATGAACACCAGATGTCTTGTCTCCTTGTGTAAAACCTGCAAGTGGCCATCTGAAGATAATTTCTGGCCTTTCTTGAACCTGAAGCAGAGAGTCAGTTTTTAAAGTCAGGATGACTGTATATGCGTATCATTTCCAAGTTCTAATAACCATCGCAAGTAGATCCATTACCACTGCAATATTCCCTAGCATTAGCAGGAACTTGACAGCTATCCCAAACTCCAGTGGGGCTATTTATCCTTCAAGCAGAGGTTGACAACTGGTGGCCAGAGAGGTGCTTATTGGCTCAGACCATGTCTTTTTAAAGTTGAATTTTTTGACAGCATTTAACAATGAGAATATTGCATATGCAAATTCATATATCCAACTCTTCTTAAAAGACCAGATCATGTGGTCACACTGGGCTGCCGTTTGTTCATGGCAACAGTTACCCAGAGTGTGAAATGGTGCCCTGCTGTTTGGCCCGTGTCATTCTTTCAGCCGCGGTGGAACAGCAGCTTGTGGCTTCTGGATACCTACATTGGATCAAGGCTCACCTGCCCCACCCCATTCATCCCCCAAGACCCACAGCAATGCGCTGTTTTAAATGAAAGTACTCATCCAGCATTTCCCTGTAAAATGAGTTCATTTAATTTTTGTGAATTCATTTCATAAGAAGAAAGTGATTTCTATTATAAAAGCACTTATGCAATTGGATTATTACTGTTAATCACATGTTTCTAAAGTTTCTGATGAACGTGAGCATTTAGCTGCATCTTTTTATAAAGCAAATAATTCGTTTATTGTGTATATGCTAGGTTCTTGTTTATTTATTTACACCCACATTCTTCTACACAAGAAGTGGTAACAAACCTGAATCATGTTCTGTTCCATTGCCTAAGTGATAATTTAGCATTTTTCTGAGTGTCTTAAGAACCTAGCTTTCCAATCTTATCTGAGAAAACTGTTGTAAATCTGAGGCAAGATATTTTTTCACAATATTGCAATAGTTCTTCAACAATACATACTAACCAAGTTATTTATTATGGGGACAAGAACAAGAAACACGTCAGACAGTATTTTTCTTTGGGGTGAACTGATATTTAATAATGATTAATTATCTTTTAAATTCATTAATATGAAATTCTTAATCCATAAAAAACATGCAATTGTAAAAACAGCAAAATAAAACAAAAAGCATGAATGTCTGCTCTGTGGCACAAGTGCAGTTTCCTTTCATAACCTGAGAAACCAATGTTTTCTCGTAAATTTTTTATATAACCAATTCACACTTCCAAGTTTCATCAATGGGCACACAATAATTAAGACTTAATATCTATTGAAACGTTTTGATAAATACATGCTGTTTTACTTACCTTAGTTTCTAAGTATAAACTCATTCTCACATATTTATAACTTTGTCCTCAAATGAATCTACTTAAGGCTAAAACACTTCTAAATGTCTAACCCAGGCACTGAGAACGTTAGAATTGCTTTTACAATAGTGATTCAAAACCTGTGCTCTGCAGTTTACTTTTATTAAAACAAATAGGCTAAAAAATACTGATGTCTCCAGAGTGAGATCATACTGTTCACAGCCCTTTCAAAAATGGGTTTATTACCTGTCACTGGGAGCAACAGTGAAAGAAATATTTTTATTCCATCTCTCATATTGAAGAACTTTATAAAAAGAAATCTTAGTGAAACAAATATCACAAAAGCATCATTTTAGGTGACTTTTGGGAAGAGGAAAAGGAGGAAATAGGTAAATGGAAGAAAAGGGGAAAATCCAGGTTCTTATATTTTTAATGGAATCTGCGGTGTTATATCAAGAAAATTCCAGGCTTACGTAGATAGAGATGATAGAAAAGAATTTCAAACTCAGTCTTTATAAATGCGGAATGTTAAATGGGTAAAAAAACAAAAACATAATAAGCAAAGCTAAGTCACCGTGCTTTTGGTTAAATTATTGTTTTACACTGTTACTTTTTTTTCCTTGAGGTATTAGCCATGCTGCCATTTAAATGAGAGTTGGGGGTTTGGTGTGAGGTTGAATCATGCAGAGTTGCAGTGTTGTAGAATATTAGTCAGCTATCCCTAAACGTTTAAGTAAGAGCACGCAGAATGATTTGCTCAGTGATTCAATTTGTTTCTGTTTATGGCTTGTCATTATAGGCTACCCACCATGTCAGTGTAGGCTCTGGAGATCCTGTTACTTCAACTTCCAGAGTCACTGGAGAACCTTCCATGACAGTCACATTGGACAGGAGTCTGGAGAAACTGGGGGCCTGGCCAGCTAGGCTGACCATGCTGTTCTTTGCTGATGTGCTTTTAATCTCTTCTCGGGGAGCCATTTGCCTCTGATAGGCCCCACGAGGACCTGATTGAAACCCGAAGCCTGAGAATGCATCCTGCAAAACATGCATCCTATCTGGAGTTTTAGTGACGTTATTATCAGCATGCATTGTCTCCCATGTTTCTAGCAAACTTTCCTGAGCCTGAGGGGGCTGCTGCAATGCTCTCTCATGCACTTCACTCGGCATGCTCTCTGGATGTTTAGCATTGATTTTGCAGAAGGCAGTACTCTCTTCCAGAAATCCTTGGGAGGTTAGTGGGAGCTCAGCTTTGAATTGGGGGTAAGGCCTCTCGAAATGACTTGAAAATGTTTCTCTCTTATAATCGCAAGCATCAGCAAAAGCAGCCGGTGGGGGAAGGCCAGTCTCCCGGGCCTCCCGTGGCTGGCTGGCCCCTGTCTGCATTGGGCAGCTGCTTGTGTGAAGGCCGAGAGTGGTGGGGCTGGCATGCTGGTCCACCTCCATGTCAGACGGTGCGGGGGGATGCTCGGGGCTTCCAGGGAGCGGAGGCAAGGAGATACCATCAGGTGCGACACAGTCATACTCTTCCCCTGAAGGCAGGTCTGTGGGCTGGTGCGGACCTCGGACACCACCCTGCTTGCCAGAGGACAGGTCCTGTGGAAGCCGATCCTCTCCTCTTCCACTGATGGCCAAGATATCTGTGACCTGTGCTTGCTCCTTCAGAACAGAAAAGCTTCATGTTAGTCACTGAGTTTTCTTTTTCCAGATCTCAAATTCAACTTCAGAGAGACAACTTGAGAAAGCCTTTAGGGAGTTAAGGATCAGGGCCCTAGCCCAAGCATTACAGAACTTGAACCATTTGTCTCTTTAACCCAGACAGAGTCCCGTCCCATGACTAAGGAACTGCTAAACTGACCTCCAGAGAGTGAAATCTGATAGACTTGTGGAAGAGAAGGACAAAGCCCTAGCTTTCATCTCTAATGAAGGGGTGAGAATCAATGTCTTTCAAGTCATGATCTGAGAAGTCTTCTTCCACCAGCAAACTCTGCTTTGGTGTATTTGTCTACAGTTGATGTGAACAAATAATACTTCCTAGTCATTGGAGCTCCCTTGTTAGGTGAACCTTGTACCCTCCTAGAATACCCCCTCTCCCCTCTCAGGAAAGCCATTCTTTTTTTTTTTTATTATTATTGTGGTAAACATATATAACATAAAATTTACCATTTTAACCATTTTTAAGTGTGCAGTTCAGTGGCATTCAGTACATTCACACTGTTGTGTAACCATCACTGTCATCTATTATTAGAACTTTTCATTTTTCCAAACACGACTCTGTCCCCACTAAACACTAACTCTCCGTTCTCTGCTCTCCCCAGCCACTTCTACTTCTGTCTCTATGGATTTGACAATTCTAGGTGCCTTATATAAAGCCATTCTTAGTGACTGGTTTTATTTTCTTAAAGCTCCTTAGATTTATTCTTACATTGAAATATATCTTTTGGACATTGATTATGTACTAGTTACTACCATGCCAGGCATTGCAGAGATAAGATGGTGAATAGAAGTAAATATAGTTTCTGTCTTAGTGGAGATGACAGCCCAGTGGGGAAGGTAGACATCAATGAACTAATCACATGCTATGGCCTGTCACGAGAGAAGACAGTAAGATATAACAGAGGGTTACCTACCACCTATCTTTCTGGGCCATGTGGAGTGTAGGTCATGCCAGCCAGACTGTAAGTAGCAATACTTGGCTTCCTGCTTATGCTCTTCTATCTAGTATTTGTCCCTATAAATCCATGCCCATCTCTGGTTTAAGAAGAGGCTCAAATATCCTTTCTGGCATAGACTCAAAGAACATTGAAGCTGAAAGGGTTCTCATCTTTCTTAACTAGCTTGTTTTAAATCTACTTTCTTTACCTTTCCTCAGCACTTTGGGTGTTCTTTCATTTAATTAACAATTGCTGGTTTTTATCTTGGTACTTTTTGCACGTAAGAAACTTAGGTATTACCTTGACTTTGAGTTCCTCATTTTAGCCCATAGTCCTGCTTCCAACAGGAGTGATTATAAGTGATTTTTGAGAAATAAATATGTTTTCAGGTTGAAGATTAAAAATAAAAACAAAACAATGCTCCTTCTACTATCCCACAGGTATGTTATCTTCAGAGAAAATATAAATCCAGGTTAGAGAAAGTGGTTTCCTTCAGCCAATTAGTAGAAGTTTTAATTCTTGTTCTAAAAGCCAGGAGTTCTTGTAAGCCTCTCCCATTTAAAAACAAAATAAAAATTACTAAATAAGCATATATCCAGTAGGGAATGACTGTCCTTCTTCTGCTTTTCCTACTGCATCTTAGTTCTGCCTCTCTCTCCATGTCTTCCTAAAAATAGAATGTTTATCTTCCTTTTCATAGGGACTCTGATCCAACCTCTGTTCAGTCTAAGAATCTCCTCTATGACATTCTTGCAGCCTGTGTTTGAACAGTTTTCCTGAAGGGGTGTTTTCTTTGAAAAGAATGTTATGCTTTACTTGTGTTAAGAATATATTATATTCTTATATTTAGCCGAGATGTGCCTTTTCTCAGTATTCACCAGTGGACCTGAATTGGCTTCCTGGAGCAACATTGAAGATGTTCAGTTGTTCTCCTCTTTAATAGCCCTTTGACTATTTGGACAATCAGCCCCACAATTTCTCAGCCTCTTTATATTAAAAGCCTTGAAATCATCTTCTGCTTTGACTCCTAAAACTTTCACCATTCTGGGCACCTTCTGGGACGTCCATTTCCTACTGGACCTTTATTGATGTGAGGGTCATCCAGGAGCTGGCAACTCCTTAATGACCTCTTTGGGTAACCTATGCCTCTCCAGAGAAGAATAATTAATACTTAAAAATTGCCTGGAAATTTGCAACAAGCTTAGGAGAGAAACTTCAGTAAGAGTCCAGGCTAGTCACCTCATTCCTCACTCTCTCTTGGGGAGGAACTGACTTACCTAGTTGCAGGTTTGAAAGAAGAGACTGAGCCTGCTCAGCTCCGTCTCCTTGAGGCTGTCTCTTTTGGATCTGCCTCCACTAAATGGGTGCATTCACATTATTCCTAGGCCTGAAAAACCCCTGTACAGGAAGCCTGAGGTTGTCTAGCTGTGAACCCAAGTGCCTGTGTAGGCCAGTCTATCTAATTCAGAGCTGAAGTCTTGGGAAACCCACTACAGGAGTCTGAGCCCCGTCCTCCAGTCCAGCTTCTACTCATTACTGATTCATGATTCCTGTGTCTCACTTGCAGATGGTAACAGACACAAGAAGGGGATCCAAGGATATTATTTTTTCACTTCCTACAAAGTAGAAAATAGTTTCCACAGAAAATAACAGATAACTTCTACTGATAATAAGAGAGTTTTTTCAAGTCTTTTTCTAGAAACATTTCAACTTATTCATGTTCTCCCCTAAATATGTTAAATTCCAAGATTTATTTACTTTCCACTTGGAAAGTAATCAGTGAAATCATTATTTACTTGATCTATGTGACGTGTTTTTATTAAAGTGATTGTATTAGTTCTTTTTTTTAAAATAAGAACCTCATGGTATTACTAATTAATACTGAGTTTTTAATCAACTAAAATTTCCTCTGTTCATTAACACCATTGATAAAAATGTTGAACACTGCAGAGTTTAGGATAAAGTCATTTTTACTACTAGTAGGATAAAAAGGGTGTTTGTGTGTTTCCAGAAAGGGGAAGATAAATCTATATATCTCAGCACAGGCTTATTTGCATCAATCTGATGAGTTCTAACAAAATGGCTAGGAAATTCTGATTCAATTCACCAAAACAGCTCACGCTCAGTTTATTTCTCTTATTCTCTAATCTTTTGTGTATTTTTTCCCCTCAAAGATCTCACCCACTCTCATATCTCAAATCAATTAACTTTTAATTAATCTTAAGTCTATAGCCTTAGACCTAATTTGTATCAGGGGTTCAGAACTTTCATTTCCACTGACATAATCATTTGGATTTACAGTCACGGCCTTGTAGGCAAACAAGGTGAGTGTCTGGAAGAGAGGATATAATGATATTCTATGCCCAACAGACTGCGTGCAGCACCCATCCTCCCAGTACATAGATTGGGAAGCCATCTAGGTGGTGAATTTTAGGGAACACCAGAAGACTCTACCTTCCAAAATATCTCTACAAAAGATAGTCTTATCTCGGGATAAAAAAGATTTAATAAGAGTAAGTAGGAGATGGGGAAAGATACTGAACAAAGGGATTGGCCTCTGAGCGCCATTTCTGGGGAAGGTTTTTAGAAGCGGTTTTGGGTAGTCAAGGTGTGACTTGGTACCCTGAGTGCTTGAGGTAGACAAGGTAGAGGAGAGCCATGTCCTTCCCAGTTTTTTCCAAAGCAAGTGTCTGAAGAGCATCTTCCCCCAACTATCTAGTGATCGGCTTTAGTGGAGGAGGGCCCAGAAACGGTCCTCACCCAGTTTGATAAGAGTGCTCCAGTGGATTGTTTGGTGTAAAAGTACTTCCATGCAATTGCTTTACCAATCGTCATGTAAACAGATGAGTGGAAGAAGTGAGGTTTACCACGGAATCTACACTACATTATAAAACAGCTTATTTATATGCAGTAGTTCCCTGGAGCTCCCCTTTGTCTTGTGGGAAAAGTTACATGGATGAAGTCCAGGAGGACTGGGCTGCCTGCCCAGTTCTGACACTACTTTCTGTGATTTTTTAGAGGGCGAAATATTTAATCTCTTTTGACCTCAGTTTCCTCAACTGTAAAATGAGATTTGATCAAATGATTGTTAAATCCCTTCTAGCACTAGAATCTATAACTCTACCCACTGACACTGAAAGCCTTCATCCTCTACAGTTCTGTGACTTTAGGCAAGTCTCTTAATAGTCTGTGCTTTTGTTTAACCTTAGGAGTTTTCAGATATTACTGTGGATTTAGCTTCAGTGTGTACCTTGGGGGTAAAACGGCATCACTGATCTGTTGGTATGCGATGGGCTTTGCATTTAGTGAATTGCAAGATTCCACCTGCTACACTTTGGGGTCAGAAACATGAGAAGCACTTTACTATCGCCGGGAGAAAATCTGTAATGAATATATTCTTGTAATAGTTTGGTGGAATCGTTCTTTCTGACTCTATTTTCTGAGAAAGATCAACACCATTTAAGGGTGTCAGAATTGAACACAGTAACTCCTGGCCAAGCATTTTACTTGGTGCATTTTTTATCTGCTCGCATGGTGTTTGGGGGGATCATTACATTTGACCTATAATATAAATAATAGAAACAACAAGAAGGTAAACATGAGCTGTTTAAGTGTGAAGATTACCACCGCCCTTTTGTTTTGGTCTGTGTACTGCCAACTGCACCAGACTGTGTGCACGAAATGTCAGCAAGAGTTCTTAATGGCTGGAATTGTGGGTCTTCGCTTTTATCCTAAATAACTGATCTATGACATCTTTGAATTAATATTAAAATAAAATTGTTTTCTCAATGAAATAAATCATGCTTTTTTATTTAAATGAATCTGTTCCTTTAGTTTTTCTTCTTGGAAAAATATAGAAAAGCAATAAAAATCATTTTTACTAAGAATAAATGAGTATTTTGGCTTTGGTAGCAATAACTTTCATTTCTAACCTTAGCAAATGTGTATTGGTAATGATGTAGAAAAATGTGCAGAATTTAAGAAATATGATGTGGAATTGAATATCTCTTAGAAACTTAGTTAAGAAAATGTGATGCACTTCATGCTCTTTATTATTTCAATTAGCCTGTCTTATTTATATATTTATTTTTTATTAAAAAAATTTTTTAAATGGAAGTATGGTTGATAAAAGAGTGATTCTGCTCCCCGGGGGATAACTGGCAGTTTTTATAAACATTTTTTTCATTGTCACAACGGGGTGTGTGGGGCAGGGGTGCTACTGGCATCTGGTACCTAGAGGCCAGGGCTGCTGCTAAATGTCCTGCAGCGCACAGGGCAGTCCTCACAGCAAGTATTTCTTGGGGCCAAACAGGCCATAGCACTAGGCTTGAGAAACTCTCATTTAGACCTAAGTAACCAAAGACCATTTGATACAAGAGCAAGGTCCAGCAAGATGATCAGGTTCGATAGCCCTCCTCCACCTTGGAGAGGAGTCAGGGCGTGAGTGCCTCAAGGTGTCCCACAAAGCAGTCAGCTTGCTTAGTGGGACTTGCTGCTGGGTGGTTGAATAACTGCAGCTACCTTGATATAGACTCAATCTGTGGAAAAGGACCTATAAGGAAGCTCTCTACGAACTGTACTTACTCTAAGAAAAGATAAACCTTTCTCCATGAGCTAGCTGAAACAAGTGGGGAGACTTTTTTAAAACTCTCATGCCCCAAGAAGTATATTTTATTAATTTGGGGCAGTTGAGGATAATGTTGACCCTGTTTATTCCTTTAGAACTTTGGGAGAGAGAGAAACACTGGGTGCAAACTTTGAAACGGGGACCACAGGCTTAGACAGGGGAGGGGGAGGGCCTCCGGAAAAAGTGAGGCAGGATATTTACAGTCAGAGCAATGTAACTACATGCAAGGAAACCGCCTACCAAAACTCTGTGTTAAACATTAAGCTCTAGAGTCATTCTTCAGTGAGATCAGTTGATACTCCCCAGATAAAGGAAAGTAGACCATGTTTTTATTATGCTAATCATTGTAATCATGTGTAAGATTTACTTTAGCATGCTAAAAGGGACTTAATATCTCATCAAGGACAAACATCCTAAGGCCACTTTTAACAAGTCCACACCCTAAGCCCTTAATCAGTTCCCCCAAAATCCTCAACTGCCTAGAAATTCCCTAGACAATGCACTAGCGCTCTGTCTGTCCTCTCACTGTATCTCTCACTAAAAATCTCCCTGGCTCTCCTACTCTGGGTATTTGCTAAGTTCATTCTTCGACTCCGCAAACAAGAACCCCAGCATCATCTTTGGGGGCTCATCCAGGATAGCTTCGGAGGTGAGTATCGGGCATCCAAGCCTGCCTTTTCTTTCACTGTCCTTATAGAAGGAAGCCGTCTGTGGCACACAAAATCAGGCACTTGTCAGCCACTTAAATGGGACTAGCCTGGCTGCCGATCTCAAGCCTCAAGCGACAGGTTCCCCTGTGTCTCCCTCAGTGGATCCCCCATCTCCCTTGGGAGCCTGGAATGTCACCTGAGTGGAGGCCAGGATTCCCTTTCAGAGGCCTCTCCTTGGATGTGAGGGACTGAGGAAAGCCATGGGCAACTGCGAGAGTCTAGGCTGAGGCTACACTTCAGCGGCTTCTCAAGGGTCCACGTGTCTGGAATCAGACCCCACAGCCCAACTGGGTATCCGTGAGGAGAGTTTCTTTGTCTCTCTGACTTCCAGCCTGCTTCTCCAGGCCGCCCTGGCCTCTGGGTGAGGCAAGGATGCTCTTTACTTCCTTTACACGCTCTGTGTGTGCCTTTAACTTTGTCAATTTCATGGAACCCGATGCTCACCACTGCAAGGTAGGAGATCCATGCTTCGCTCTTATTCCTGACTAAATGCTGTACTTTTTATCTCATGAAAATGTGTCTGGGCACCTGTTACCCACTTAAAAGATAATTAGCGTTAGCTACCAGTCTTAAGTCTCAGGTGAAAGGTTTCCTGGTGTCTGCCGCTCCTCGATCCCCCACCTCTGGACAGACGGGAATGTCGGGGAGTGGCTGAGCCAATTTCCTACTTTCCTATCCTAATCTGCGGACTCTGAGGGCCGACCGGACTAGTAGACAGTGGTCCTTGGATCTTGGCTCAGGCTGATCGATCCAATGGCGCTGAGTGGACCTCTGGCTAGGCTGCTGCCTATGGAAGAGTCGCAGATGACCCCGACCTCTTGTCTCACAGATCAGATTTCTTACAGTGAGTGACTAGCAGGATAATTACCATGCAGTGGCAGTAACTGGTGTTTAAGAGTATAGACCCCCCCCCCCCCAAATGTCCGTGGCAGGCTCTGAACAATCTCTGGCCTTGGAAAAAGTTCCCCTGCTCCCCATTCAAAGCAGTAATGTAAATGAAGCCTGTGAAATAATCAGACTGAACTCTGAGCCCAACATGTAAATGGCTCAATTCTACTGATCTCCCCTCCTTAGAGGCAGTCATCCTGGGGCCAGGTATTTCCTTTTCTGAGGCCCCAGGGAAGCAAAACAGGCTTGTGACTCTGACCAAGGTTCTGGCAGTGAGAGGTCACACAGTCCCTGCCCTTATTGGACAGGTAGGGGGCTCTCAAGGAATGACTAAAGCTTGTGCAGAGAAAACTAGGAAAACTCCCAGAAGGCATAAAGTAGGAGCACACTGGTAAGGTCCCACTAAATCCAGAGCTCCGAGGCAACTCTTGCTGAGTGGGAAGGCAAGAGGGAAATCAATGCACGGTATAGGCCACGCTGGTAAAGAGTGGTTAAGTCCAGTAGGGCCTGGCAGAGGAGGTGATTGACCACTGTCACCCAGGCTCCAAGGTGAGGGGACGCCCTCACAGAGAAAGGCTGACCAGGTGTCACACACCTGTCCTTCTCTCTCTTATAGGTGGGAGCATCTTCTTCAAGTTTAAAGCCAGACATGCCTCTGGCATGTATTCTGAGGAACTGGGAGCAATTCAATCCCTAAACCCTAAAAAAGTGCCGTATCTTCTTCACACAAGCCTGGCCTCAATACAAAGTTTCTGATTAGAGAGGCTTGGCCCCTGAAAGAAGTATGCAATATAATAATAAGGTTATGCAGCTAGATATATTTTGCCACAAGGAAGGAAAATAGTCAAAAGTCCTGTAGACTACTACAGTATGGTATTAGTTTTCTAAATTTTTTGGGGAAAATCTATTCTACTTATTGGGTTCATCATTATTCTCAAAAAACTAGACTCCCTGAAATGGAAGAAATTTATCTTCTGCAATACACTGCCTTTAAATGACTGGTGCTAGAATTGTACTTGCATTTCATTTCCAGCCCCCTAGACACACACAGTCCCTATCAGTTCAGAACCTTCCTGGACCCTGTTAGTCTGGGGTCATCTAAACTTTAACCCAGTTAGGTAAACTGCTCACCCTTAGAGTGTATTCTTGAAAACTGAGATACTTTTAGTCAAATAAGCTAAAAGGAAAGAAGGCAATTGGATATCAATAACTCAAATCTTTGTATCAGTTTATCTGTCTGTGTAAATGTTCTTTGAAAAGTATCGCTAACTGTAGTCATTATGTCCCAATCTGTATGTTTGTGTGTCTAAGTATGTAAATGAAAGATTTTTCTACCTCTGGATGGTATTAATAAAAATTTATTTAAAGACAAGCGTTTGTGAAAATTGGGCATTCTAAAATTTCCAGAAAATTCTAATAAAGATACTAAGCATTAATGCTAATTTAAGTTGAACTGAAATGGACATGTCCTTATGGTTACCAGCTGCCTAAGTTTACCTAAAGTCATTTAAGTTGATGTTATCTGTTAAATCTTTCAAGAATAAAATGCTTAGAGGCTTGACTTTGTCTAATGTTCAGTAAAGGTTTTGTAAGTAATCTAGCAGAGTTATTAGGAATAAGTAAACTAAGTGTACCAAGTGAACATCTTAATAATAATTGTGTTTTACAGTGTGTTACAGTGTGTATACCTACAAAGAGCCTGAGAATCTTTGTGGTAACCTAAAACCTTGAAGTTTTGCTAAGTTAAGTAGACATGCTTTGTGCTTAGTGAGAGATTGTGCTGTAAAGCTCATGGTTACAGAAATTATTAAATGTGTTCATAAATTTGTCAATCTAAAGAATGCTAGTGTAACAGTTTATGATAGCCTACTTCTCAGTGTTCACTAAAAATTAAGGTTCATAATGGTTTTAAGTTCTAATTAAAACTACTTAAAGTAATAAGGAAAACATTTCTGTATGCTAAAAGATGTGTGTCTTAATAAGAGAAGGTATAAGGAATGGAAATTGGTTTTGTTGAGGGTAAAAGAAGGTGACTGTTCTAAAGTACAGCTGTTTATTTAAAAAGGAAGACCACTGAATGTAAAAGGAAAATTGTAGAAAGCTTGTGGAAAAATTGATATAGTCATGCTATGTGAAATTAAAGCAAATGAGTCTCGATATCAAGTACACAGCAAAATTAGAATTTTGTTTTCAGTTAAAAAGACAAAGTTTTCTTAAACTGTTAGTCTGCTCTTAATGTTGAAAGATTGCAAAGGGTTCTCTAATTGTTTTATCAAAGCAGTTTGTCAGCTTAAAATCTCAATGAGTTGTCTGAGTATTTAAGAAAATGAGATCTTAATATTAAAAGGACTAAAAGCTAAACTTTGCTAACAACTGTAACCTTCTATATTTGCCTTTGAGGTATTTTATTGTCATTCTGGTTAAATGGATAAGTATTGCTTCATTGCAACCTATAATCCTATTTAAGTACGTGCCAAAGAAACTTTCTTCTGACAACTTCCCAAAATCAAATTCAAAAAGGTGCTTTTTACCTCTAGTTAACTCTGATATTTTCCAGAGGGCCCCTGGAACATGTCAGAGGATTTTTTTCTCATTGGGGAAAGTATTTGGCTAATTTGGCTTACTTATCTGATATATAATTACCTGCTTAATTACTTGGAAAGCACTGTCAAAGGAAATGATGCTAAACTTTGTTACTAAATGTTTTGTGTTACAGAAATATCCAAATTTCCTCATGTCAACTGTCTTACAGTAAGCTCTCATCAGATCTTTAACCATTGTCATTTAAGCCATAAAACTGCAAATAGTAATAGAAATGCAACCTGGAATAGAAGCGCCAATCTTCTGAAGCCCTCTCAACTGACCACCGATGGAGACCTAACTGCACCCTTTACTGCGCACCCTCTCAGCATGAAGCAGCCAGAGCGGTCGTCACCCCCTTTCCCTAGCAGCAGCTAGGGTCTCTGTAGAGGGGGGAATGAGACAGGGACCATAGGCTTAGACAGAATTGGGTGAGGGCCTCCGGAAAAAGCAAGGCAGGATATTTACAGTCAGAGCAATATAACTACATGCAAGGAAACCCCCTGCCAAAAGTCTGTGTTAAACATTAAGCTCTAGAGTCATTCTTCAGTGAGATCAGTTGATACTCTCCAGATAAAGGAAAGTAGCCCATGTTTTTATTATGGTAATTATTTGTAATCATGTGTAAGATTCACTTTAGCATGCTAAAAGGGACTTAATATCTCATCAAGAACAAATATCCTAAGGCCACTTTTAACAAGTTCACACCTTAAGCCCTTAATCAGTTCCCAAAAATCTTCAACTGCCTATAAATCCCCTAGACAATGCACCACCCCGGGCTCTCTTGTCCTCTCCTGGCATGAGCCAGGAGCTCTGTCTGTCCTCTCACTGTATCTCTCACTAAAAGTCTCCCTGGCTCTCCTATCTTGGGTGTTTGCTAAGTTCATTCTTCGACTCCGCAAACAAGAACCCCGGCATCAACTTGGCAAAGCAAAAAGTCAAGAGCTAATAATAGTCCAGCAGCTATAAACAGAGAGTGAGCAACTTACACCGAATCACACAATGATGTGATTTTAAATAGTGCTTTTGAAATCGTGATATATTTGCATTTTGTATTTCCAGTTTCTGCCACCTGCTTAATTTATCTGTAATGCATAGGTTTTAAAGTAATTTAAACATTTCTCTAAATACTTTAGTATTTACATTTCAGTTAGATTCCATGTTTTAGTACTTTGGCTGGAAATACCATCTTAGAGGATTCCACAGGAACAAGGTACAGACTAATTTCACATATTAAGGTTTTCCAGTGGGTAGGGGGAAAGAACAAAATCTTAGCCTGGTGGTATGACAAAGAGGGAGAAGTAAACTTTGGAGTTGGGATTGAATAAAAAAGGGCAGTGGAAAAGCAGCTAAAGACAGGAGTAATAGAGGGGACCGAGGTGACAGTGTAGTGTTTGAATGGCTATCCCAAGGCCGCTGGGGGAGGCTCTGCTCCCAGCATTCAGTAGGAGGGGCTCGAAGGGAAGCAGCTGAGGTGAGAGTAGGAGAACTAAGTAAGGGGTGGCAAGGAAGGGAGGGCTGAGGATGCTCACATTGCATTTATATTGGAGGCTTTGATCCGGATAGATAAGAAAGCTTCAATTCACTTTTTTTTTTTAACAACATCCAGTGACTCTAAGCTCAAAACAAAAGAATAGCTACGATTACACAGTTTTTCTTTACCTTATTTCTTTCTTCACGGAATATTGTCTGCTTATTTCTCACTGGTTCTTTCAGTAGGTCAATACCATCATCATGGAAGTCTTCCAAATTCACATTCATCTTGAAAACATCTCCCTGCTGTACAAAATGATGGTGAGTAAAAGCCTGAGCCAGGCAAGTTGGAGGAACAGTGCCACACAACAGCCCCTTGGAAGAAAACATACCACACTTACAAACTTTCAGAAAATGTATTCTGCAAGAAACTGATGTCCCCCATGATGTGATTTATAAAATTATCCCTTCAAACTCATAGTCCCCTCCTACCTCACTCTTTTGTTAAAAATTGGTTGTTCAAAGGCCCAGTAAGAAAAAAGTAATTGTTAAAAGAGGATGCACCTACAGGAGCATTCTCTACAGAAAGGAATCATCGTGCGTGACAGTTCAAACCACCAGGGAGGTCTGGGGCAGCAGCAGTGAGGCAGAAATGACTAAAGATTTTGGTGGAGAACAGAGGAAATCCAGAGGATTCATGCAAAGAAGATGTTTGGGAGAGCCATGAAAAGGGCAGGGAAATATCACTGGGTGTGGTGAAGAAAACAAGGATGCTCTGTGTGGGTGATGACATTTTGCTCCTATAATTCATGGGGTTCCATTCTCATGGAAGTGAGACAGGGACTGTGGGTGTAGTTAGAGTAGGGTGAGGGCCTCCGGAAAAAGAAGGGCGGGATATTTACAGTCAGAGCAATGTAACAATGGGCAAAGAAGTCCCTATTGAAACTCTATGTTAAGCATTATGCAAAGTCAAGGTCACACTAATTCTCTAGGGTAAAGATACCAGACTAAGAATATAGACATCTTCAGTGAGGTCAGTTAAAGAAAGGTCAAAAGGCCAGGAGCAACTTGGCCTGGAATGTTTTGAGTGTTTCACAAATAAAGAAGGGGTGTCTCAGCATAACCTGTGACTTCACTGTAAACAGCCCTAGCAAACAGACAACTCAGCTCACCTTGAGGGCAGGGCAGGTGGTACAAGTCCACACCCCGAAGCCTTTTTTTTTCCATGTTCTCGAAAAATGCTCAACTGCCTATAAAACCCCTCGACAACACACCACCCCAGAATCTCTTGTCCCCTCCTGGCGTGAGCTGGGAGCTCTGTCCTTTCACTTTATCTCTAAATAAAAGCCTGTACCTTGCTCTCCTACCTTGAGTGTTTGTGAAGCTCATTCTTCAGCTTCATGAACAAGAACCCGGGCATCAGAAGTAGAGGGGTTTGTAAATGCTGTTAGCCAGTAAGGGGGCTAAGAAGACTTTGTGAGGGGGGAAGGAGCCACACATATACAGGTGATTGACCTGGGTTTGCAGAATGACTGTGTGGCACCAGGAGACTCTGTTCTCCCTGGTATGCAGTCATCAGGGGACTTGAGAAAAACAGGCATGCTCTTCAAAGTGCACATCCTACACTGTCTCCAAGGATTTGGGGAGACATTTACTGGGGAGATTCAGCTTTTAGTCTCAACTCTAAAACTTGAACCAGTCTGTATTACTGGATAAGTTATTCTGCTTTGGTACACACTCAGATACCTAATTCCACAACGGCAGTTGTAGAAAGAACACTAGATTTTGAATTACAGCTAAGTCCAAATTCCAGATCCGCCATCACCGACCGCGGGGCCCCAACCAAAGCACTTTTACTTCTCAAAGAAAACAACGTCTGCCTTATCAACATCACTGGGTTATTTGGAAGTCACTGAGGTAATGCATGTGCAAGTCCTTTGTAAATCTCAAATTGCTGAAGAGAGAGAAAGGATGATTACCACTATTTCATCCTGAACAGGGATTTCTGGGCCTAGCCTTTAATAACCCCTGCAAAACAGCCATAGCATCAACCTTAAAAACATAAAAACCAGAGGCTTATGCTCTCATACAAACATCCATGAAGTGTTGGTAAGCTTTCTTTGACCAGCTTTTGTTCAGGCTGTAACTCCTAAGGGCTATGAGGTTGCCTGTTCTTTTACCAGAGAAGTCCTTCCTCATTTTTATATCTACCCAAATCAAACCTCTTTGAGCTACTGAATGGTTCTTCTCTGTACCAGTCCTTTGAGTTTTTACTACAAATGCCAAAACCCTTTCTGGAAAAACTGTCTTAGACACAGTATAGTGTTAAATATGTGGGATGCTAACTGAACAGAATCATAGGGTTTCTTGAAGTATAATCAACTGGAGGCGTTGGCATGGAAATAGGGGTTACTTGTGATGCTTATGGTAGGAAAGAACACACGTGCTGTGGAGAGCAGAGAGGAGTGATACAGTAAGGAAGGAGTTGTACAGGAGGCAGAATTTGGGTTTGGCTTTGAGAGATGGTAAAATAGAAATAAGCAGAGACAGAGGTAGGAGGTCATGTATGTGAAATGACTTTTTAGAAGGAGCCCAGGAACACGGGGTCGTAGATCAATGAGACAGGAACCCCCAGTGAGTGTAGCAGCATGGAAAGACGATCAGCCTCAGAACACCGGAAGGCCTTGAGTCTGAACTTTATTGGTAAGCAATGAAGATCTTGTAGTGAAGTGTTGTTTTGAATGAAAAATGACACTAGCAGGACTGCATGTAGGAAGGGTAATCTAGCTGAAGTGAGAGATAGAAGGCTCCTGACTGGTGCAAGAGAGAACCAAGTAATGGGTCGGAGTGAGAAGGAGAGGCTGCGATCCTGACTGATCATGGCCGGTGTAGAGGGAATGGGGGATGAGGACGTGGGCAGAGGGAATGCAAGCAGCAATCAGGAAGAAGAGCCACAAGGGTGAAAAGCTGGAAAGAAATACAAGTTTAAGACAGTAGATTTTATTAAGTGTGTCTCCCTTGAAGATGTACAACCTAAACAGGAGAATGTTGCAGACAACAAAGAACCAGGAGTCAGAGGAGGTGGATTGCATGTTAGAAGGCAAGAGAGAAACAGATCCTCCAGGGCTGGGGTGGAGGTGGGGAGAAAACTGTCATTGCTTAAATGATGTGTGGTATATATTACACATTCATGCATTACTGGTGGCATTATAAGTATTTGTGGAAAACAATTTAACATATGTATATTAGAAACACTGATGATTGCATACCCATTTACCCAAATCTGCTCTGGAGAATTTAGGTGTGGGTAATAACACAAAAGAAAGAAAAGGCACAGAGATGAGCATTGTAGTGCTATTTAACATGGTAAAAAAAAAAGTAAAAAAATCTAGATTCTCAACCAAAGGACAGAGATAATTTGGCTGGCCACTCACTGAAATAAAAGCTTAGCAAACTATTTGGGAGGAATGAGTACTCAAATTAATGGCATGGAAATTCACACCGAAAAAATGGTTGCGGGAAGTAAATATAATTCTGCTCTGAGCAGCGAGAACACCATTAGGTCTCCTAACAACAGCTATCACAACCATAATCCTGGGGTCTTCAGATTCAATCCTCCAGTCTACCCTGTGACTAGGTTCCCCGATTTCCTCCACTTTATAGATCAGGAAACTGAGACAGGAAAGGAAGATTAAGTAATTTAACCAAAAACCATAAATCCAATCATTTGGAGAGTTGGTATTCACAGGCTGTTGTGTTTTACATACAACCTGTGTTCTTAATTACCTTGTCCATCTCTCCATCCTAAATACCTGGTTCTTTCCGCTGGTTGTAAAACAGTACTAATGAAACCCGTTTTTGACATGACATAGATAAAACAATACATGTATTTCTTCCAACTGGATTTTGCCTAGACATAGACATCAACATATTTTCTCCATATTTTTTTTATCTAATCCATTTTTTATTCCATGAAAGATGCTGATTATTAGTTTAATATTTCCATGAAGCTAAATGTTCAATGAATATAATACCTGGAGATTAGTTTTATTTTCTCTGGGGCCACAATTTGTAGAAAAAAAAAACACTTACATTGATCATTTACAAATGAAAGCATAAGGCTCCTTAATACAGACTTTGATTTTAATGGCACACATCTATCCTTTAGGATATGATCCATGAAAATGTAAATGAGACACCTTAATTGTGTTTAGTCCTCATTCCCAGCAATATTTTTCTCAGCAGTGTTGGAAAAGAAACAGAATTAATTATCAGAAACACCCAGATAATTATGTTAGAAAGCTGTGAAGCAAATGGGCACATTATGTCCCTTGAAAATTTCCATTAGAACATCTTTGCACCAGAAGACACTCGATCAACACATTTCTATTTATATCACTTGAAAATACATATTCTGGGAAGAAGAAATTACCTTCAGCTTTTCTTCAAGTTCTGTGAGAGAGACACATAATTCAGTAATAGATTCAAGAACATCTTTGTGTTTTGCCACTATTTTCTCAGCATATTTCTGCCCTTCCTCAACACCTGGGGAGGAGAAGGGATAATAAACTATGTTTTAGGCCACATCTTAGCAGAAAAAAATAAAACGCCCAGGCATTAATTCATCTCCCCAGTGTCAGGCATAGGAGCTAATAAGTGCTTAATCAATACTTGCTGAACAGATAGATAAGTACATGAAAGCGTCTTTTGGAAAAGCAGGTGTTCTCGAAAAATGGTTACATTTGCTGTACCATGCCATTTTTATGAAACCTAAATGTTGTTATGTTAATATTCTTAAAATATCATTTTATCAGTTTCCTCCTATTTAGAGCACTCAGTGGTTCTTCATTACTAGAAAAGTATACATTCAAGTTCCTCCATAATATGGTTTCAGCCTGCTTCTCCCAAATGTATGTCATCCTACTTCTTTCACATATTTAATCTCCAGACAAACTGAGCCAGTAACTCTTCCCCTCAAGACCTCACAGCCACAAAGTATCCTTTCTTACACCACGAATGTCCCCCCTACTCCTTATTTCTGCTGTTAAATCCCTGCCTGCTCTGAAGAGTACTTCTAATTCAAAAGCCAGTATCTTTGTAAAAATGTTCTCAGTCTTTCCCACCTGGACTTTCTCTCTCTCTGTTGGGATAGTAATGCAAATAGCTGCCATGTAGTGAGGCTTATTCTTTGCCTGTGGCTGAACACTTTATACACATCAGCTAATGTAGTTCTCCTTGGGTTGATTCTATTTATTGCTTTTTACAGATGAGGAACCTGATGTTCAAAAGAGCCTCTTCAGGTGACCTGGACAATAACTGGAGGCATTTGAAGCCAAGATGGTCACATTCCACATTTGAGGCAAAGTTGTATCGCACATTGTTATAGATTGAATTGTGTGCATAACCACTCACCCGACTCCCAAATGCATTCCTGGGAGTCCCAATCCTCAGTATCTCAGAATGAAACCTTATTTGAAGATGAGATCTTTAGAGAGGTGATTAAGTTAAAATGAGGGCATTAGGGTATGGCCTTAATCCAATATGCCTGGTGCTCTTATAAGACGGAGTGACACTAGGGGAGCCTGGTGCACAGAGGTCTGTCCATGTGATAAGGCAGCAGGAGGTCGGCCTGCTGCAAACCCAGGAGAGAGACGTCAGGTGAAACCAACCCTGCCAGCACCTCGATCTTGGACTTCTAGCCTCTAGAATTGTGAGGCAACAAATCTCTGTGATTGAAAGCCACTCAGTCTGTGGGCACTTTGTTATGGGAACCCTGCCAAACTAACACACACATTTTATACCTTTTCCAACTGTATTTACCATACCATGACTTCTAGACCTAGACTGGATTCTTGAGTGATGAAACTAAATCATGTCTTTATATTGATCATAGCCCCTAGTATATAATAGGTACTCAAAAAATTTTTTGTGATAAATTTATTTGCATTAAAAGTCTGGGTCCAGTAATGTTCAGGTGGCCTGCAAGTTAATAGAATATTCCTAAAGTATGTTGCTTGATGCAAATTTAAAAAAATACACAGTTTCCGTACTGAGCAGATGAAGACATATGCTATTCATTTGTTCATTCAGTGACTCATTTATTCATCAAATATTTGCTAAGCACTTAGTATGTAGCATGAAGCAGGAAACTAACAGGCAAAATCCCCTCTTTCATGGAGCTTACACTCTTACAAGGAAAGCAGACAACAGACAAAAATATGGTATATCAGTTGGTGATAATGGCCAGAAGTATAAACAAAACAGGATACTGGATCATGCATAATGGGAGGGGAATGTAACTTTTCTTGTGTGTTTGGGAGTACTTACATGTCCTGAAATTGAATAGGTACTGAAACACAGCGGTAAAAAATATACTTCCCTTGCCCTCGAGGAGCTTCTGGCCAGTAAAGCAGACAAATAAATAATTTTGCTATGGTGTGAAAACTATAAAAATAGAGGAAAACATATGGGATCAGAGTGCCTCCAAATTTTTTTAGCACACTTGGACAGAAATGAAAGAATGAGACATCATATTAGTTATTAATTTTCAGGCTGCATTTTTATATTTCTACCCTTCTTCTTTGGAAAACATTAATAATTCATTTTCAACAATTTAACATTATGCAGTATGTATTTTTCTACAAATTTTTATGGCTATCCATGGATAGCTTCATGTTATTGAGAAAATACCCAGCTGGCAGCAGCTGGGGGCAGCCAAATGAAGCATTTGCACCACCTGTTGCTATCTTCTTTCTGTGCTGGCTTTGCCTGGTCACTGGCAATCACTCTTGGTCTCACAGGAACAATATCAGGGAACTTATGAAACTTATTCCTCAGTGCCATCAAAGACTGTCATCACCCAGAGGGCTTCTTAAACTAGGGCCTCATTTAGATAGAAAGACCTCTGAGATGATGACTGTATTATCTTTCCTGGTCATGGAGAGCAAAACAGAACTTGTGAGATGATAATTTGAATTCTCTCATTTAGTCCACCAGTGAGAGGAAGGCAAGGGAAAAATTTCCAGCTCTTTTTACATTTACCAACCATAACCCTCATAGAAATGAGAGAGCTGACAACTTCAGTTACAACTTTATACCTGCTTAAAGTATTATAGGAGTTTTGGATGTTTTTCAGGGAATCACTCTCGGGGACATTAGATTGTTTTTGTCTACACAATCTGAGTGTTGTTCCAGTTTTATTACCCTGGAGATGATCAACAGGAATAGGGGAGACAAAGGAATACAGAAGGAGGGTTTACACAAAGTGGCTAAAAATACACAGGCTTCATCTTTCGCAGTCAGAAGTTCCTTGTTCTATTCCTAACTGTTTACTTTTGCAGAAGTGGGCTCTTGAGTCTTTTCTCTGAATAGGCTGGTGTGGTGCGGACCCTGAGGGTTTGCCATGCCCCACTTTAGCTGGATTAGGTTCACTACAGACTTGTTCAATGGTGAATACCTGGGTCTCTTAAGACAGAACGTACCGTATAAGCGCTGAGCAATGTCGCTGATCTCCTGAATCCTTTCTTCTTGCTGAGGCACTGAGGGCGTGATAAATTTATTGAACTGCTGGTGGAGGATTTCCACAGCTTTCTTTGTCTTGCACTCCATGGAATATTTTCCAACTCTTACAACTGTGGCACTTGCGTCTTCACACCAAAAGTGACACTGAATTAAAATGGGACAAAACACAGATTAAAGAGACACCATCCTTCTAAAGTTCTTCATTTTGCCCACTGATGTATTTCATTCAAATTTCAATTTCCTCAAACTTTAGTTAGAAATTTCTAAATCATATTAAAGAAAATGTCAAAACATGATCATAGACTTTTGCATTAGGGTATTAGTCTAGGAAGTAAAAGTATGGAAATTCATTTGATTTTCCTGCCTTCTTAGATTTACCTGAAATATAATTCCTAAGGGGAATGTGGCAGACTTACAAGAATAGGCAATGTAAAAAACATATAGCACTAAAAAGAATCCAAATATCAGCAAAAAGGAAAGGAAAATGTCCAAACACACAAAATCCAGCCTAACTAACTGAAATCATTAACCATACATGGATAAAGTATTGCCCGGCTAGCACTCCAATAAATAAATTCTCTTTTAAGAATGAGGCTTGGTTTATGGATTCAGGAAATCTCCTCTAAAGAACAGCATTTTTAAATAGAAGATAGTCATATTTTCAAAGCACAGCAGAGAATTGAGACAGTTTCTCTCTAAAAATACTAAATAACTGTGATGCAAGGGCTATGTCTGACTAAGGCCAGAAGCACTTCTGCTGAGAGAGAAATAGAAACACATGACTATGTCAGGAGCTGGCTTTAAATAAGTGCCACTGAGCTAGCACAAACCTATTTATCAGATATAGAATGATTGCCCTCAATGTGGTGTTAAACCTAAAAACTCGACTGTACCAGTGGTAAAGAGAGGTGTTTTGTCTTTCAGAATAATAGGCTATGAAGAACACTCAGAACTTCAAGTGTAGTTTCTTCAATATGAAGTGTGCAAATAATAACTTTAACTTGTCAAATTTCATATAGTTTATGTATATTATGTATATTCTACTATATATTCTCTTGACAAGAACAAAAATAACACCAATAACAATTTTTTTACTGGAAAAATCTATCACTTTTTCTTTTGAAACATTTTCAAATTTTGTGAAATAAGTCATTTTGCATATTTTAAACAGATACCCAGAAGTGAACATAATTCCATGGTAGTTAAACATCTTCAGTTGCTGAGATTATGGAGAAATGATAAACTCTAATATGTTCCTAGTGAGAGTAAATTAGTAAACTCTTTCCAAAGAGTAATCAGACAACGTAATCAAAACCATGTAACATTCATCCCCTTTGGTCCAGCAATTCTACTTTAGGAAATTATCCTAAGGAAGTAATTACGAAAAGGAGAAGGAAACATCTATTTAATGACAATAATAGCTAATGCAGCATTGTTTTAAGTAGCACAACAGTATTTTTTTTAAACATTACAACATGGATACCATTACAAGAAGAAGATACCTCTTCTATCATCTCCTGTAGATGTTCAGTCAGGTCCAAATTCTTCCTATAATCTGTCACAACTTTGTCAAACTCATCTACATGTTTCTGCAAATCCTTCATGGCTTCCAAAAGGACATCAACTTTCTTATTTGGATAATTTAAGAAATAATCAGAAGGTTTAGTCTCCATTCTGTCTATTTTCCTTTTCAAAGCCTGTGCAAAAAAGAAAAAGTTTTAAAATAACATTCAATTTTCAGGAGGCTAGCTAGTGATTGTATATTGAGAGAAAAACTTGGGAAAACTCTTTGACATTAAAATCATAATTACAAGTGTATTTTGGAAAGAATGAGATTTCTTCCAGATAGCTTATTGATGCAACATTCAGCAACCATGTAGAAAAATGATCTATATGCCAAGATCTATTCCAGGTTTTGAGAATGATAGTATGACTTTTAAAAAAGACAAATGATCATAAAATCAAATATTTTATTGTCTTCAGTAAGATATTTCCTGGAAAAGGCATTCAAATAATTTAGCCAGCACATGTGATAAACAAGGCAGGTATAAGGGGCTCTGGGAGCAGTGGGGCAAGCCTCTGACGTGGGCAGGTGCAAAGAAAGGAAGAGGGGCATACCAAAGGTGTGTACCAGCGCATGCACATGCATGTGTGTGCGTGTGTGTCGGGGGCAAGAATGGAAGCAGAGAGGCTGGGCAGGTTTGACAGAAACCATTCTGGAGCTGTCTCAAAAGATAAATTAATTTATTCTATATTTTGCACAAAGAACCCAACTGTTATAAATATGGAAAACTACCTTTTCAATGCTATAAAAAAAGTCCAAGGGTTAGGCATCTAGAATTGAAATGCAAAGTGATTTTGCAATAATTGTAGTAGTACATGCATACATGCACACACAAACACACACAGCATCCACGCTTTATCATTACCTGTAATTTTTCAGCATATGTATCAACTTGTTGAATTTGATATTTAAGAGCCTTCAGATTGCGAGCTTTTTCATTTTTCTTAGTGTAATTAAATTTCAAATTGTTGAATTTCTTTTTGATATCTTTGAATGACTCTTTGAGCTGCAGTTCAATAAAAAGAAAGAGGTGATTTCCTTACAGTGAGAACTCTAATATGCACTTGTACTAAATCCAAATATCCAAGCATATGAAAAATATTCATAATTTTCAAAATGTATTTAGAGTGATTTTCAATAGGAAACCAGTTTGCTAAGAGAACATATAATGTGAATTTATACCTGTCCCCCAAATATAAGTAATTATAAATTGTTCTTAGCACTTTTTGATCTGTAATTTATAACTGGGATTACAGTTTTAGAACATCCTTTGCCCTCCAGGCAAGAAAGCTGTCAATATATTATAGACTTTCAACAACTCTAATTTTCTTATTTGTATTTATTTGACATCATTTTTCCCATTCCTTCTGTTCTGTGTGTGCTAGCCTTTATCCCAGGTCCTTCCATCTCCCAGTGCTCTCTTACAGCCAGCCTGTATTAATATTATCAAAGCTCCAAGGAGCTGTTCACATTGCAGAGGTCAGAGAAGTGTTGACATTTAGCTCACCAAGGATATTAGTGAGGTGGAAGAGGACACCCAATATGAGATTTAGTAGGAAAAGGACTTTATTGCCCAGATCCAGCTAAAAATTTTCATGAGCAGTTTCCAGTATTGATTTACTTCTTAGATATAGGCCATTGACTTCATAGGTCCTTCAAAATCAGAAAATAAAGTGACAGTGCTGCCAGTGAGGGCAATGCTAACTTGTGTATAAACAGAGCATGTGGCTATACACTGATGACAGGGCATAGATTATGACAGTCGTAAGAACAGATAGTTGAACTTTGCCAATGAACTGAAATTCTAAGCAGTCCAGTTCCATGATACATCCCAGTCTCTGTGCCCTTTCCATATTCAAAAAGGATAAACATTGACAGTCAACTCTCTTTTCATATTATCAGCAAAGAATTATAGAGAGAAAACCTAAACCTTCTCAGATTATAGGGAAGCATTTAACAGCAAGAATGAACAATGTCATGGTTGATAAATTTAAGCTATAATATGGAAAGTCAGAAACACATTAAAATTATTTTCAGTGACAGCAAATAAATTATTTGGGAGGGAATAAAGGCTATGTACATGCTAGATTTTAGACTTACAATGCAGAAAAACACACATGCCTGGAAAATGTGTGCTTTCTCAAAATGCTTATTTCAAATTCTGCATATTCTAAAAACAAAAGCTTGACCTTATCTTTAACACTTCTTAGAGACAATTATCTATAAAGCCCTAGCAGACGTTCATACAAGAAAATTATCAGGCTGATGCAATTTTTGCAACTGACACACTTATTCTTAATCATTGTTGTTTATTTTATATGGTAAATGAAATTGTAAAACACTAGTTTTAAGCTTCAAACTAAACCAGAGGCAGCATTAAACATTAAACTGATAAATCAGTAACATTCTAAAGGGTGGAAAGAACTACAGCTTCAAAACGTGAAAACCAGTTCTCCATTAGAGCTCAGGAAAATACTTACAGGATCATATTCAGTTAGTATATTTCGGAAATAACCCATTAATATTTAAATTATTTGACATTCAGTGTTTTAGTATGCATGTGTTGGATTTTAGTGAAAAAAGGTAAATGAGATCAATTTTATGGAATTGAGATAAAATGGACTACATCTTGTGTTATGCACATAACACTTTGATGGGAACTTTTTTTCCCAAAGTCATAATCTGCAATTATAGGTGTAATAACTACCATATCTGAGGAAACCAGAGATTCTTGTATTAAAAAACCATGCCCTCAATGGGTAGTTGTTAAATGAGCGCAGAGTTGCTGTTTGGAATGATGAAAAAGTTCTGGAAATGGATAGTGGTCATGGTAATGGTAGTACAATATCGTGAATGTACTTCATCAATATCACTTGACTTTTTTTTTTAATTATATAATTATACATTTATTTATAAAATAACAAAAGACTTAGGAATAAATGTTTATTGTACTGTGAAAATGGTCTGGGTACGTGTGAGAAACATTATACTCTGAGGACAGTATTCAGAACTGTTAAGACAAAAGACAACCTGTAATTTTAAATTCAATCTTGATTTAAGGGAAAGGCTATAAATTATTGGCTGGAATGCATTTAGCATGAATTCAGATTCTATATAACGTAAAGCATGAAAGAGTACAAAAGTGTTGAAGGCCAATAAGCCCATACCTAAATTTTAACTGTAAAGCTGCAAGGACCTTTTGTTTATTCTTATATACTACTTTTCTTCTGAGACAAGTTGATTTTATCTCCAAGACTTAAGGCCATTCCCTGACTCTTGGCACGAATTCTTATGTCTTGTCACTAACATGTACCCATTGGAAAATAAAATTATATATATATATTTTTCCTTGCTGGCACATGATACATACTATAAACTTTAATCTGGAGAAAGGAAGAGGGTTCTGTCACCAGCATGGTGACCCCCGGGTCACCTCTGCCTATGTAACTGGAAAAGATCAGCATCTACGTGAAAACTATGTGATGATTAGAGAAATTCTAAAGCATGACATTTTAATTAATTCTAAAGCATGACATTTTAAGTCTATGTTGAATTAAGAAACTTAAGACTAATAAATGATGAGTTCACTTTTATTTCTGTTTGCTTCGGAATGTATGCACTTCCACTGACGATAATCTGTAAGGCCAGAGAATGTTCATGGTGCCGTGGCATGTGAAATGCGATCAGCTTCTACCTGACGCATGAGCTCCTTTGACAAAGCTGTTGGCACTTTTCTCTTTTGGTCCCACTGGAAATCCATTTTAAATCCTCTTCCCTTCCCAGCTCAAATTCAGGACTATTGCAGATAACAAGTGGAAGGCAGCATGCATGAACTACCTTCAGCAACTAGTTTTTCAGAAAATCTAGCCATGCCTAATTGTCTTACCTGCATATTCCAACATGAAAACTTCCCACCTAATCCCCACATAACTTGTGATCATATTTTTAAGAGAACTGAGCGCAATGGTTGCTTGACTGTGGTGTCCTTGTTCATGCAGCTGTTTCTAACTTTAGTTAGCTTGTCAACAATGGAGAATGGTGGAGATGACCGAGACAACTGTTCAACTGGAGCACATACCCAGAAAAAATAAAAGAAAAACACCCAGAGCTTGGGGCAAATAAAATTCACCCTATTAGAACTATTTAAATGTTGTTATAATTAACATTAATAAAATTTATGAAAGTCTTAAGAAACTCAGGAGAAGGATATTTTTTTCTAATGAAGAGTGTGATTTTCCTATCTTTCCACTTGCTCAGCTCCTCCAGATTTGTTATGGGATAAGCTGAATTTAACTTTAATAGCTACAGCTAGAACAACGTTACTGAGACTTTAGAACTGTAGTTCTTTTGGAACTAGCAGAACGAGCATCTTCACCAAATTTTCCAGGGAGCAGTAAGCCTTTCGCAGGGTTAGGAATGAACAAAGTTTCTTTGAGAAGCAGTGGAAGGGAAAGAGGCTGTTGACAACAATTGTGGCTGACTTGCTATTTTCAGTCTTGACAAAGCTGGTTGAGGCAGTTGTGGCATAGTCTGTGGCTGGCAAGGCCAATTTATATGAGCAACAGGGGACATTTTAAAACTAAGGACATGCATTTAAAATGAAGGACTTTCATTAGCACTGTGGCACATATGTGGCCAGAAACAAAAACATGAAACAAGTAGTCCATTCCTTTAATGTCCACTTCATGAGCTTTGTTTCTTGCCCTCCATTTGGCCCACTCCATCTGACATGCATTCTAGGCTTCAGCGTTATCCATGCCTAGGGATGCTTGCATTTGAAACAAAGGGACCCTGAACTCATAATTCAACCTGAACGGCTTGCTACAATTATTAATGGGAGAATATTAAGCCTTAGTGCTGGAGAGATTTTAAGATGCTTGGCCTCCTTCCACTCAGCAGCTGCACCTCTGTCCTCCTGTACTTAAGGACAGTCTTGTAGCAGCAGAAAGTGAGGCAGCATGGCAAGAGAACACAGGGGCTCCATTTTAAATTGCAGGTGGCAGCATCTCAATAATAGCTATTTTATCTACTCTGCAAGCTTTGTGTGTTCATAACATATTTTTAATTTTCTGGACATGATTACTATGATTTTAAACCTTAGTTCTCTATATTCTTTAGGAAAAAGAGTCACTTTGCAGATGTTAAACACCAAACTTTTAACAGATTTTAATCCTGTTGGATGGATGTTTTCAGAACAAGTTATAATCTTTCCTATTCTCTTATATATACCCTCTGAATGGGCCCAGGGTGTGGCCAGAAATGAGTGGCTGTGACTGTGAAGTCCCACGGGCTTTAATTCGTCCTGGACTCCTTAGTTTCCTGAGGACTTTTATATTCTTATGGCCCAGCACACGGTAGCCACATTGACGTTTGTTGTTTAGTTCTTTACTAATATGACAAATTAGGGTTATCAATACGGAGAATAATAATGATCTGTACTATACCATAGTTTTGTCCCCATCAAGTGTTTCACCCCTTTATACATTCTTTGTCTGCTTCTCATCCTGCCAAGCAGTTAATTTGTCAATAGCAAAGGGCTATACAATGTCAGGAACTTTCATTTTATTAGTTGTGTATGTGTCTATACCAGGATTATTCTCCTATTTTAATTTATTGCTTCCAATCTGCCACATATCACAGGAACTCCATTGACTAACTTACCAAATTGTCAAAAAGAATTTGTGCAACTGGAACACAAGACTCTAACATATGGAATGTATACTTCTGGCTCCTTCCTGAGTGGTAAGATGTTGCTACAGTGTAAAAATTTCAGGCTAAAATAAAATAACTATATGGAAGCTGCTATTTGCAAAACTTATTTTGAGAAAATGTATACCAATCCAATTCTGTCATTACTAGTCTTTTCAGCAAAGCAATTGTTTGTGACCGATAATGAGACTACAGTTAGACAAATTTCCATTAACATCATGTAAATGGAAAGGTAATTGTTTTTGGTCAGATTGCAAGAAGAAAACATGTTCTATATAACTTACCACATTTCTAAATGAAGATGTGTAAAAAATGAGGAACTAATGATGTTCTGTCATGTAATACTGCAGAGAATATCTATAATGCCTTGTGTGTTAACATCTTATTTATATTGCCAGGCAAGAAAATATATAGTGAAACTTAACATTCATGCATACAAATGTATCTTTGTGTGATATGGGTGGAAAAAAACCTCCACAAAATCTGGCAGTCTGAAGTCTGTTTTCTAGTTGATAGACAAGGAGAAAATAAAGTTTCACAATTTCCCTGTGAAGTGTAAAAAATTAGAAAATAATAATATTTTACCCAAAGACAATCAAGGTACAAAACCATGGTTCTTTTCCTTAAGGAATATCACATCACATTTTTAAAAATTATATTTTGCACACCTCACTTTATTTTGCCTTGAGGTACTGAGTCCTTTTCCAAGGTCTTTTAGCGCAGTTAAAACCGTGTTTGAGTTAGTTATGGCATCATCAAGAAAGTAATGGTGGTTGGGATGACCAAATGAACTGTGCTCTTATATCAGATCATACAAATAGCTTATAACAGATATGCCAGAAAATAAGGATAAAAGCATAGAAAAAGAATACAGTTAACATCAGACCATGCAGTGGTTGAATGGGCTGAAACAGTAAGTGAATGGTGAATTCTGAGTTCAGAAACTGATGTGGGTTGGTGCCCAGTAAAGGCTGGTGCTGCATAAATAGCTTCTGGCCCAAAGCTGACTCATTCATGTGAACAGAAACTCTGCAGTCTTGTAGCACATTGCTCAAATGAAAATCACATACACCTCAGTTTTCTCATCTGAAAAATGAAGATGTGGAACTAGACATTTTCCAAAATCTATCTCAACTCAGAGTCTGAACTTCCAAGAAACACTTTAAGCACATTAGAAGCAAAACAATGTGTTTTCAAATCAATTTTAAAAAGTCAAATGCTGTACTTGGGCTAGTTCCCTGGTAGGGTGTCTGACTTTATTGTTTTATACAGAAAAAAAAGTAGTGTAACATATTGCTTTTAATTTTACAGAATGTTTTAGGTACCTATACCAAATATGAATAATCATAATAATAATAAAAATGTTTAGGTGTCAAATATTATTACCACTTGGAATCTACCCATCTGTTTGTGCTCTGATATTCACAATACACACTAGAACACATATATCTTTACTTCACTAAACAGCACTGAAAATATTCCTTCTGATGATTTTCCTATTAGGATTATGGCTGGAAAGTCTAGAGTGTGGATGCTACGCTGTGCCATGCTTACTGTATCTCTACCAGAAAGGAGAGGGGGAGAGGACCAAAGATTTGCAAAGTCCTTTGACTGTGAAACTGTAACTTACATCAAAGATTGGTTAGATGTGAAGTAGAAGCAAATGGAAGAATAGCTCTTGGTGTTTAAGATCATGTTAAAGTGATATGTGATTCCTAAATCAAACCCACATGGATCTGGTTGCCCGTTCTTGTTACGGTACAGACAATCCTGGGGCATCCCTACTATGACTGGAAGGGACATCTGTCATCCCGGCTGGCGGGCTCCCAGCACAGGCTCATCACGAGGCAGCCCTGTAAACAGAACCACTATGGGCAGGGCTTAAACAGGGAGACCCAGTTCCATAAATGCCATAGCGCTGAAGGGAGATAGAAATGGAGCCATGGGAAGCTGGGACTAACCCTTAGGCAGCCCCACTTATGGTTTCAGTAAATGTAGAGCTCAATATCAGTGCAGGGAATGAGATTTCCAGGAAGACAAAGGTTTACCAAAAAAAAAAAATTAGAAGAAGAAAGAGGGGAGGAGGAAGAGGAAGATAAAGAGGAGGGGGGTCTGGGGGTGGGGAAGAAGAAGAAAAACAATAGCTTTGGGAAAAGATAGCAATAAAATTGTTTCCATGGCTATGAATCTGAATGTTATAGCCTTGGGGACAGTGTAGGTCTCCTTAAGATTGTTTGCCTTAACCAGACCAGACTGAAGCATTGTTAGCAGCAGTATGGGAACCAGAGGGGGCCATTCTCTTGCAAATAGGGCAGGCTACGCCCTTGATTTAATCCTGAATGAATCTCTGGCCCAAAACAACTCTCTGGAACATGGACTCTGAGCAGCAACTCTACAGTCCTGTGACACATTGCTAAAGTGAAAACTGTCACAGATGTGGCTTCCTGTGTCTCTCCTGTTAAACAGGATCCAAGTGGCCTCTCCTGCTCTCTCCCTGTCTCACTTTCCTTCCAGCCATGCTCCCTTCCTGTAGTTGCCTGTGGTCTTTAAAAGTGTGGCCTGAAGGAGGCAGGACTTCAAAACTAGACCCCATCCGAGTTTAGTTATTCATCATTTAGTCCATGCCCTAATGTTGTTGGATAATATTTGATACTTGCTGGACTTAGGTTGTGTAAACGGGGCATAAACAGAATGGCAAGAAGGTTTACCACTTCCTTTCCCCTGCCCCCTTTCCTAGTGGTCTTGTGACTAATGGTCTCAGAAACACTTTGCTCTAAATGGAGCTAAACCTGGAATCATGGTACTTCGTGTTCTGCTGCCAATTCCTAGTCAAGAACCACGAGTCTTGCTATCTTGGTCTGTTTCCCTCTTAGAACAAGTAAGCCTTTGAATTGAGAATTTAACTAGGGGAGCATGACTGTGGTTCAGTGCAAGTCTGGGTTCTGGGCGCTGGGTAAAAATTGAGGGAGAGGAGGTAGAATTATGTGTTTGTGGGTGAGGGGTGCATGGTCGCAGAGGATGACTTTCATCTCTTCCTTTTTCTCCAGGAGTTGTTTTGCCAGGGAAGCCACTCTGAGTAAATATGAAACCAGCCACTTGACTTTGGTGATAATAATTTGTAGCCTCTGAGGCAAAGAGCCTGCTCTCCTGGCCCTCAGCACCCCCCTCGCTATGAGTCAGTGGTACTTAAATAGCATCTCAGCAGGCTGGACTGGCTGCCCCGGGACAGCGACACCCTTTCTGTCCTGATGGGCTCAATTCACTAAAGCAAACAACTGCTATACAGGTTTGAGTGGGGGGAAAGAGAGCAAACAAAAGCCTTTAATACTGCATTCTAGGTCATTCTATGCATTGGTAACATCCTGACTTTGACATGTTTGGGAGCTTGAAGTTTACTCAGACTTTCAGAGCCACCAAGGCCATTGCTCAGTGGATTAAAGGTCAAGGGTGAAAACAAAGTCTCCTGATGCATGCTTTAGGCTCAGCACAGCTCTGGGCAATGAGCTGGTTCTTTCCCAACCACTCACCTCAGTTACATCGTCTCTGGTGGTGCAGTACTCCAAGTTGCGGATCAGGGTCTGTTCATACTCCCTGGCTTCGGCACGCCAGTTCACACTGTCCCCCTCGAGGATGTCCAGTTGCTGCTGTAGATTCTTTGCAGAAACATTAAAGCAGTTCTAAAAATGAAAAAGAAATGGAAGTGATGGGTGAAAAAGCAGTGAGATGGATATTCCATTTACCTGCATTATGAAACTCATAAATGACATTAAAAAAGAATAGGTTCCTGATTTATTTTACCTTAAGCATATTTGAATACAATGATTTCAGAAAAGCCAGTCACCAACATGATGGGAAAGGCAAACTGTTACATTTCCAGTCTTGAAACTTCAGTTGTGAAGATATGCTCATCACACCCAGCTCCTCAGAGACACCATTCATTACAAGGTATAATTTTTACTTCAAAAGGCATAAAATATGCATTAGCAATATTTGGCTTCTGCGCTATAATTTTCCTGTCAACTTGATCTTAACCTCAGGTTCATTATGCAAGTGCTCCAGAGTTACTCAGCACAGAGGGCTGCTGGGGCCAAGGCCAGACACTGATTGGAGAACAATTTACATTATTTATGCAAAGTGAACGTTTTACTTGTTTTTCTTTTTAAAATAAATTTATGAATAAAATGAAACTTTTAAAAAAGAAACTCTTTCTTGGCAAAATTAGATTCTATTCTATTCTATTAACAGCAACAGATATTTTATATTTCTATGTCTTTCAGTTAACAAAAGTAGGTACATGGCATTCCATATTATTTAATAGATATCTTAAATAAACTATAAAATTGGTCATTGTGATTTTATTAATGTTATACATATTGAATAGGATAAACATACTCTTTTCTCTCTTCAAATTAGGAATTTCTTTAAAAATCAGACAGCTCAATGTGTTATTTATAAAAATTTGATCTGGAATTACTTCCTCCTCTTTTAGTCTCCTTTGTTAAGATCAGTACAGTGGTATAAAGCAGGTCCAATCACTAGTGCCCTGGATAGAGCCAGGAGTCTCCTCTATCCTGGACTTTCATGGATAGAGCAGCTTCTCTTCATTTATAAAATGTGGGTCTTGGGATAGATTATTTCCAGGATACCTTGCAGATCTGAAACGTTAAAGCAGCATCGTCTAGTTGAAATACAATGGGGGCCAAATGAGTATAATTTTCTAGCAGTCATATTAAAAGTGAAAAAGAAACAGGTGTAATTCATTTTCATACGATACTTTGTTTAACCAAATATTTCCAAATACCATCACTTTAACATGTAACCAAATGTAACAAATATTATACAGCTATTTTTTTCATACCAAGTCCTTGAAATCTGGTGTGTATTTCACACTTACAGCACATCTCAATTGTCATTACATTTCTAGCAGAAATACTTAATCTGTATTTAAATTTCATGAGTTACAGTTTAAAATGTAGATTCACATACCCAAGTTGTCCCCAACACACTTAAAAGTTTTCCAGTAACTAAACTGTCAGTTTTAAAATGTAAATTAATTCAAATGAAATAAAATTAAAAGTTTAGTTCCTTAGTTGCATGAGGCACATTTCAAATGTGAAAAACAAAATTCCAATATTAGACAACACAGTGTTACAATTTTTTTAATTAGCATGAGAATAGATGCCTTAAACAAGTCAATCTAAATAATTAGATTTTCTCCTTAAAATAGTTGTCTTTTGTTGTGGCTGGTAGAAATTCACCACAGATAACTATCCCAATGATTTAATACATTCTTTAATTTAACACATATTAGGTTATATGCCTGGTTTCTTTCATATTACAGCCCCACTCCTAGCTAATTAGGCATGAATATGGTATATAACTAGGTGTGACCAAGCATACAGCTAGGTATGAATGATGATGTCGAAGTTGCTTACCAGCCGCTGCACAGATGAGATGATCTCTGTGCCCAGGGAAAGGGCCAGTTTGTGGAGATGGTCTATATGTGCCTGCTCTTCCTGAAAGCGATCCAGGTGAGCCTGGGCTCCTTGAGCATCATGTAGCTCCTTTGGCTGTTCTAGAAACTCTGATTGCCTTGATTTGATGAGATGTTCCAGCTGGAATTTAGGGCATTAAGGATTAACATGGGTTTCATATTTTTATGAAGACAGATTTTTAAAAATCCTATTTCTCATAATGTATTTTACTAGCTGGTCAGAATGGTACCAGGCCCCTGTGTAACTGTGTTATGGACAAATAAATGTTACAGCGCTGCAAACCAAGAGGGTCACATCAAGGGGCTGACATTGTCAGTTCTATTAAAGAAGAAAACATTCTTTTTGGTCATAGCCTAAAACCTCAGCAGGATCTAGGCCTGTGTTCTGAATAAATTCAGAGGCTGTTTTAAAGAGATATCAGTACATCTCCATTTTCTGTTAATAGAGGCTAATTACTGAAGTTTTACTGATTACTCTACAATGGCAGGTATTTGAGATATAAAATAATTGAATTTGTTTTCTTCCTTCAAAGAGCTTACACTTGAGTTGAGGGAAAAACCTAAGAATCAATGCTAAAAATGACAGATGTGTGGAATAAACAATGAAAGTTCTAGAAATTCAGGAGACAGAGAAATCACTCAAGTGAGGCAGGCTTGACGAAAGGAGCAACAGGGCTTAGATATGGTGAAGAGAAGAAAGGCCCTGGCAGATCATGGCTGCTGGAGAGGCGAGGCTGGGAGTGGGGGAGCCGCGACCCGTCTCTGATGGGTAAAGAAGAGGTCAGTTTGGCTGGAACATCGGGGAGATTAAGAAAAGTTAAAGGCCAGGTTGTGGAAAGCTTCTAACATCAGAGTAAGCAATTTGGTCTTTATTACACGAAAATTCATTTTTACTTTCATAGTTTAAAACTGAGGGTCTTCTGGATATCCGTGACAAGTCTTACCTCCTCCGTGACTTGGTGGAACCAGACGACCTTGTGCAGGATATCCTCGCCACCCTGGAGTCTGCCTTTCTGTTCTTGGTGGAGGTGAACAAGGGCCTTCAGCTGTTGGGACTTCTCTTTCACAGGGGCTCCTCTGCCACTTAACTCTTCTGATTGTTTTATAAGGTACTGAACCTCATCGTTCAGTTGCTGAAATGTTAAGAGCAATGAAAGAAATCCAGATTTTAGTGAGCTTTTTTACTTTACAACTGACTCCTTGGATCTGAATCACAACTCTCTCATTTGTTAACATACACTGATTGTTAGCGCAAATCCAGGCTTTGCGCTTGATGCAGGGGATACACTGTTCCATCTCCGTCTTCTCAGAGATGAAAGGAAGTTATGAGCAATGCAGAAAAGGTGTTTCAAAGCCAGGTGGTGAATTGGAAAGGTCATGTATTTCTAGGGCACACCAAATATTCTAGTCTTTTGTTAAGTAAATGTATTTTAGATACTTTATGAAGCCATGATCATTTCTGATATTTAATACTGACTAGAATCAGATCGTATGGTAAGAAAGCCAAGAGAAGACAAGTCTAAAAATATATTGGGGGGATTACTTATCCCCCTCAGTCATTCCAGAGTCCACACGTAGCCACCACACTTAAGGAGGAATAAAGACTTTCCCTTTTATCCAGCACCACTCAGATATCCCTTACAGGAATCCATATCTTGGGGTAGAACGTGTAAAGAACGGACAACCCAAAGAGGAAGCCACTCTAATTTCAGGGATAAAAATAGTGCAAATAATTTAGGCTAAGGAATAATTTGCCAAAGAGTAACCTAATAAGGGTCTTCAAGTTGAAATCAAGCACGTGAGCATCAAATATGAGTACACCACAGTGACAGAGCTAAGAAGCTTGGCAATGGTTCCTGATTTAGGGGAATTTACTCATACACTAGCACATGTTCAGGGGCATGTGCACATCTGTACACACAAAATGCAAATAAGCATATAACACAGGGTATATCAAAGTACCTAACATGTAGGCTAACTGAATTTCCTGAGTTTAGAGGAAAGAGTTCTGGGTGGGCTATAATGCTGTGCGTTTTGTGTGTGGCTGGGGGTGGGTTATATACAGCCCCAGTCTTGTCTTTAAGGTACCTAAATGAGATACTCCCTAATACAACTTCGATCTGATTCCGGCATTCTAGAAGCCAACCCTTGTGAAGCAGTAACAGAAATACCAGTATATTAATGTTGCAGCAAAGAACAAGAAGCCAGGCAGGAGGATAATGTGACCGGCACCCATTTTTGGCAGTTGTGTCAGGTTTAGGAGTGGCAGGAGGTGGGGGTAAGGAATGCACCGGCAGTCAGGGCCTGGGAGCATGACTCGTGGTTTTATCTCTCAGATCCTGAGGCTTTCCTGGAGGAAGAATAGGAGAGCACAGCAGAATTCCTGGGTGGGTGGGAGGAGGCTGTGTTGCCAGGAGGTGGGGATTCGGACATCACAGTGGTAATTTCAGGGACAGTGGGCAGTACAGCCTCTGGGTCAGAGGCTGCCCATCCTTGCTCTGAGGTGTCTCGATCTAAAACATGCCTGTACCCAGAGGAAAATTACTAGAGTGAATATATATGATGAATACATTAATAAGGAAATACTTGTATATAAATGAAAAGAAGCTAAGAATATGATAAGGATACTTTGTAGACCAAATGTTTGTGTATCATGAAATACAGAATAGTGCAAACAGTAAGAAACTGTGTTTTTAAAGCAGATTTTTAGACAAGCAATGCTTTTGTTTAAAAAATAGTAATTCAACAGTCTGTTAAATTAATTAGATAAACCTCTACCAAACAGTCTTAATTTTCTTTGCATTCACCCAAATCCATCAATCTGTTTCTTCACCTGGAACTGAGGCTTCATTTCATTCCATTTTTTCTGTAGACCTAAAATGGTCTGGAGGCTCCCTCCAAGGTCAAGTTCAGACACAGGCATAAGTGCTTCCTGAAGAAGTTTTAAGTGGTAAGTAGTCTGAAAGAAATATTCAATAGTTATAAATGTTTTCTTTGACACCACCAACAAATATGTTACAATCATTCCAGTAATGAGACAGGATATCATCAAATTTTTCAATCTTCATGAAAACACTTAACTACCTCAAGTGAGCTCATGGTTCTAACCACCAGTGAACAAAAGTACAGGCCCTGGGTTTCTTCTACCTTTTTGGTTCTATTGCAGTAAAACATATATAACACAATTTACCATTTCATCTGTTTTTAAGTATACAGTTTGGTAGCATTAGTACATGCACACTGGTGTGTGCAACCATCCATCTCCAGAAGTCTTTCATCATCCCAAACTGAAACTCTGTACCCATTAAACACTAATCTCACTGCCTTCTCCCCTCAGGCCCGGGTAACCTCTATTCTGCTTTCTCTTTTTCCGAATTTGACTACTCTAAGTACCTCATATAAATGGAATCACGTAATATTTATCCTTTTGTGTATGGCTTATTTCACTCAACATCATGATTTCGAGGTTCCTCCGTGTTGTAGCATATGTCAGAATTTCATTCCTTCTTACGGCTGAGTAACATCCATTGCGTGTCTCCATACCTTTCTAAGTCGCTCTGTGAAGGCTCCCCACTGTTGCTTCACAGGCTGGCCCGCGCTGGCTCTAAGTTGCCATGCCAAACGAAGGTGGCTGAGTTCTTCTTTGTCTGCCTTCTGGCTTTCCAGAGCGTTCTCTGTAAGGTGCACTTCGTTTTTCACATTTAATATTTCATTCTCTTTTGCCTGTTAAATTAATAATCCATATAATGGCTTTTCCTTCCCAGAGATATAGCACTTTTGCATACACCTATTTTAGGAGGCAAACACTTAATCATAGGCTAAAGTGGAGCGCAGTTCTTACATCAAGACAAGTCTGGAATGCCGGTGTGGGGGCACAGCGGGGCTCTCAGGACCCATGCTCTATGTTTGGACATTAGGCTCTGAGTTCTTCAAGCCCCCAGTGGTGTTTGAGTCCCCTCTCCACCAGTGTCTGGTTATTTCCTAGGATGACAGAGCTGATTGGATGAGCACCAGACCCAGAAATGTTGAGGTCAAGATTATTTTAACGGATAAGTTTTGAACTGTATTCCACCTTTATTTTAACACACTCATGAAAATATGTCAAGAACCTCACTATTAGGGAACATGAGGGGGCAGACTATTCTGAGTCTGTTTTTCCTCTTTATCCCATTGTGTATATTATTTTAAATCTCCCTTGCAAGCAGTTCCTAAGGTTACTCCTTTTTGTGAGAACTGAAATGTGCATCTGTATATTGCTACACTGGTTTCTCTATGGTACATACAAGCACAGTATCCCAATTCAAAGACTTCTCTTTCTAGCTTCCATATGTTTCAGCTGCCGGATTTGAAATCTTTTAATAATGGTTAAAAGGAGAAATAATGTTGAAATAAGGAGAAATTCAATTGGAGGCAAACTGTAAGAGAGGTAAAGAGTAATAATGGCATGTTCTTTTTTAATGTGCAAACATCAAAAATTGCAGAACAATATTTGTTGGGTAAAACTATAACTTTTACCTTGATGGTCAGCCCTTCTCAATAAATCATTGAATTTCTAAGGAGCAAATGTACATGGATTTCTATAATGGCAGTGACAGCTAGGTATCTAAAAGTCGAGGGGCCTTTATAATGAGTCAGAAAACAGTCTCATACATATGTAACAGGATTTTAAAAATAATAGGCCATCTTGTTTTTAAATTATTTAAATGACATTAATATTGCACATTTATATTTTATATGAATTTAGATATTATAAAGTGTCAGTTAATTACAAAAAAATTATAATTGCTGATCCTAAATGGGTTCTCCCCATGAATTTGGGGATATGAGGGAAAAAAATCATGTATTCTATAATTATGATTAATAAGATATTACATATTATCAAAGATATTAAGCAACTTCAGTAGGCCTAATCCCAAATCATATTTCTTATCTATGCTGTAAATAAAGTTAGAGTATCTTTCATATATGATTAAGCAACTATTAATCAAAATGTAAGATAATGTATAATTTAATGTAAGTTTGGAAGTCATAGCATGTTAATGACAACTTAAGCAGCAAGGTATGACAGTCTGAGTGAGGTCTAGAAAAGGAAGAACATGGTAGTATTTGTTGAGGTCTAGCTAGCAGGATCCAAGGAACAGTGATGGTGTATTTGGCAGACTTAAGTATTTTGATGACTCAGGAAGATTAATCAATTTGCCTGAGGTTTAGGTAGTAAACACACTACTCATTTCATTCTTGTGTAAGGGCATGGAAAATTTTGCCATAATCTGGCCTAATAAGGCACTAAATTATCCATCTTCCTTTTAGATTCCGGCACAAGAATGGTCTGAGCTCTTGCTTTCCAGGCATCTTGATAACAGAAAGCCCAGACAGAAGTAGCTGAGATAGCTTTCTTGACATTCACTACCATAAACTGGGAAATTGGCACTCTCACCAAACTGTCTGCCAGATTTGTCACCTAAATCAGTTTCTCTGATCTTGATAATTTTCAGATGAACTGAAAAATTTTTCAGTTTCAAGCTTGAACATATGAGCCACGGCAATCCAATTGAGAGCAGAACACTCAGCAGGAAATGCCGGCTGGTCTTCTTCCTTCTTAACGACCAAACTGGTTACCACATCGCAATAACAATGTTGTTTAAATGCCAAAGGACCCCAAAAATATGAAGAGATTAAAAAACGCATTTTGGATTTCCCTCATTGTGGAGTATAACAACGAAGCAAAACTGAAGGAACAAAACAGCAGCAGACTCACAGACTCCAAGAAGGACCTAGCGGTTACCAAAGGGAAAGGGACTGGGGAGGGCGGGTGGGGAGCGAGGGAGAAGGGGATTGAAGGGTATTATGATTAGTACACATGGTGTGGGGGATCATGGGGAAGACAGTGTAGCACAGAGAAGGCAAATAGTGAATCTGTGGCATCTTACTACACTGATGGGCAGTGACTGCCATGGGGTATGGGTGGGGACTTGATAATATGGGTGAATGTAGTAACCACATTGTTTTTTCATGTGAAACCTTCATAAGAGTATATATCAATAATACCTTAATAAAAGAAAGACTCATTTTACTTGCTTTACCAATAATTTCCTATTTCAGAATGTCACTGAATCAATAAGGTTAACTATCTTGTGGACCTTAATTCTTATCAGAAAGAAGGAGTTTATATGATGGTGGTAAGGACCTTGATCTTGGGGTAAAGTATGTATTTTTTTACATAATGCCTCATATTTGGTAAATATTCACTAATCCTGCCAAGGACTGCAAGACTGGAAACCAAGAGAAAATATAGGCAATAGAAACAACTCCAGATCCAGAGGTTGGAAATAGCTGACAAACACTTTAAAATATCCATGATTAAAATGGCCAAGAAAGTATAGGAAAGATGGATAAATATAAGACAGAGGATTTCATCAGCAATTGAAATCTAATAAAATACAATGAACTGGAAATTTCAGAACTGAAAAATAAAATTTCTGAAATGAAGGTAAAATAAAAAGGATGGATAAAAAATGCAAATTCCCTTACAAATGCAAAATAGAGAGGTGTACAATCAAGAGATGGAAGAATATATACTGAACAAAGTAAAAATGTACAATGGATAATACATATTCTAAATGTTCCAAATGAAAAATAACAATTATTTTTTACAATAAAGCACACGTGTAACATAAGAACATGAGCAAATTGCTTAGCAAGTTTTCTCTGATGAATAAGGATGGTATTAGATAAATTAGAACTATCTAATGCATATTTTGTTTCCATACAGATTTAACAAGAATTGTCTTCAAACAACAAAGGTTGAAACAGAGAGGTTATAAAGAGGAAATTGTAGCTCAAAGTAGATGAGGATAGTTAAACTGAACCTAACTCTTCCAAATGAATTCAGGCTCCAGATTTAAATTCATCACATCTCAGAGCCCAGAGAAAATTGCAGATGGCAGTTATCATTGCAAATATACAGAAAACAGGAGAAGGGCCAGGAAATTCGAGAAAGGAAAACGCCCTGATTCTCTAAAGGAGGCAAAGGATGAGCTATATAATCTAGGTTGGTAAGCTTTACATAGAAAACCAGTGCAGTAAGTTCATTGTTCATCGTGCACTTTGAGAGCACTTAGGAAAGAATCCCTTGACCACTAGGAGTCAACCTGATTTATGCCAAATTATATTCATGAAATTGATAGGAAACTAGGTAGACGGACCTTCCTTTGAGCACTGTCTTCCATTAGAAACTTAAGGTTGTGAAATAGTGGTTGAATTAAAGTACTACTGGAATGTCCACGATTGTTTAAAAAACTGGTTAATACACTGATTGCTTAATGGATTGTGATGTCAACCTGTCCAACAGACACTACTACGGAGCCGTAGAAGGCCTACTTATCAAATGTATAAACTTAAACCCAGGACAGATGGCAAATGCAGTAGATAGGCTCAGAATTAGTTTAACAAGATAGAATATGGGGGAAGACTAACAAAATGAAATTAAATAGGACTAAATATAAAAGCCCACATTTGCATATAAAAGATAAATGGTTTAGATAAATATAAGATGGGAGAGAACTAGCTTGGCATGATATGCAATAAAAATGTAATGAGAGTTTTAGTCAATCACAAGTTTAATATGAACCAGCAAAATGAAATTATCACTAAAAATGCTAGCATTATCTTAGGTCTCATTTAGTAAACAATGATGTCCATTTTGTTGTACTTTGTGGTGAAGTTGTACTTCTCTTTTTAGTTACATTTTATGAATGGTTTTAACAAACCACAGAAAATTCTGGGATGTAGGGTTAGGATGGGGAGAGGAATAAAATCGCCTCTTCAACAAAAGAATTTTTATGTGGTAGTCTGCAGAAAGACTCAGATTTTCCCCTGTGAAGCTACAGAAGGTTAGAACCAGATATGAAGACAGATTTGACTTAACATGAAACAAAAAAGTTTCCTAGCAGCCATCATTTTTTAACAATGAAATGAGCAGTTTCATTAGGAAGATAATTGGGATAGTAAAGGAGAGGTAGCTTAACCACCTTTTAAGAATTCTGTAGAGAACTTTATATGAATCAGGGGTTGACATAAAGATTCTAGAATACTTCACGGATACAACTTGACCACTAAAGTTTAGGTTACCCTTCTAAATATAATGGAGCCTCATTTCAAAAACATCTGTGATAGTAAGAAATTCTTCAAAATAAAGATTCATCTTGCATGTTGTCTTTAGACTTTAGAAATTTTGTGGGGACCTTTTTGCATGCTTTCAACATAACTCAGAACTTTTGGGTGAACTTCTACTGAGGACTCTCTGTGATAATAACAATGTTGTATTTGAATGATAGTCATTCTTCTTAATAGCTAAAAATAATAATAAGAAAAAAAACTAACAAGAGGCCTGGAACAAAATAAACATATAAAAGCTGGGCTTCAGGACTGTTCTCATTTGAATGAAGCTAAAAAGAACTTCCTAAAGCAGCATGGCTGGTTAACAGACAGGTGAACTTTTTAATTTATGATTTTGACTTTGACAAGAAAATCTTGTAGAAGGTGTGACTCATTTAATCTCATTCTCACCATATTTATTAAATTAATGAACTGAAGCCCCAGATCCTGAGTTAAAAAGCTCCTCTTTAAAAATAGGTGCCACTCTTTCTCAGCTTTGTCAGACCAGTGCCTGGCTTCAGCGTCGCCCTCTTCCTTCCAGAGGATTTCAGTTTGGTAAAAGTCCTTTAGGCTCTGACATCGTTCCTCTACCTAAAAAAAAAAAAAGGAAAATATAAATGAAAGTTAAGAACACTTAAAAACTTTTTAAAGAAAAAATAACACTATAATCCAGTAAAACCCTATATAAAAATTAAATGGGAAACATTTCAGAATTCTTTAAATAATTATTGAATATTGTCAACTCACTGAAAAGACATGAAAATCTATTTAGGTTGTTGATAGGATTACCACTGGGTAGTAAATTGAGCTGACAAGTTTTTACCCATAAGACCTACTCACCGTAGAAAAAAATCATATTGATGTATTATATGTATGTACGTTTTGCAATTGGGGATAATTTATGTCAAAGACCAGTGTGGTTCCATTTAAAGCTGAATTTTCTAAATCAGAAGAAAGATATATACCACCAAGGAATACAAATCAGAAAGAAAGAAATGTAAGTCAGTGAAAATTATTCATAATTAGTAAATCATAATTTGCTTCTAATCAGTGATAAACCAAAGTGGAAGAATACAAATAATTACTAATTTTTCTGTATAAGTAATATTTAACTGCCTCGATGAGCTAATTTTATTGAGGTCTACTACTTTGCCTCCCTAGAATTTGCTAATCAATGTAAGCAGTACTAGATGATTCTAAATCACTGTCTTTGAACAGAGGTTATATGAAATCAAATGTGCCTATAGCCCTGCACTATAGATTAACATGTAATTGGGTGATGTAGAAATAGCAGAAAATTTTTGGCACAAGTTTTTATGCATTTTGACTAATACTTAATGGCCAATAGGATAAGCCTTCAAGAGCTCATAACTACTAAAACCAATCTAAACAGAGTGAGAAATTTCAGGCAATGATTAGTTACTATATTTTTAAGATTTTAACATTCTTAATTTAAAAGAACTTAATAGGAGACGCTGCAAATGGTGCTCAGAAACAGGTTCTCTCCTATTTCTCATATTCTGTTTATTCGTGCCTCTGTTTTCCTGACGCTTGCTTCTTTAGCCCAGAATGATCTTTCCTCAATTTTCTGCTTCTACCTATCCTTCATAAACTAGCTTAAATGCTGCCTCCTCCATGGAGTCCCCTAAGATTTCCTTGTAAGAATTAAGCATTCATTTCTTTGGGTTCCCAAAGATAGTTCTGGATGAAAGAACCATAAGCTATAGGCTGAGATTTAGGTATGGGAATTGGAGTAAGATGTTTGAACACAGCTACTGAATGAGCGCCAACTAGGGAGCATACGGGGAGTCCGAGGGAGGTGGAGACCCATAAATGTGTATCAGTGCCAGGCAGCACAATTGTCTGATTTTCCTCAGATGCGCCTGGAAGCTGGGTGAGAGAAGCCGAGTAAACAGGGTTGGGTAGATCTAGCACTGGGAATTGGCAGGGTGGAGGGCAGGGAGTGGAGGGCAAAGGCCGTGGAGTGGAAGGGAATGACCAGGAGCCGTGAGCAGGTAGGAAAGTGACCGCCTGAGAGCACCTCTGAGATCAGAAGGGCAGCAGGCTATGCCAGGGAGGAAAACAGGCTGTGAGGCAGCCAGGATGATGAAAGGCCACGAGGTCCTTTTGGCAAAGTGTTGTTTGCAAAGCTAAGGTTCCAGCCCTCGAGAGGCTCTTGGTCCCAAAGGCCAGCGTTGGCCTCGGAAGCAGCTGCTGAATGAGAAGCCAAGGAGGTACATTTTTGGCAATCAAGATGCAGAAAACAAGAGCTTCTTTGTACCTGCACCGCAGTCAAGTTCTGAATAAAAATGTAAAAATGTCCAATAGCATAATCCTGTCAATTGTGATATCTCTGCTGAACCATGAGAGTTTGGGGCTAAGAAATACTTTAAAAAGTCAGAAATGACAAAAGGTAGAGTAAAAAGTGGAAGGGAGGCAGAGGTGACCTGAGAGGTCCACCGACGGGTGGTGGCGTCCACGTCCTCTCTCAGAGCTGCGAGGAGTCGGAGCAGAGCGTTCTGGGAGCGCAGGCGGAGGGAGGGCGCGCAGGCAGCGCAGTGGAGGCAGGAGGCGAGGTGAGCGTTGGGGGTGTGGGGCTGAGGAAGTGGAAGCTGCGTGCACCCCCAACTTCGGTTGGCTTTACTCTGCATGGACCTTGCTGGCTTCCTGCCACAAAACCAGCACCCGCCTCTCTGAAAGGAGTGTGATCTGCAGGCACCTGGGTGCGCTGGGACCAGAGCTACATCAGGTGAGATCCTTGCCCTTTTCTATCACTGATGTCATCTTCCAGAAACTGGGCCACTGAGAGAGGGAAGCCTGGTCTACCAGAGGGAATTTTACAGTAGGTCCAGTACCACCTTGTCAAAATAGTGTTTCAGAAGTAACATTAAGAACAAGACAGATTTGAGACTTGACCCAAAAGCTTCTTGGCTTTTTTTCTGAGTCTGTGTATTTTAAAAGAATCACACTAATTGCTTAGGTATTTAAAGAGATCTGTGGTTTAGAAGATGACTTACTTTTGAATAATTCTGTTCTATATTTAGGATGTTATAAATATTTGTAGGCTATAGTAAAAAATGTTCCAACACAACCACTTTGCTTATTTGTATATATATTGACACATACACACTTGTATTACTTTTAGAAAAATAACTTACTCTTTGTGTCCTCCTACAGTACCTTGGAGAATAAGGGGCCTATAAGTGAGTGCATGCGCTGGGACGGAGAATATGGAACCGCCCCCCAGGGCCTCAGGCCCCACGGAGAGCAGGCAGATGGGCAGAGGCCCCTTGCAGAGCTCAGCTCGTGGGTGACATACCTCCTCTGACGACTGGAGAAATGCCACGTAAGTTTGCAGGACTCGTAACCTGTAGCCGATGCTTTGGCCAAGTATTTTTAATTCTACCTCTAGCCATTTAGCTTTAGAGGAAAGCGATGCCACTTCATCAGGTTCAAGTTCATTTTTCTCTGTCATAAGTTTTGCAGCTGCTTCTAATTCCTGGGATGTCTCCTATGAAAGTAAAGCACAGGGGATCAGAAGCTGACAGGGGAATCATGAACATTCACATTTCATTACCTTCTGTCCGTCCATCTATTATGACTATTAAATGAACTTGTGCCAAGACTCTCCTCAATAAAAGAAAGCATAGCTTTCAATTTTTTAAAAGGCCTCTTGAAATGAAAACCATCTCAAATTATTCTTTCACTCTATCAGCTACACTTATTATTTAGAGTGTTCTATTTTCTGTGTCACAAATAGAATAAAGGTGGTTTGGTATAGAAGGTTGTAAAATGGCAGAAAAGTCCTAAATAATTTAAATAAAATCATTATTCATGACAATTGCTTTATGATATTTAACAACGGCTCTAACAAATCTTTAAACTAATTTTGTTATATGAGAGATGGAAAGTTTAGAAATGGTTTACTCATTTTTTAATTTGTAAAAAATGACACATGAATTATGCAGTGTTATTTAAAGCTCTATCTAGAAGGGTTTTTAACAAATGTCGGGGAAATATTACATAGGAGGTCTCAACAGCCTGAAGAGTCAGTGAAGTTCATTTACTTAGGGTAGCTGTTCTATGCTTTCTATTGAGTGCAATCTCTGGCACGTATAATTGAACCACTGGTTAGATGGATGGGTAGGTATTGCAAGCATTACATATAAAATCGCTATAGAAAGAGCCATGTAAAATTTCAAGTGAGACCAAGCTAGGAATCAAACAAAAACGAAAGAAAAATGCTTCAGTTTCCTTTGCAGCAAGGTGGGGCTTGCTTCCCTACTTGTATTTAATATGCTTCCCAAGTACTCCACTGAATGAAGGTAATTTTAATTTATAAGCACTACTTCCAGAAAGCACTCTGGGTAAGAGGAAGCCAGGGAGTTTCTCCCCATGCAATTTCTTCCTTCCTTCTAAAACTTTTAAAATAAAAAATGACATTAAATTCAGACATATATTTTAAATATCATTCATTAAATAATGAATAAAAAAACACTCCATTAAAAAAAAAAGGTTTGTCTGTGAGTTTGGGGCGGGGTGAAGTCCCTTCTGCAGAGAACTGATGGAGCAGCTGGGCCCTTTCCTGCCCACGCGGGCCTCGTGACTCACGTCCTGTCTGAAGCACCTGCTGGGCAGGCGGGGCTTCGGTGCAGGTTGCCGGCTGCTAGTAGGAATATTTGAACCTGAGTTCCAGGTGAAAGGGGCAGAGAAGGTACCAGGGAGAGAGGGGCATTTTCTGTTTCTGAACGTTGGGTGTGCAAACAAGATGGTGTTTTTATTTGCCTCTTGGCATCTTGTATCAATGCATGTCACTTCTGGTATTTTCTTTTGTAACTTAACTCTAACAGAAAATCACAGTCTTAGAGAAGCACTCCTCCTGCCTCCTGTGGCACCCCAGTAAGGAGTTGCTAACATTCTCCAGGCAAGGAAAAGGGGCCAAATGAGTGTTTACCACCAGGCTACAATGCTGAGTTTCAGTAAGTTCAAACATCCTAATAAATGCCTGTATAGGACAAATAATTCGGAGACACACACAACAGTAGAGGCTTTTAAGTCATTACTTGCCACAATATTACTTTAGAATTGCAGCCCTCCAAGGATCTAGGGTCAAGTTTTATAGCTAACTGAATATAAGGAAAAGAAACCTTATTTACAAAATCAGAACCATAATAATGATTCTTATTTTAGTTACCTTAGCTTGGATATCCAGTTTCAAATATTCACTCAAAATCTTCTCTGATTCCAAAAGGCTGGAACCAACATCCATTGCACTGGAAAGTGCTGGACTGATTTTCTCAAATGACATTTCCACCTTTAGAGATGAATTTATCTGGTTAATTAACTCACAATCATCCAGTAAGTTGAATGGGGCCCAATTTTCAGGCACATCCTAAGTGGGGGTTCAGATTACCCCATGGTTGCCATATGTATGAGTAAGGGACCCCGAGGAACATCAAACCCTGTTTAAGTGACAATACAACACAGGGACATGCTTAGGCCATGTCATTGATGAACACGGGGGACTCTGATTTGATCTACAGTACATGCGATTCAAAGAATAGAGTGGCCTATAATGGGCTCTGTTCCACCCAACTTGTGTTCTTCATCCCCTGGCTCTCACTAGAGTCCAAGCTCCTCACAGTCACATTGACTGTGAATTGGCAGAAAGATGAGTAGCAACAGTTGTTTGAGTTCCTACTGTGTTTCCACCACCACCAAATTAGCTTGAGTCTCAAGCTCTAGGGAATGTGGCAGCACAGCTGCACCATATTTGGAATCTTCCTGGATCCAGGCATCTTGAACTAGCCTCAAATTCCCAAGTTTCTGTATCAATAACAGGGTGGGGAGGAAATTTAGATAGAGATATGGTTATTTAATATCCTGTCCTGTGAAGTCTACTAATTATACTTAGGTCAGACATATAAATCCTTGTATCAAATGAAAACATCATTGAAAATCTGAGGTCAAGCCTGTGCAGCGATGTTCCTTAGCGTTAACATCACTGAGATACTGGGTTTGGCTATATGTTCCATCTACTGATAAGTATTTATTCAAATAGTAGCTTCCTCGTTTTATTCCTTTTTGAACACAGAAAATTTAATTCTCCTATGCCAAGCCACTGCATTCACTCTGCAGAGAGAATTTTCCCATGTATGCTTTTATTCTGAATGCCCATGTCCTTTGTCCTGGCCTAGCTCCATAAATGATAATGAAAATTCCTGGAAATCCCTAAAACATCATTTTTGGTATCTATCTGCAGTCCTAGTTTTGTATGGTACCATGTTAACTGAAACTTGTGCATACTGGGATCAGGTACAGAGCCACATAAATCAAGGGCACATTCTTGATACGCATATGGTTCGGTTAAAACAATTCTGTGCAAAGTGAGGGCCGCCTCAGGGCTGGGGTGGCAGGTAGGATTACATATCTAACTTTGGCAACCCGGGGCAGGGATGTTTGCTGAGTAATAGTGAATTAGAACTCTGTGCTGTTCAGTTATATGACCTAATGTGGAGCCTAAGAGATGCCTAAGGACACATGCCCCTACCCTCCGTCCAGGCCCACATGCGGCAGCTGCCATAGCATTTATTATCACCAAACAAGGAGTCGCATCTAAGTAGTAGCTTAAGGAGGACACATTTTATGAAACTACCTTCCTGAGGTAGCCTTTGACTGAGGCTGTTAGTTGTTGTTTCTTAAGAGCAAGTTCCTCGTGCGCTGAACACTGTTCGGTCAGCTGACCCACTCGCCTCTGAATGCATCCCATCATGTCACGGACACCGGTCACCCGAGAGCTGAATGGAACAAGCCAGTTGTTAGTTCACTCAACCCCAATATCAAAGCCCCAGGAACAGGGAACATTTGAAAATGGCTCTGCTCTTTCATGATAGGTCTGAGTTGATAAAAGTTATTAAGCTTCAGGCTTTAGGATAATAAAAGTTAAGTAGCTATAGTCCTAGTACAGCAGAGAGCAAAACCAAATTATGTTCCTTTTTTTAAATCAGTCAGTCCTGAGGGAAAATGAATTATGGGTTTCTGCAACCAGGTGTTGTCTTCTTTTCCAAAGGTTTAGTTTTTAATATTTCTCTAAGATATTTCGAGAACCTTGTGGCAAAAAAGCACAGTATGTTTGCCAAATGATTTTTCTGGGGGGGTGTTATTTAAAGGCTTCCTTTATCTCAAGATGCTCTCTGAATAGAAATGTGTACCATCCAATTAACAAAACATTTACTAATCCAATAGACTAAATTATTTATGTAACATTAAGGTCCTTGTTTCTGATGATTATGAATGCTCACGGCTGTATTCATTAGAAAAAAACCAAGTTATCGCCAACAACTAGGAATCTAATGTACTTGTTCATAAAAAAGAAACTAAGCCCCACATTGTCATTTTTCACCTGTGCTGGCTTTATGAAAAAAAGAAAGTGACATAAGAGCTCATGAAATGAAAATCCCTTTTAAACACCCAATGACCTTAGAGCTGGACCCATTTACTCTAGTCTAACGATAGATTAGCAAGTTTCCTACCCATGTCCAATTTAGTTCTACTAGCAATGCAAGACAATGACCCAACACTGCTGATGGAACGAGCACTTTTTAATTTGTCATCCCATCCCTAGGACAGAGCCTCTCCTAGGTAAGAAATTGAAGTCTTTAATTTCCCATCAGTCATTTCCTTCATATACTAATAAAGATTAACATGATAACTTTTAAATGTAATTACCCAGAGTTAAAAAAGATCTTGGAACAAGGTACAGATTTCAGTAGTTTTTACCTCAAATAATTAATTTATGGTTCTGTAAAAATGAATTTAATTAGTAATGAAATGAGGGCAAGATCCCAAATGACTGAGAGGCAAAGTAACTTTACAGAAATGACAATGAAGCTGCAAAAGAGGTGAGAGTTTGTCAGGCAGCTTGAGAATCCTGTCGGATGTAGGTGAGACTCAAGGATGTCCTGCGGGTACCAGGGGAGTCCCAGAAAACTTTAGTTGGGGGGAGAAAATGAAACCGCTGTGAGAAATCTTATTCCTGACACAATGTTCCACAGACATTACACTTCAAACAATTAGTTTTGCATTTTAATGACTCAGAGATGGTGAAGAGTATAATCAAGAAACAAGAGTTGTATTCTAATGCTAGTTAAACCCAAAAATTCTGTTAAAGCAGTGTATTGGCAATATTAATCATATTTTGATTGGTTCTAGACTTTGAGATTGACAGTATATTAAGGCACTTAAAAGCCGAGTTGTCCTATATAGTATATGTTCCAAGTTTTCTGTAGAATATGCAAATCAGGAATGAGAAAGATGAACATGAAAAAAATTAAAGCAGCATCACTGTAGAAAGAAGGTACTGAGAAGATAGTTTGTGAAAATAAATGGGTAAACATTTTCTAAAAACAGTTACTGAGCACTTACTGTGACAAGGCACCATTTTTAGTATTTTAAGGAAACTTTTCCCTAATTCTCAGAACTGCCTATGATCCAGGGGTAATTGTTATCTCTATTTTGCAGAACAGCAAACTGAGTAACAGGAAGGCTTAGCAACTTGCTCAGGGCACAATTATTAAGATGCAGAGCTGGGATTTGAACCTGCTCATCTGATCTTAAAGTCCACACTCTTGATACATGACAAAGCATGGTGGGTATTCGTCCTCTAAAATTCCACTTTCCCTTGACCCAAGTGTTGACGGAAACAGGATTAGCCTGGCTGGCATACTCTTGAAATTGGCTGGCTTCTCTAGGTAACGCAATGGCCACTAGAGGACACTCATTCAAATTCACCTCTAGAAGGTACCTCCAGCACAGAGGACAGAAATGGGGAAACAAAAGCCAAACAATCATTTCTTCGGTAAAAATGTTGCTCTTTAGCAATTTACAATTTTAATTCAGATGAATCACAACCAACTAAATAAGGTCTCTCCCTCTCTCTTTGGAAGGACCATTTATTGTCGACTTTTCAGTGATCTAGAAGATCCCATCTCATTTTGTGGTGATGTATGCCTTATAGTGTGTTATCTATTACATTGTAAATTCTTTAAGGGAAGGAGCAACATTCTTTTCATTCATATATCCTCTGCAGCCCTGAGCACATAGCCTGATCAATGCATATTTTCAAATTAAATAAAATACCCTTTGATTAACATTTAAGGGAAGAGATGACATTGATTTAAGGAAGGAGAATATATGCACAGATAATTACTGTATAAAAATGTAACTAGTAAGTTTCCAAGGGTTTTTAAACAACGATGACTTTGCTTTTTACCCACTTAGTTTTAGTCCATGCAAAGACTGCCCAATTTCTTTTTTGATGGGTTAGCCCTTCCAGTTAGACTGACTGACACTCCCCTCCTCTATCTAAAGTCTTAGAGTAGACCAAATCCCTTCGTTCACTGCCTAGTGTGTACTTCACTCTTTACTTGTGGCTTACATTCCTTCCTCAGTATGAGAAGTTCTTGATTATTTTTCTTTCCTTAGCCAGCTCCTATTTTCCTCTCTGTGTCCTCAGCTAGGTCATCTCTGTCTGCTCGGGCATTAATCTCTTCCCTTCCCTTCTTAGGTGGAATATATCTGTCACGCTCCTCGCCCCAGCGCCACTCCCTCTCCATTCTTTCTTAGGGAACACCTAATCTGCAGGTTACAAGCAGCCCTGATCCCACCATTTTCAGGTAGAAACTTTCAACACTGATTCCAGAATTTCTTTTGAACATTACAAAACATTTTAAAACATGGTTAGTCTGCAATTGGCAATTTCCTCAGAGCTTGAAAAGCAGACGGTTTGATCAAAGGAAAAATATGGCCTCACTCTCTGCCAGCAATTCCTACATGAACAGAAAATAAATTAATAATATTTCATCAGTCACACAGGAATGAGTCCTAGTATTTCACAGTAATATTAAATAAATGATGTGTCAAGAACTGAGGGTGGACAACAAATTTGGTTGAATGAAGTACCTGGTCATTTTGTTCTGATTCTCAAGCCACATTGCTCATGTGCTGGCTGGTGGGTTAGGAGAGGGGCTAACAGTGGAAAAGGCGTCTAGGTCGGACAGTCTGTGGCTCTGTAATTTGCACTGGAAATACTGACTGTCCTTTGGGCTTTCTCTGTAAGAACGGATTAGATGGCACCTGTCCATGCTGTGAGCGCATGGCTTATCAGACCAGTCCTGATGCTGACTTTGACTTGTCCAAGCACCACGAATATGCAGAAATTACCAACTAAAGGCTTCTTCACACATTTGTTAGACACTCCTTCTTGGGAAGCTTTTCTTCTCTATTCACTGAGCCAGAAGAGGAGAGGGAATGGGGAAGAAAAATGATTTTTTTTTCCTAAAGAGCAGACATACTGACTTCTGGTTCAAAAATATACTGTTCTATTTGCTGTATGGCAGCAGTTGCCCTGTCTTTGCATCTGTTGCAATTTGGGGCTAGAGGAGGGGAGCAAATCCCAGTGTTAATGTGTTCTAATGATTCTTTCCAAAAAATAGAAAGTTGCTTTCAAACCTTTCATAAATTACTGTTGGCAGCCCATCTGGATTAGGACTGCGACCAGATGGTAAGCACTTGACAGTTTACTCAATCTCATGAGAAAGAATAAGCTGATTATACTTTTCTTTTTGTCTATGGACAAATTATGCTTTAAGAATGGAAACAGAATGTCTTTTGACAAGAACCCAAGCAGTGTCCTTTCACACTTACAAGCTTTATTTTGGAGGAAATAGCCACTCTGTAGTTTTCACCCTTACTTCGAAAAAGTGCCAGTCATACTGTAGAAGTGACATGCATTTTTACAATAATTTTTTAAAGTTATACACATTAAGAATCACTCCCCACCAAATACATGTGCACCCATGCACACACACACACACACACACACACACACACACATCATTGATATACACATAACAGTGAAGAGACAGGAAGTAGTAAGTGGGGCTGAAGCTACAGGGCTCTTGGGTTCTGGTCCAGAGGCATGCAGAGATGGCCATGAGCTCCATTCCTATGAAACTACAGAGACCTAACAAGCCACATGGGTACACTAGCTAGGTGAAGGGTACCATAGCTAGGATTCTACCTGAACTCAATAACAGTTATGGGTTTCCCTCATTGTAAAAGGAGGTTGAAAATGCTACAGCCAACTGCTACTGGGGCCAAGCAATCAGGGCAGTCAGGAACCCCATCCTTCATGTGTGCACATGCGTGTGTGCACATGTGCACACACACACACACACACAGCCTGGTTTTCTGGCTGCATGTGTGAGAGCCACAGCATCTTGATGGAGCTCATACTATCCCAAATCAAATAGCATAAGACTGATTCTGGACTGCAGACCCTGTGAGTTCAGGTGGAAGTCACTGCAAAGCTTTTAAAGAGAAAAGAGCAAAGAGGAGAGAGCAAAGGAGCAAAGCAAGGAAAATAAGGCCAAAGAACAAACATTTCCCACCCCAGATGACAGTGCAACCTACAACTTCAGAACACAGGAAAATAAATCCTAAGAAAGGACACTCAACAATCAAGAGATAAATATACTCTATTTGAAACAAAAATTAGTAAAGCAATCTGAAAATTATTTTAACATAAATATTTCTGAGATCATCAATGATCAAGGAAAACCCAAAATCCATAATGAAAGAAGAAACTCTGAAACAAAAGGGAAATAAAACAAAACTGTATACAAAAAAGAATGAGTTTGAATGAGTTTTATAGAAATAAAAGCAATATAGTTATGCCAACTTTATACAAAAAAGTCAATGAATGAAAACAAAGGGAATTAACGAAAGAGACAATTATTGTGAGAATGCAGCAGGAAGAGCTAAAGGAATGAAAAATATGCAGGCAGTTTAGAGACCTGCAAGACAGACTCCGAGGCTCTGACATTCTTTTTGAGGGAGTTACAGGAGAGGAGAAAAGAGAGAACAACCAAAAATCAATATTTAAAAAGATAACTTGAAAATTTTCCATGGTTGGCCACATAAATCCTTGATTAAAAAGGGCACAGTGAGAACTAAACAGACAAGTATTCTCAGTGGAGATAATTTGGAGAATATAAGAATACATTTTACTGTATTTCCTTCCAAAAAGTTTTTCTCTTTGCAGTCCTTTCCACCTCCACTCCTCCAAAGTTAGTACAATGCCATATATACAGTCTGAATCCTACTTTACACATTTAATATTATATTGTAAGGATACTCTTTTCTTCAAATGGTTCTCAAAAACCCTCCTTTGATATTGGCTTAGAGTATTCCTTAATATGTTTGCCCCTAAACTATTCAAACATTTCCCAATTTTCTAGAATAGTTAGGTGGTTTTCAAGTTGGCATTATTATACACAGCACTGTGATGAACATTTTATTCATAAAGATATCCACTCACATCTCTCCCTCCCTCTTTTCCATGTTCTTTTCTCTCTAGACCCTCTAACCTGAGGGAATTCCTCCTTAGTCATCCACGGGACAAATTTCTGCCCCTTAATCAGGCTTCCTCCGTAGACTTTGCAATTCCAGACATTCTTATTCTGGGATCCTTGCTTCACATCAAATCACCAGCTTCATAAATAAATTCATAGTGGAATGAGTGACTCCTAGATACTACACAACAGCCTAATCTAATTACTTCTAGATTTAATGGAAAGTGTAACTTTGGGTACCTTCCATACTGAGTTTAAGAATTATAAAAGCATTAACGATGTTAACAGCCTTGGTTACAGTTATGACATTTACTAACCTCTACAAAGAACAATTTAAAGAGACATGGAAATATTTGTAAAGTGGTGAAGTTAACACTGTCAAAATAACTCAATTTCATATAAATTTCAGTATCTGATATTTATCATCTAAATAAATCATCAAACTTAAAAAAAAAAGCAATCATTTAAGTTCACTTAACTGCTTGGTATAATGACTCTGTTAGGCAAAGAAAATCTCTGCTTTTGTTTTGGTTGAGGGTGGGGACTATTTTTTTTTGCTCTCCACTTAAAATATTTTAAGATATTTTTACTATGATAGATGCTTTCCTTTAAGGTCAAACCAGCCCCTTAACTTTTCAAATCAAGTCACCTAGTATGTAAATACTAAATACTAAACATAAAAGAGGTTTCCAACATGGTTGACCTTGAGGGTTGACCTCAGGTGATGTCCTGGTCCAGAAGAGGAGATGACGCTGTCACAAGTCAGACAGCTAAGAATTGATTCACAATACCACGGAATGAAAAGTGAAGCCATGAGCTAGAGCTGACAAATAAAAAGGAATTCAAAACGTATTGTGTGGTAGGCATTGAGTCTGTTCATCTTCACTAGATGTGGACCCTTCATTGCTCTTAGATAATCAAATTCAGCAATGGCCCTCTCAGTCTCACTTCCTTCACTTGACCAATCTGGATCACAGGAGCTTGGATTATGGCTGTCTTTCTGAAGAGGTGGCCCGACACCCACTGTCCCCATGGCTTCCTCACACCTGGGCACACTCCCTTGTTGTGCTGTCCCCTGACCGGTTGTTAATAAGGTTCTGGAGATTCAGGGCCAGGTTTATGTATCTTTGACTGCTCTGGAAGCCTGGTGCTGGCATGTCATATGTAATGCTTGTATGTACGTTTAATGATTTTTTTAAAAGAAACTGGAAGAAAGAAAAACTTTGCAGGGAATGCAAGACTTAAGTTGAAATTAAGATGGAGTACATTTTAAGTGTTCTAGAATAAGAAAGAATCCATGTTTACTAAGCGGTCGGGATCCTTGTGACTAATTAAAGTTGAATAAAAAGAGTAGAGAGAGAGCTAGTAACCTAACACAGCAGTTCAGACTGCCCTAGAATCTATTCAAGGACTCACTCTACCTCTTACTACAATGTTGCAGGTAGTAGGGCAAGTTGCTGAAACTTCCTGTGCCCTAGCTTCCTCATCTGCAAAACAGGGGCGGTGATAACAGCAGTTCCCGCATCACAGGCAGTTCTGAGGATCACACTCACTGATGTGTATAAAGTACACAGGTGTTTGCCATTATTGCCAATGAGCATTTGAGCACAGTCTAATTTCCACGTAACTCTATGATACGTCTTATGCCTTTCTCCCCTTTTCACCCTCTCCTCAAGCACACTGTACTTTCTTCTGTTACACCTTTGCTGTTCTGCCAGGAACATGTACCTCTCCCAGTTATCTGCATGGTAGCTCCTTCTCCTTAAAGAATCCTTCCTGACGCCAGTGTCTAAAATGGTCCGTTCCCCACAGTCACTCTCTACCCCTTATCGTGTCTGTATTTTTTCACAGTACTCACTGCTGTGTAAGAGCATCTCATTTATTGATTTATTTGTTGCTTGACTGTTTACTCTCACCAGGATATAAATAGCGTGAAGGTAGACACTTCGCCTATCACATTAAATGCCTGGGATCACCTGATTTACAAAAATGCTCAATAATATTTTTGGAATGAATAAATGAATGAATGAATGAACCACATTCTGTCTAAAGTTCATAACCATTTACAGTATCAGCCAAGGAAAGTACTGGTGGCCAACATAAATGAAAATCATGGAAAGAGAAGGCAAAATTCCTATTAACTCCTGTTTTTATTTCTCTACAAAATATGAAAATGTGAAGAATTAACATTAAATAAGAAATAATAAGTGTTAGATCAAAACAGACAATACTTAAGGTTATACCAAAGTGAAATATTCAGTTAGGATGAAATTTATAAGTTTAAATTCAGCATAACCAGGTAGAATGAAATCTGGTGCAGTCTTTCATGCAGGGATAGACGCTGTCAATACTCGAGCAAGTTTACTTGTAAATCTTAATTTTGGCACACAGGAGAAGGCAGATGAATACTACAAGGTAGCCTGGTTTGGCTGTATGTTTACATATTTTTTAGTTCTGAATTTAACTCAACAAAGAAGGTCCCTCATTTTTCTCCAATTATGGAAAATTTCAGGACTTCCAGTCCCCACAGCTTCCTGTAGCTTAATAAAAGCAGAATACTGCTTAGTAGCAGGCCACCTTTGGTCTGTTATTGGATTTGGTGCTCAAAGCTGATGCTATACAAGGCCTTGGGGGCGGTGAGGCGGCCCAGAAGCCAGGAGCTTTCGACTTCCCTGTGAGTCTAAGTCGAACGGGTATCAGTTACCATTACCGGTAACTTGCATCATACTAAGTGCTAACGAGTGTGCTAAAATGCTTTTCAAATGAAAGTGTATTTCAGTTATGTAACAGATCTTATACTTTGAAACAATGATAAACTATTTCACAATGGCTTGGAATTATCACCCAACTGTAGGGAGGAAACAGAAAAGCCAGGAAACATATAAATAACCATTATTTATTTTGTGAGGCTGCTCTGACTTCAAAGGTGTTTAATTCCAGGGCAGAAAAACAATGCGGATCTGTCCATAATAAGGCAACAATTAGACAAAAAGAATGCAAAGTTTTCAGATTTACTGAGAAGCTTCATCTCAGGTAAATGTGAACTTCTTGTTTATTTGTTTATTCTACTAAGACTCAGTCTGTAGGCTGAAGAACAAAACTATAGGTGCCCCTTTGAAAAATAATATATATGTAAAAAATTAAGACTAGGAAGAGCAAAGAAGGCAAAAAGAATAAGTAATAGCAAAAAACTAAGTAAATAAACATGTCAGCCATTACCAAGTAGACAGCCAAAAATGGCCACTAAAACCTTGAGACCTTGAGAACAGAATGTAATATAAAACAAAAGATCTTTTCCTCTTATATTTAAGTATTGCAAATAAAGCATTACTGACTACAGCAAACAGGATAAAGTTTAGCAGTAATAAATTGGGACCAGCTTTCCAACTCCAGGAGTTAAGCCTCAAAACTGCATACTGAACTTCAGTTTCTGGCCAAGAAGCAGAGACTGGATTTATCCTCATGCCTTAAATGACTAGCAAAATAGATGAAATACATGCAACAATGGTTCTCAGACATTGAATGACAGGTAGCTTAGCACAGTGATACTGAGAGAAAGGAAACGAGTGAGGTGAGCTGTGTGACTGAACCAGTTTACTGCTGAAGGTAATTTCCAGACCAAAGGGTGGTGGGGATGTGCAACCCAAACAGAGCCCAGATGTCTTGCTGTGTTGAGGGGACAGAGATCAGACTTCGGGGATGCCAAGGCACCTAGAATTTCTGGTGCAGTGTACCAGAGACAGATCTCCAGTGATCTGGGAGGGGAGGGTCTGGGGCTGCCCCAAAATCACGCATGAAAGGAAACGGCCAAGGCCAGTGAAAGTGCTACAAGTAAAAGGTAGCCTGAACAGAGAAAGAATATCTGTCTGTGCTTTGAGACCCAAATGCTAAACTGACATGGGACCATTCTCCAGTGATAACGGGACACCTCACCACTTTATCCAGTCATCATGCGACTGACATCAATGTCCAGTATGTGCCCCAAATCCAGGCACGGCAAGTCCAAGCAGCTCGCACCCACACTTTGGGGCCAGACATGGGCCCCTGGAGCACTGTGGGCAGCCCATTACCTGGTGCATGGCTCAGAGCTAGGGTAAAGAAACGAAATGGCTACAGCTGTTATTGTTAGTTTTTCAAAGGGGAGAATCATTTGCCTTCTTATAGCCTCAGCTTTCTGGCTTCTGCTGGAAGACTTATTATTTCTGATCTTGGCTTTGCGTTGTCCTATAGCAACCATTCCAAGCCCCGTTTAAATATTTCTGTCCAGATTCAGACTATCTTCTGAAAAGAAAATTCCCTAAGCCCAAACTTACCAAATCAACACTTTAAAACATATCTAAAATAGAGTAGAATGAAGGTTTAAACAGAAATGAAATGATTTACCACATTCAGCCAATGTCATTGTTCTTCAAACTGAATGTCTTTGAGTTTCAAGGAGATTGTGGATATGGAAGATAAAAAATTGGGCTTACCTCGGTTGCACAAACTTTCTTTCTCTCTGTCGGAATGTAAGCTCTGCTTTCATTTTTTCCTAGCCAATATCTATCTGTTCCACTATCCACTCTGTCATCTCCCTTTTGTCCCCCAATTCTGTTTCTCATATGCTTCCACCGCATTCTCTTTCTGTTTCTCAAGGCCCTCCCTCCTCATTGCCGCCCAGCTCTGAGCTCACACTGACTGAAAGTGCCCCTAGAAGTGACCCTCCCTGGCACACTGGGGTCTAGGGCCTGTGCACTTGAGTTCAAATTCTGGCTTTGCCCCTAACTGGCTGTGTGAACTTTTACAAGTTTCCTCAACCCCTTTGTGTCTTGTAAAAGGTAACATCAATAGTATGTGCTTTGTAGAGCTGCTGTGAGAATTAGTGAAATAAACTCCTAAAGCGCTTGGCAAAGTGCCTGGCACATGGTGGGCTCTCATTTTTTAAAAAGGTGAATTACTATTATTAATAATGTCACTGTTACAGCCGTAAGTAAAAGGGAATTCTTGTACTTAATTTTTTTCCAGAAAGGAAAAAAAGAACAGGATAGTCTCCAGGCTCATGGACTAAAAGGAAGAAAGAGACCCCATGGAGGTGCTAGGATATGAAAAGCACTGATAACTAAAGCCCTGCTTCTTCTCTTGTCCTCCTCCTCAGAAACTTATAGAAAGAAAACGTTAGCATCTTTAGGGCCTCAGACTCAGAATATGGTCTCACTTCTGGGTGAGTGATACTATGTTTAGAATCACTGTTGACCAAAATTAATAGATCTTTTTAAGTCACGTCATAATGCAGCAGAACATCAGAAGCAGAAAAAAAAATCATGCAACTTATTTTTTAGCAAGTGGTGGAAACTGAAAAAGCTTGTTACACTGAGGAAGAAACAGACTTCGCTCACCTGCAGGAGTCTCCTTGGCTGATCAAGGTTTGTCCCTTTTGCAAAGCATCAGCTGTGCAGTCTTTAATCTCTCTATGTAATTCCTCATGCCTGGCTGCCAAGACAGGCAGACTTAAACCCTCTGATTTAAGGAGCTTAAGGTAAGCTTCAACTCTTCCAAGTACATCAAATGCCTGCCAAAGAAAACATACTTTCATTTTCTGCTTTTCTAGTTCAAAATCTACACGAGTACACAAAATACTAGAGATTACAGTAGCCCATTCAATTTACTAGTTTGATCAGAATCAAAAACTACCATCTTAGTCTTAGAAAACAGCTGTACACTTTTAAGCGTCCATTTAGGGAAACTGCTCATAGCTAATTTCAGCATAGATAAATGTCAACACCATAAATTACCAAAATAGTTTACATTGAGAATGTTGTCTATATAACACAGTTATAACTATAGAATTTGGAAAGCCGGGTTTATTTTTTGCACATTCTGTACTGTATACAAATAATGGATGAGATAGTTTAAAAATATTATGCTTTCATAACCTGAATGTCTCTGTAATATTCTTAAAAGGAAATTTCCCAATAAATTACACTTTGAACCTGAAACACTGTCAGAAAATATTCAAGAAATTACTAATGGCCTTCTGCCCCTTGCCTTTGCAAGTATAAGACCTTCCGCCTACACCATCCAAGGCACCCATCTGTCTACAGAGATTAGAATTTTGTTTTTAAGCAGTGCAAAGACTAAGACCAAGGTAATATTTCTCTTCTGACATGCAAAACAGAATATTTCTGCAGAAAAAAACTTCACCTTGCAAGCCAAGATAATGTCTTCAGAGATTTTTTAAATTCCTTTATTTTCTTCCTCTGTTAGTGCCTCAAGCACCAAGCATAGGGGATGAAGTTTACAGAATTAATACAGAGTAGGAAGGAGCTATCCTTCTGGTCATGAAGGCTTAGTTGGCATTAAAATGGAGGAGTATATGATGGAAAGGCAGTAGAAGAGGACTGTGGGAGGGTGAGGAAAGAAGGAAGAGAGCAGAGTGCAGTGTCTTCATGAGACGCCTGATAGCCCATCTTTGAACCCGGCCCTGGAGAGCAGGAGCTGAGGCAGGTAAATTGAAGAAAACCTGAACAGCAGGGGAACTGTGGCCGTGTCGTCCTCTGGCACTACTGGAAGAAGCCACCTTACAGGGGGCTCCACATCGGTCTGGAGAACAGTCCTATCAGTCAGCGTGACAGCACCATAGTCAGCAGGGGCCTCGAAGTCCAGCTTTTCTGGGTTGTTGGGTTGGAAGCCTGTCCGCTTGTCAGGGGCCTGCCAGCTGGAGCGGGAAGACCCCACAGAACTCACGAGACACAAGGGCGGATGGTCTGGGGACCTAGTGCCACTGAGCCCTGCGAGGGACTAGAGGGGCAGGGCTGAGTGGGCACTGGGTGACACAGTTTAAGCCAGAGGTGGCGACTGCAGCTGTGGAGCTGGTGAGAGCACCCAAGCCCCAGCACCTGGCTGCCGCCTCAGGGAGTGTTAGCAGTAGGATTGGATCTGGACAAAATTGTTATTTACAAACGAAATCTCGCAGATACTGCCAAATGACTTAAATGTTACGATATTCTGTTCTCCCACTAATGTCCTCATGTCTCCTGAATCTGCTGTTTGTTTAGAATGTTTAAAACAAAATCATTCCCATTTACTTAGTAGATGATAGGAAGTCATAATAACTACAGTTTAGTGAGAACTGACTATATGCTTCTTCTATACTATGTGTTTGCAATTACTTTTTATTTAGCCAGCAAATATTTTTTAATGTCTGCTGAATTCCAGGCACATTGTCCTTAACAGCCTTGGGAAGGAGCGAGAAATTATCCGTCTTATACACCTAGGGAAATTGAGTCTCAGAGAGGTTATAAATGAATTTAATAGAGAGATTAAAAAGAAGTTTTTAAAAATAGCACTACTTCTACTAAGTGGCAGATTTGGTATTTGCACTTATATGTCTGGCCCTGAGGCCTCTGCTCTTAAACCCTAGGCTCTGGCACCATGTAGCAAAGGATTACTATGGTAGGCTTCAGAAATAGGGGCAGTCCCAAGAAGCCTGTTAATGTCAGGTGGAAGAAGTGGGATTTCAAAATTTACTTTTCACAAATAAGTGTTTACCTTTCCTTTTTTTTTAACTTTGCCAGCTTTTTTTTATTAAGGTATTATTGATATACACTCTTATGAAGGTTTCACATGAAAAAACAATGTGGTTACTACATTTACCCATGTTATCAAGTCCCCACTCATACCCCAATGCAGTCACTGTCCATCAGTGTAGTAAGATGCCACAGATTCACTGTTTGCCTTCTCTGTGCTACACTGTTTTCCCCTTGGTCCCCCACACCATGTGTACTAAACATAATACCCCTCCAATCCCCATCTCCCTCCCTTCCGTCCCATCCTCCCACACCCCTCCCCTTTGGTAACCACTAGTTCCTTCTTGGAGTCTCTGAGTCTGCTGCTATTTTGTTCCTTCAGTTTTGCTGCGTTGTTATACTCCACAAATGAGGGAAATCATTTGGCACTTGTCTTTTTCCACCTGGCTTATTTCACTGAGCATAATATCCTCCAGCTCCATCCATGTTGTTGCAAATGGCAGGATTTGTTTCCTTCTTATGGCTGAATAGTATTCCATTATGTATATGTACCACATCTTCTTTATCCAGTCATCTACTGATGGACACTTAGGTTGCTTCCATATCTTGGCTATTGTAAAAAGTGCTGCAATAAACAAAGGGGTGCATCTGTCTTTTTGAATCTGAGAAGTTGTACCTTTCCTTCTTACAGGTAAGAAAATACACAGAGAAAGGTTGAACTTCTCTTACCCTATATAGGGCTGTAAAAGAAAGATAGCTTTACTAAGTAATCTTTGAACCTGAAGAACTGTTCCTCGTCTGATCCTTGTTCTGCCCTGCAGTTGGCATCAAGAGGCTGATGGTAAAAAAGATGGTTTAAATTACTTTCTTGAACTTTACATAATACACTGAAACACCACTTGGCACTAACCACTGTTTCTGGAATTTTGTTTTATATTTCCTTATTGCTTACTTTGAAAAAAGTGGGGTGTCTTGCTAATCAAGGGTTAGATTAAAAGTTGGTGCCTAAAGCAAAAACCTGATATTGTCAAAATTAGCATGAATTCCCTTAAATAGCCCTTAAAGCTCCCTTCAGTTTAATTTATGTGAACTAGTGCTTACAGTAATACTTATTCACATTTAGGAAGGAGGGCCACTGAGTTAGGCCAATGGAAGAAATAAAGAGAAATCCTGTAAGTAAATGTAGGGTATTTACTCCTTTCTTCCTTTAAGATAATTCTCAAGTGCCTGGTGTGAATGGGGAAGGGATAGAGATTTCCAAAGTGATTTTTCTTGCCTATGAGTTTAACTCTACTGTTTTAATATTAAGCCATTATAACCTTAATCATACCATGTTTGTTGTTTTGAGAACTAAAGAAGAAAAATAATACGAAAGTAGGGCATGATGGTGGACATATAGGAAGTACTCCGAAAATGCTCTTCTGGCTGTTCCTGTTATTGCTGATCGACCAGACACACCCGCGACACACCTCAGGGAGCAGCGCGGCCCCTGCTGCCCCACCAAGCGGCCGCTGCTCTCACGTCCCTGAGCAGTGGTCTCATCATCATTTAGATTCTAAAGCCATTTGTGCGTTAAATCATGTGTGAGATGACTCCACCCCATTCCTGAATGCTGCCATAAAGATATTATTTCCTAATACCTTGGAAATAAATTGAAGGGCTTAATATTCACTAGAACGAGGAGGCAGTATGTCAAGGGCCAAGATAATCCATAACTGAGAATCTAAATAGCCAAATATTCTTGCACTTTTTTCTCAAAAAGAACAAAGTTTTAGGAAAGCACTTACTTATGAATTGCTCTATGTATCACACTTACAAGAACTTTGGCAGTAGAAAGGAGGTGAGCGATTTCATTCCTTCATTAGCTCAACAAATATACTCGCAAAATACTATAGGTCAGATAGACTGGATGCCTTAAGAGACTCTTTTCCTAATCTTAATCCTAACCTAACCCTAATGGGAATAATCTATAGTCACAGAAATAGTTAAATTTCTTTATTTGAAGAGGAGTCCTCTTTCAAGAAGAGTATACTGTCTCTGATTGTCTGAATCATATGCAAAGCTCATTTCTCTTATTCCCATGCAGAATTGGATGAGGAATTCATGTACCAATTCCGGAAATGATCTAAATATCATTGCTTTCACTTAATCTACCCTTAAAAATAGAACTGGGTGCTTTTCTGTTTACCATACCCATGAGGAAACTGATATACTGGATCCAGCCTGAAAAGAATCTCTTTGTTGGACCCACAGTACAGAACAGGTTATTTCTGGCAAGACCACTGTGACCCCCACACAAACTCCTTAGGAATTAACATTTCCACTTTAGTTTTCGTGTTCACATGCCCCTCTTTTTTTCAAACCTTGTATGTGCTGGTCAAATAAAGGTTTTACAACTGGAGACAAAAACAAGGATATAGGCATAAAGATAATATTATTTCCCTCTGGGTTCTAGCTCTTCTTGGCTGTTTATACATTGTACCACTAAATTCTTAGGCAGGTAAGAGGACACAAACCAGCCCTTTTTGGCCCCAATATGGAAAAGACAAAAGCTTGTTTTTTGTTCTTTAAGATGCTAATAAAGGTCTTTCATTTTTCCCTTCCTAAGTACAGGATCCAAAGCGGCTGTACCAAATCAAACAGAGATGGTATCAGGCCATAGCACACTTTATTCTTTTAAAAATATCTATGAGATTAATAAACTAAGCAAGAACCATGAGTCATCCAGCATGGTCATTATATCATGCCATTTCACAAAGATTTTTAATAACTAATATTGTTTGCTTCTTGGCTAACTTATTTGAAAAGAATCAATATTGGAAAAACAAAAACAAAAACCAGAACACTGCAGAACCTTGAAAACGTTCCTCGCATGAGTCCTAAGGCTGGAGAATGAGTTTGGTTGGAACCTTTATAATTCCCAAGGACACAAAATTCAAATCAGCTTCTCATTAGAGCACTGAATTCCACTATCTGCAGAGATTTGGATTTCCTCTCAGTTCAGTTT